>JARFIW010001277.1:0-120000 GCA_036346225.1 Platerodrilus igneus | reverse complement strand
GTTGAAACCAACCGTTTTTGGTAGGTGTATGATGCTTTCGGGCAACTGCGTATTGGATGTACGGCGCACATTATATCTTCAATAAACTACTACCCCTCGACTGCCACACGTCAACATGGCGTCAAGCGTTACTTCACATTGTATATTGTGTTAGTTTCAATAAAAGTATTTCAACCAAGGATAAAAATACAAAGAAGATAAATTTAGTACGCCTGTACTGTATTCAAACAAAATCTTTTCGTCTAAAAAACCGTAAGCAGTTTCAGATAAATTGGTTTCACTTCCAATAATTAAATGTGGTTGTTTTTAGTATTCACCTATATAAGCGAACGTCTAACTTCAAAGACCCATTGCAATCTCAAACAATAAACAAACTTTTCAATAATCAGTAACAGTTTTATAGAATTCAAGTACAAGTTACTTATATTAATTTTAGGTTTTATGAGATTATAAAAATAACATTTTGCAAAAAAACATTATTTATCAGTGAAGGCTAAACTAAAAATTATACTCGATGAACTAGAGTTAATGTAACATTCAAGGTAAATTGATTTAGTATACAACTTGATAAAATAATTTCATTAGGCCGGAATCAATCAAACTGGATGTTAAATCAAACCGCCTTGGATGTTTAAACTAATTCTATTTCTAAACAATGTAGAACGCAACGAAATGATTGATTTGACAGCTAAATGTTTCAATTGAACACAATAAAAGTTTGATTAAACCAAAAATGTTATCACTTCAACCCTTATTAGCCACTTAGCTTAATAATTATTAACTGTGCTCAACATATGGGTTAGTTAAATTAATGTATACTGAATTTAAACCAATGACGCTTTTTGGTTAGTGGAAAAATTTAAATAGTTTGTTTCGATGCTGCAGGTCTTTTCAAGTACTAAACTTGTGGTTTGATAAAATTAATGTATATTTCCTTCAATGATCTTTATTTGTAAGTGGGATATTCAGCGTGTTGATTTAACCTAACAGTATATTTGATAAAAGTAATAAATAATCTAATTCAAACCTACAAGCAATTGAAGAAATGTTACCTAACATTCAAGTTACATTAATTGCCATTTGAGTAAATGCCATAATTATTGTAATACAAATTTAGGTTTGTTTGCTTCAAAATTGGTTTTGCAATATTTTATTACGTTCTATTTAATGCATGTAGGTCATTGTTTATATACAAACCAAAACTATAATTGAATCAACTAATTTTAAGTAGAAGCAATAAAATTGTTTTCTCAGTGTAGGTGTACAGGAAGGGTTTTGAGATATAAAACGGTATTGGTCGTAGGCCGAAATGACTGTAATCTTCTCCGCAATCTCAGGGCACGTAAAATATAATGGACAATACAAGGTTAAAAGCGACATGAACTAGATTAGCGCCAATCTTTTTTGAAAATATACTCTTCAAAAACTGAAAACTTTAAGCTATATCAAGAAAGTAGATTTATAAATTCCAACCACAAAAAATTTTAATAAAATGCACAATACTCCAACTAAGTTATGCATTACTAAATCACTAACCGTAGGACTGCAAGATCGTTAGAAAAATAGATAACGGTGCTAGTCACATAAATGTTATTCAGAATTACTTGTTATGCTCCCTCCCTGTAATTAAAATTTAGCGCATAGTTATTTTAAAAGTGTATATCCAGTACTGTTTCCGCAGTTATTTGCGTGTATTAGCGAATCCGGCTGCTTTTGTCAATTGAAACGGTTGTTTATTCATCATCCTGTAGAGTTTGTGTTACATATTCAGGTATGAAATTTAAGGTACTTCGAATTTATTTCGAGTTAGCGGTAAAATTTGCGATTATTATTATCAGTAACAAAGTCAAATGTGTTGAATCTATTCTATTTTAATAACGTGTTAGACCACGAGTTTTATTATTACAATGTACAGGGTGGCGCAATAGAACGTGCATTTTAAAAATAATTATTAAAAAATCAATACAAAAGGTATAATTAAAATAAAACTAAGCAATTATTAAGTGATAACTGAAGTTTATTTTTTAAAAATAACATCATCTAAATGATGACCCTCTCTACGTTGGCACTCCTCTAACCGCAAACTGAAATTAGCGAAAACTTTCTTAAGTAGTGCTGGTGTGATTGCTGCCATTTCACCACGAATATTCTCCTTGAGCTGACTGATGTTTCTTGGATTATTGGTGTAGACTTTGTGTTTAAGGTATCCCCACAAAAAAGTCAGGAGGCGTCAAGTCTGGACTGCGCGGAGGCCATGGGATATCACCTCTTTTCGAAATCAGTTTGCCAGGAACATCTGCTTCACAACCGCCATGGAGTCATTTGATGTGTGACTGGTAGCTCCGTCTTGTTGGAACCAAGTCCTAGAGTTCTTTATTCTTGAATTTTCAAGTTCTGGGGCCAAAAAACCTTCCAACATCGCAACATAGCGTTTGGTATTAACAGTGATGTTTTGCCCCGTGCGTTTTCAAAAAATAAGGACCAATTATTCCTTTGGCAGAGATTGCGGCCCAAACTGTCACTTTAGGGCTATGTAACGGTTTTGATGTTTGAGTCTGGGATTTTCACTATTCCAATAACGACAATTTTGGCGGTTTACGAACCCATTCATATGAAAATGTGCCTCATCAGAGAAAAGGATGTTTTCAAAATTTGAAAACCGATTGAGCATTTCATTAGCAAATGTGAGCCGTGCTATGAAGTCAGAGTCTTTCAATTCTTGGGTTAATTGCAGCTTGTATGGATGCAATTTAAGATCCAAGTTTAAAATTCGTTGCAAACTTCGTCGCGATATGTTTAGGACAGACGATCTCTTGCGAGTAGACATTTGTGGATCTTCTCGTACCGACTGCTTAACACTCTCAATATTGTCTTCGGTCCTAGATGTGCGTGGACGACCTTTCGCGTGTGGTTTAAACGTCGATCCAGTCTCTTCAAAACGCTTTATCCAGATTTTAATTAAATTAGCACTCGGAGCCTCCCTAATTTGCCGTACACCATACTCAGAACAAAATAGTCGCCTGACAACTACGTACGAACGAGAGTTTTCGTAAAATGCGCGCACGCAAAATGCGCGACGCTTCCCGTCGAAGTTACTCATAGTGACTAAAACTTTATGAACCGCGCTATCCAACGATATCGGACTCCCCCCGCCCACGCCCCTTCTACCCCGCAAAAAAAGATGATGCAATATGCACGTTCTATTGCGCCACCCTGTATAAAAATTTATTTTGGTTATCAAAGGTTAAATATATGCATTTCTTCAATAGGTTTTACTAGTACAATGAAGTATAATTTAAATGTAATAAATTACTTTTTCAATACAATAACGCTAGTATCTTTTTATCAAAACACTTGCTTCAATAAAGATTATAATATTTTCAAGAACGTGATTTTCGATTGTTAAAGCATTTGTTTTGGAAATATTATTATATTATTTTAGCGACGCGTTTTGTCAAATGGGTTTTCCGTTATTGGTTATTGTTAGATTTTGAATTTCTAATGTGGGTTATTCGAGGCATTCGTTGTAATACTTCTACTTTAGATCGATCTAACAACCTTAGCGTTTCGAACTAATAGTTATTTCTATAAAAATTCACTGATAGAGTTATAACATGAAATTCTGAAATTAGTTTGTATGAAGCCGTTACCTTAAAAGATGAAATTTTTCAAATAACGAAATTATTTACGATGATTGGTGTTAAATTCCTTTCAGCTACTGAAATTCTCTCTATATAATATGTATGGACATATTCCCTAGATCAGGTAATGATGTGCTACTAGCTACTTATCAAGAGAAGTGAAGAATTACTCCGCTAACTGTTGCTTTTTCTGAATTTGATATACTTGGTTTTCCAGAAAAGATTGCGGTATACGGTGAGGTGTGATCTCGTTTACGTCGACTAGAACCAGTGTGGAGCCGGAGCGGAACATCTATTCAAGCTGTAAATATTCATATTTTTTATCTGCGTCGCTTTGATGACCTACATCAAGAAGAATGGTGTCTGGGTTTTTTAATTACGCTTCTCTGGCTGCTTATTGCACAAAAGGTGATATTACGGTATTGAAATTAACATTATTTTACTGAAACTGGCGGAATATACTAATGAAGACAGCTTCTTCTTTTTCGGATATTAAATGTTAAGATATAATTTTTCAACTATATAAAAATTTAGCATACACTATGTACATTATGACGTTTGCTAGTATTATTTTTTCAGCCACGAAGAAAAATACACTTTGACTCGGAGCGTAGCTACTGACTATAATGTACTGTTACTATTTTTTTTAATTACAAAACGGGCGTTATTTGTGGACAATGTGTAAGTATAGGGTTTGGTAATACTTTTTTTTTGTTTTATGTAAATACCAGCATTAAGATAGCAATTTAGGTTAAGGTAATCAAAGACGGGTATACTTTATTTTTGCAAAGGTTTTTTGCACTATATAAATACTGCGGGATATTTTAGACAAATATTTTAGAATTGGGTTATATTTGGCCTTGTTATGGTATTTTATTTGAGGTATTTTGGTTTATAAATTAATGACAACTATTCCACGTTTATTAATTTGAAAAGCCTTTGAAACTGCATTGCATTCAATAACGTATATCGGTCATAGACCAGGCTAAGGTAGTTGATATTAAAATTTGCATGGTATACATATTTTTAATTATTATGGTTGCATGTATATAAAATTGAATTTGTAGTTAGTGTATTTTAAACCATTTTGATGTAAAATTAGTATCAAAATTGTGTAGTATTTATGAATGTATCTAAAAAAAGAACTGTATCATTAATCAATGAGAACTAATTATGAATTGCGTGTATGTAGGTGTTAAGGCAACGGAATCTTGGGGAGACGGGTTGTATTTATACAGCGTTCAAATTTGCATTGCTGCATAATAGACGTATTTTGTGATGCTCTGAGTTTTATTCCTTTTGAAAAGGACTACGAGTAAAATTGGAAATTAAGTTTTACCTGGAGTTAGCAAATAGTGTAAAGGAGAGCAAGCAGCTGTAATTATTGTATACGCAGAAGTTGGAAAGCGGTGTCGCTATTTGTAGATAGCAAGGAAAAGAGAAGTAGATTCAGTGGTACTGGTGTTTAGCAAAGAAGAGCTATTAAGTTGAGATTAACATTGGAGGGGCAGTCTTGAAGCTGGTATTCATACATTGAAAAATAGAAGCATAGAGTAGTATTTCTGTGTCAAAGAAAAAGTAATTGGAGTAGGAATTTAGCGTCGGTACAGTTATCATTTAAAAAGGAAAGAATAGTGGGATTGGAGTTATTCGATTACAAAGACCAGTTATCGAAGAGCGACTGGATCAGAGTATTTGTATTACATTAATTTTGTAGCAATAGTAGTAGTTTTATAGAGAGGAACTTGCCAGTTGTTCGAAGTTACTCGTTTTTCAGGAGGTGCCTGTAGTTGGTCACTTGGCTTCAGGACGAGTGGAAGACGGCGCATGTATCTATTCCAGGTGTTGATAATTAACATTTAAGCAGTGTTTTGATAAAATCTATAGAATTGAAGTTATTGTTTGGGGCTTTAGAAATCTGTTTAAGAATTTAAATATTTTTCTAGTTGTCGGGTTGAGAGGGTTTGCCTAGGACGGACTCACCCTGGGTAGATTCCGCTACGTGGTTTTCGACCCTGAGAAAATATCTCAGTGCAGCAGCCGTGGTAAATCCTTATCAATAATTGGTGGCATAACTCAACAAGGTAACGGGGGTAAAAATTAATCGAAATTTAAGGTAAGATAAAGAACTAGTGTGGCAGACACCATCCATTTGACCGTGATAGCAAAGTGCAAGACTCTTAAATATGAAAAGGAGGGGGAGATATATACTCGACCTATCACTCACAGGGTAGGACAAGTATAGTACATATTGGACCCGCTATAATCCAACACCTTACAGATAAGTAATTGAAACGCCTTTTCCACGAACGAACATCTGATAGCGTTTGGTCATCTAGCGAGAACGCATGGAAGATTCGGAGAGGAATTCGATTTTTCAAAACTGACGAAACAGATAAAGGAGGTTCATTTTTAATAATTCACGTGCCGACTGTGATACTTGAAAGTAAATTATTACATAAATAAAATTTAGTGAAAGTTAAAATGTATAATTTTAAATAATACGCCAAGTAATACTTCAAGTAACACTCCAAATAATACTTCAAGTAACACTCCAAGTAATACCCCAAGTAATACTCCAAGTTGCGGGTAAACGACTCTAAGTAATACTCTAAGTCACTGGTTAATCTAAATTACGACGTTTATATACTACTTCAATCGTTAAATACTCTAATGGTTAAATTACCTTAAACACTTTGGTATACTTCAAATCACTAAACAAGCGACGGATTTGGGCCAGGAAGCTACAACAAGAAGAAACAGGAGAAATATAAGGCAGAATTATTTATACAATTTATACCATGTTGCATTTATAATCTTGCAAACTTGTTTATTCAGAAGTCAGTTTGAAAGTTGCGTGTGATTAAAGTAATTTTGTGTAAAAGGTCAACAAAAATTTGGTTGGTACGTAGAGTTATGTCTAAAAAAGGGAATATTTCTTTCAACGTTCAACGAAACTATTCGTGGTAAGATACAATTATTTTGCTGGTTTTAATTGCTATAAAAATGTGTAAAAGGATATGATCTTCGTAAAGAGTTAATTCAATAGGAGTATTTATTGTAATTTTGATTTAAAAGTTCTATAAAAGGTAAATGATGTTAAAGAGGAAGTATATTTATAAATTGTAATTTTATATAGTCCATTATATAATTTTTGGTGAGCTAAGTTTGTCTTACTGGCAGGTATAGAGTGTTTGAGAGGAATCAGTAAAAATTCTCTGTTATCCTATTGTCGTTCACTCTGTGCGGGTATCACTGAACTAGACGAGGCATAAATTTAGTTGTGTTAATTTTAAATTATTTTAAACGTAGGTAATTGATCAGTGTACATCTGGCGAAGGGCGAATCGTAGCAATATATATATATATATATATATATATATATATATTGATATGATAACGCCGTACTCGGTGTTCTGACGTTTTTACTTAACTGCACCGCTCTGTGTTTTCACTTCAATCTTACTAATTTTATTATTATGCCACGGCTAGCCCTTTTTAATCTACACAGAGTGTACAACGTAACGATGATCAATTTTCTCTTTTCCACACCTTTATGATTTACCTATTTGAATTGATAAAACGAAGTCAATTAATTTCATATAATAAACGGAAATAATAACTACAATTTTTGAAATTCTTTAAATACACCCTTCAATCAATTAATATCATATCTATCGTTTATGCCAAAATGTATATACTTTGAATTCAATCTAAAGTCACCAAAAACTACACACTCTTTACAAAAAAAATCTGGAACTTTCTAGACCTCTTTATGATATATTACGTAAGTTTAACGTATGCAACGTTTCTTGTTGACTTCATTACAAGTTTGGATAAATTGAATAAATTCAGTATTAAAATTTAAATAGAAAAATATCTTAAAAATTAAATAGATCTTACCTGTGATATGTTGTTCGTGTTGTGGATCAACACCCCTTTGTTATCTTCAATCGTCTACCAATGCTCTGATTAGTTGAACCAATATTTGAGTACAGTTACCCCTTGTTTTCCAAAAATTACCTCGTGCTTTTTTATTTTATATTTGTCTGCAAATGCTTTGAATCTTTTTCCTCAAATACTTTCGACGCAGCTTAGAATTGTACCAGAATAGTACCAAAATTCGATTAGAATTGTCCGCTTAGAATCCAGTTGAGAATCCACTTAGAATGAGTACTTCTATTTACCAGATATTTAAAATATTATTGTCGTCAACGACTTGAAGTATTATGGTCGACACAGACTTGAATTATCGTCCACGCAGACTTGAATTGTTCAGAAATGTACCAGAAGCATTATTGTCGACGCTGATTTAAAGCCGTTTCTTATAAAAAAACGGCAAAAACTCTTCGTAATTGTTGCACTATTATCACTGTAACTTAAACTTGATATTCTATTATACTTTACTTATTTTACGCGTGGATTTTTGGTTAACAGTATCACAGCTTCGACGCGCATCAGTTGTCAACTAACTTGTGTTATTACTGCTCTGTGTTAAATAGCCTCTTCCTACTACATGTGGGCTAGGTCTTCAAGCAGTTCTGCAGATTATCTGAACCAACGAAGTCCTGTCTTTAACATTCCCTGCATTTTGAAGTGATTTCTGATGTAATTAATTCGGATTTCCGTGTAATGGTGTTTATGCTGTTGATACCTTGATACCTTATTATTCGTTATCTTTGCCATATGTTGTTTTGTGCGGATATCGCCTTTTATACAAAATAAATGTTGCAACTTTAATGCTGTTTTTGTTCATGTATTTTTGCATCTTGAAAACTGCGTTTTCTTATCAAAATGCTCATCGTTCCAGCGTATTTGCATAAAGCTTTGTTGGGTTTTATCTAC
The DNA here is from genome assembly GCA_036346225.1 of Platerodrilus igneus. NCBI lineage: Eukaryota > Metazoa > Arthropoda > Insecta > Coleoptera > Lycidae > Platerodrilus > Platerodrilus igneus. The sequence goes on along the minus strand of JARFIW010001277.1, from coordinate 111,515 downwards.
TCTACTGCGTATTTGTTTTATAACTAATTAGAACACTTCTCAACGCGTGTTTAATTACATGTATGATTATTTCTGTTCTGAATACGTGTTCTATTGTTGAAAGATATTCTTACTGGCATTACTTAAAATTAATAACAATCTATATACAGAGTGTTAAATTCTTGCTGTTTACATAATGTACAAATTACCTATTTTTCTGTTGAATACGCGTTCTATTGTTGTAAGATATGCTTACTTGCATTGTTTAAAGGTAATTACGGTCTATATACAGGATATTAAATGCTTGCTATTTACATAATGTACGAATTACTTAATTTTCTGCTAAATAAATGCAGTTTTCAGATTCCTGTTACTATTTATTGTTACTTCACAACCCTTACTACTCAGTACACCCTAAACAACCCCTGATCACAGCAATATATATATATGTATATTGCTGTATTAATAAGGTCATTTAGGGGTAGTTAGGACCAATAGTAACGCGTTGATGTTAATATACAATAATAATGCCATGGAATATCCGAGAACCTGATATGAAAGTTTAATACACAATTACACTCAGCACTTGTCAATAGATCGACGGTGCATTTAAATATGACCGGATTTGTAAACAAAAACAATTCGCCACGAAGCAAGGCATGGTTCACGTCTCTTAAAACATAGGTATTTATATAAAGTGATGAATTGTGAAGTGAAATAATACCATTGTAATTATGAAAAATTGAAGGGTTTGTCGTTTTATTCTTTAAAATGCGTAAGTAATTAAAAGTTGTCTTAATTTGAATTCCAATATTAACCTTAATAAAAAGGACTCTAAATGTCTAAGGGGGAACAAATCTAAACAATTACTGGGAAACAAATCTAAATAATTACTGGTAACAAGTTTAAATAAATACCGGAGGCGATTATAAATGATTAATAAAACAAATGAGGAAATGCAACAGGATTTACTTCAACGATAAATGGTCAGGGAGTTTAATGGAGGACGCTAGTGTGATTAAGGCTATGCTATCAGGGATGCAGACAATACTGTAAACAGTTGAACCAGGGATGATTAGAGCTGAAAACAACAGGTTAGCCAATCTGAATGTTTTATTATTTTATTTGTGAATATTCGTTGTATATTGCTAAACTAAATGATTTAAAAATTAACATTTCATTGAATATTTCTAATTTAAATACTTTAAATTCTCGCACTTTTAACTCTGATTTATTTTGATTTATACTTCACTGTTCACGTAAGTTTTTAACACTTTTGAACATAGTCATTGCTCAGTTTGAATATAGACTAAAATGTCGCTTGGTTACTATCGTATATATAAGCCCTACCTCCAATTGATTGCATTGGCTTGTTGACATTCTAGGACGATACCTCTACCTTATCTCGCATACCTTGCAATTTTTAGCAATTACTTAGTTTACATCTTTCAAGGCATGCCTTGCCTGTCACGTCTGCATCTCGCATATCGTCGTATTATTCAAGAATTTCCAACTTTTGACTTTTATTAAATCACGTATTTGGGTGTTTGTTAATTTTATCGTCAAATTAAATCGCCTGGTGCTGGTTTATTTCTACAGAATATTGGTTTTCTAAACAAATGTGTTTTCTTCCAGTCGCGTAACGATTTTTTAATAATGAATTATTTAGAATGCGTGTACGATGATATTTTCGACGGAATTGTTAAATATTTGCAATACCAATTTATCTATGCTCCCCGGTGATTTAATTTTGATGCAATTTGTTGCGTTTTAAAATCTTATCTCTACTTGTAAACTACACTTAGACTTCTTTACGTTCTTATGCATTTAATCCCGTGTATTTTATATACAGTGTCCTCTCAATTAACAATATGTAGAGTAAATATGGGAAGAAGTTTAACTAATTGCTGAAGCAATTATTAATGGAACAAAAAAGTTGATTTTAGGTGAAGGAGTTTAATGCAGTACGCTAGTATATTTAAGGCGCTAGATGAGGGATGCACACAACGGTTGGACCAGAGACGGATTTAAGTGGATGCAAAACAATAGGTTAGCCAATCTGAATGTTTATTATTATTTGATTATTTTATTTGTGGATATTTCATTGCATTTTGCTAAACTGGAATAACCTAAAATTAAATATTACAAATTTCAATATTGCTTTCATGATAATTTATGTGACGGGTTGGCAAGGTTTTGTTTTTTTGAGTATACGTTGTAAATTATATAAAAATTACGAGGTTGTATGAACGTTCATCAAACTTCAGTTAACAATTAATAATAATAGTGATTTTGCTGGCTTTTTTGGTCATCTTTGGGAATGATAATTGTTAAATTTATTATTCAATTGTTAAAAGAAAATTCTAGTTAAAGAATTCTTAAACTTTGCATACGCTGTAAATATTTTTGAGAACATAATAATTTGTGCTTAAGGGTGTTTTGGTTTTAAGATTGAAAACAGGAAGGAGAGGTAGAAGGTAAATTTAAATTCTTTGTTTGTCGTATTGTCGCATGCTCCGTGCGTAATTTGAAACTGAGCTAGCCGACGCAATTAAAATTATACATTAAAAATTAAAAATTGACAGAATAACCATTTTTACCTTTTTAATTCACAAAAAGAAAGCATAGGGGTATTGCTACAGTGTCACAACAATATATATGACAATTTCGAATAAAATCCAGTATATGAGGAAAACACGATATGTAATCATACACTTTGGCGTACGTGATAGTTTAAGAATAATAGCTAATAATTTACTATACAAAATACAAAAGCATGATATTGAACGGTACAAAGTACCATAGCCATGAACGCCATAATGTAAAGCTTTGATGCCTACGTGATTTGAAGGTGGTTTAACGAAAGATAAGATAGGTAACTTTATGCAAAATCCTAAGGCTTATATGATAAGACAAGTGCAACGTCTCAATATGGATAATGCCTTTATATATTACACCAAGCGGGTAATGGCAAGTCTCTACATAACTGAAGCACGAATATTACTAATTTGGACAAAAATATTACGCAAAGTTCAAGTGTGAAATTAAACCACGATTTTAGGTGAAAGTTAGTAATTAAAAATTTCAAATACAAGTGCACGTTTAAATATACAAGTTCGCCGTCGACATAAGACTACACTGCAAAATTCTCTGAGAAATTTACTAAAAATATACGGAGAAATTTACAAAGCGATTCAATAAACAATTCACGAAATAAATTTAATAAGAAAACTAACGTAAAAATCCAATACTAAAAGTAACAAATATAACAAAAAAGAAAGCTCTTAATAAGGAGGTTAAGCTGAAAGCAACACAAGATCACTGGTTAACAGCACGTAGCGGCAGGTCAAGGAATTGGAGTGTACGCAGAACTTACACATTCAAACCAGGAAGTTAACAGAAAAAATACCAGGTTAGAGATCATATTAAATTAATATCATCAAACTTATTTTTTTTTAACATTTAAAACTTGCATGTACTTAGATATTTATGTGAAGGGTTATCAAAAATTTTGATTGATACGTAGAAATTATGTTAAGCGGACGAAAGGTTATTGGACGTTCAACGAGGCTTCCAATTTAATACAGAATAATTTTTGCTGGCTTTATATACTTTCAATAGGGTTATAATTTGGTGGTAAACGTCTTTGTATTTTTACTTAGATTTAGGGGTTTTAAATAGCAAATAATATTATGAAGGTTGTAGAAGTACAAATTGTGCATATTTCTTGACTTATTATATAAACTTTTTGTTATTCAGCTTATATCATTTAGGTATGAAGTGTTAGAGAAAAAGGGGGTAAAAATTTCTCTGTTACCGCTTTGTCGTGCACTCTGTGTGGGGTTGAACTGAGTTAGTCAAGCCATAACTCTAATTGTGTAAAATTAAAAATTTATTCTGGATTATTTAGGAACGCAAAGCGGTGGCGAAGTGCAGGCAACTGTGCGTTAATCAAAATACGGCGGTACGACAATACGTGACTGAAATAGAACACATTTGTTCAGAAAACCAATATTCTGTGGAAACAAATAAACACCAGGCGGTTCAATTATACGATAAATAACAAACATCTAAGTACGTGAGTTAATGAAAACCAAATGTTGGAAATTCTCGAATAATACTACAATATGCTGGATGCGGACGTGACGAACAGAGCTTGCATCGAAGATTTAAACTAAGTAATTTGTAAAAATTCCGAGTTATGCGAGATAAGGCAAAAGTATCAGCCTAGAGTGTAAACAAGCCAATGAAAACAATTGGAGGAAAAAAAAAAAATATACGATAGTAACGGAACAACATTTGAGTCTATATTCAAACTGAGCAACGGCTATGTTCAAAGGTGTTAAAAACTCACGTAGCTAGTGAAGTATAAATCAAAACAAATCAGAGTTAAAAGTGCGAGAATTTGTGCAACGAAAAATAAGCCGATCTATAGATAGACATAAGTTAAACAACTTAATTAAATTAATTTCTAATATTAATGAAACCGACCTTAAATTGAGACGACTTTAATTTGGGCTGTAATTTGGGACTTTTAATTGAAACGGCTTTGATTGAGATGGCTTTAATTTGGGATGTTCATTTGAGACGACTTTAATTTGGGACTTCTAACTTTGGATATACTCTAATTTTGGAGATAATTTAAAAATGAACATATTCTAATTTGGACATATTCCGATTTGGTACAATTTTAATTGGAAGCGATTTATGGGAGGCGATTCTTATATGGGGCCGGCATATCAATGAGCAAAGCGGACACAGAAAGGGAATGCAGATCATTGACTAGGATGGAACTCCAGAACCCATTTCAGGTAAGCAATCTTAATAAACTTTATTATTGAAAAACTGTTGTGATTTAATATTTGCCATATATTGTATATTTGTAAGAGTCATAAAAACGGTCACTTAAAAATTTATAAAATGGAATAAGTATCTTGGAACGTTTGAAGGTCCCTGAATAATTAAAAGATATTTTTGTTGGCTTTCAGAAAAGCATAAATCTGGTATATGTAGATATTTTGTACAAAAAGGAAAATTTTGAGTGTTGTAAATATTATCAAGTATTGTATTGTGTATTCTAGAATTGCTTTATTTGATTCAATAAGATTTATTCAGTAAGCTAGTCGGGATAAAAATCCTGATTTAACATTTCATAACATTGGGGCTTAAAATAATAATAAGGCAAATCACAGCAATAATAATCGCGCACAATCGTGGGGCAATTTCATAGTAAAATTATATTTCACAGCAATATATATATATATATATATATATATATATATATATTTCTCTGTAGTTCCTTGAGCTGTTCCCTTCTGAGTCTTAACTGCTATTACTACGGCCCCACGATTTGGACACCATAAAATTCTCTGAAGCTACTTCTGGATTAAATTCCTCTCGCTTACTTGCGATATCAATACTCTGTTTATCCTCTAAAGATGCTATTTCTTGAGGACGCCAACTTCGAGCTTTCTGCTCAGCTTCAAAAATGCTGCTTCCTCAGGGATATTCACCACGGCTTCTCTGCTGCTTTCTGAAATTACTACCCTACAATTCGATGGAAGAAAACTCGACTACAAAATTTTAGCACAAATAACAGAAAATTTAATACCTAAAAATCTCCGTCTTGTTATTATTGATTCACACATAGATTACATAAAAAACATCCTCATTTTAAATAATTCATTTTAAATATTAAATTTTGGGATTTACCTGTGTTCATCAATAACTATTGAAAGTATCTGGACTTAACCATAAACCATACTTTAAATCCCTGGCCTAATAAGAGCTTATAGTAAACCTTTTTGTACATGTGTGCTAATTTTTGCACTAAAAATCACCTATAACCTGTTTACTTTTTACATAAGCAGATATTACACAATTTATTATAATATAAATTTCTATATAAACATATTTTCAAATAATTTATTATAAATGTTAAATAATCAATTCTTCTGTCTTGAAAATTCAAGAAAATATACCCCAGAAAGCACAGAATGTCATAACACCAAATAATCACAAAAGACAAATATTTTTACAAAAATCAGTTATCTGGAATGTAGCACAAACAGGTATCTGCCATTAAACCATCGCTGACGTCGCCCTCATCAACAACTACACATAAAGGAATCACTCCAAGTGGACTCACACCATCTGGGACAGCAATCACCTACCCAAATTTCTATTCATCCAATCTACGGTAATTCCACCAACATCCACTACTCCGTTTAAGTGCTCAACAAGCACCAACAATCAAAATAAGAAAGTAGTCTCTACTTACAGTTCAGCATGCTTTGCTTATTTAAAATATATTTTATAAAATTTAAAACTGCTATTTCAACATTACACCATCTTGTGCATGTTTAATTGATTTTAATTACAATATCAAACTCACTTGTCGCTTAAATCAATTACTAATGTTGTTCGAAGCTTGGAAATTATAAGAAAGCTTCTCACCGCCTCCTGGTGGTTTATATAGACCGAAAATGCCCCCCCGACTAGTTTCACTTCCCAAAACACACCACCACCACAAACAAGCTTTTCCTTATAAATTTGTACAACGGTTAACACAATTCCAAGAACAATATGCACAAACAACACTCAACTGTCGTCGATTTTAAAAATTCCACCGTCAACCTTAAGCAATTCTTTGGAAAATTGGCAGTCGTGTGCGAACCGTCTAGACAATCTAAGAATTTTGAACACAAAATAAACGTTTTACTTAGAAAATTCAATTAAATTTTACAACGGCTATTGAATTCGTTGAAGTGCCTCGTCAACTAATACAAACACAAGCATCTAAAGCACTCCTCTCGAATACGCGTATATACGGTTACCTCGCTCTAGCTTACATACGAAAATGTTCTATCAGTATTTTGTACCCTTTCTATGTTTTCTATGTCTGTTACCAGTTTATTGTATCCTTGTCTAACCCGTATTTTATCTCTTTTCCTTTATATTCCCTGTTTACAGGTATGATAATATCTTAACATCTAACCTTTCTTGCGTATGGTCTATCCCCATTCTATATGTAGAGTCCAACCAACTATCTCCGTTTTTTCATATGCTCATTATTATTAGTCCTTGTAGAAGTCAACCACTCCACACTTTAGACCTAACACGCTGCATCTCCCTTCTATTTTTCCTTGTCTACTCTAGTCGCTTCAGAGTCAACAGACACCAAAATTTTGTCTCATTTTAATATACATGCTAAAACACGGCCTTTATCTAATATCGATCCATATTCGTATTTAGCCTTCAACGCCATACCTCAAATAGACTCGTTGTTCGTTTATAACGATCCTTTAAAAATCCTTAACAATTATCTTCCATCTTTTAAATTAATACCGCGAACACATTTTCAACGTTCAACTCTTACTAGAAATGTTTTGTTTGCTTGCACGGTCTTTCTTCGAACCTATAGCCGCTATAATTTGTTTATCGAGAGCACTTTCCTATCTTATGCTATAACTTTGCAAGGTTAACCAATGTTAATGTTTTATACAACACTATGCTAAATTATGTACACAAAGCATATGTACACTTTGAATATCAGGTACTTTATGCAATTAAACAATTCACCCTCTTAAATTACAGATTTTCACTATATACTGAATCTGAAAACTTTCGGATTAATAAACCTACAAGCTATTTCTTTAAAATACAAGTCTTTACACTATACTTTACGGAACTACATTTCCTATCTAATATTTGTGATTAATATTTACAGTTATGCCACCACGACGCAAAATTAACCCTAAAGTTTATAGTAAATTGTAAATTCTTATACCATCGTTTAGAAAAACGTCTTAAATTTTGATTGACTTGTATAGTCATGGGGTACCCTGTCATAAATAATTATCTGACTTATTTAACATGCATTATAACCTATAAATCCGCAGAAATATATATATATATATATATATATATAATATTTTAGGTAGTTCATTTACACAAGGTAAGTTGATGAATACTAACGTATTACAATTAATAAGATGAAATAATAACTTAGACTTTTATGCAAAGCCCAAATGATCATTTCAAATCGAGCTAGTAACTTAAAGAAGGTGAATATAAAGTCCTGGACAGGATTTGAACCTGCTTCTCAGTCTTGCCGGGACTGTGTGTTTACCATCGGTCTCGGTAGCGTAATTGGTAAACGCACAGTCCCGGCAAGACTAAGATGCAGGTTCAAATCCTTTCCAAGGCCCTGTATTTTCCTTCTTTCAATTAATAGCTCGATTTGAAATGATCATTTGGGCTTTGCATAAAAGTCTAAGTTAGTATTTCATCTTATTAATTTTTATATATATATATATATATATATAAAAGAGGGACATGACCCCCCGAAAAACTAGCACCATGTAGATTCCACAACCGTTCGACATGCTCAATGATGTAAGCCGTACAGAGCAACCTATATTCCAAATTTGATATTAGTATCTCGAAACTGCAGGAGCTATAAAGAGGAAGCCAGAAAAATTTCAATACTTCAACACCCTGTAGATTGGAAACGAAGCGTTTGCGGACGATCTATGTTTATATAAATTTTTAGTCATCAAATTTGCCAAAGAATCACACTCTTTCGTAAGTACATGATATTTAGGAACACCCTGTATATAATATATATGTATGTTAGTCATAAATAATGATATAGTTTCCTGATTATGGTGTTATATTTCAGCTCTAAAATGGTATTTAGTTGTTGGACTTCTAAAAGATAATCCTCGTGAAAAACATGTTTTGAATAAATAAACAAGGTTATTTCTGTCTCGAAATTGATATATATATATATATATATATATATACACACACATAGATATATATATATATATATATATATATATATATATATTGCCGTGATCCTCGTCCCTCCGGTACAATCTCCTCTGATATTAAACTCGCCTCTTGACTCCTTCCGCCTCGGCTGCTCACCTAGATAAAACTTTCATCCTCATTCATAAAAAAACACATTCCTACCACAAACATCAACATTAACTCTATTTACACCAATATTCACAATACATTAAAATTTCAAAATTAAATTTTAGCATAAATTTCAGCATCATAAAATTTCAAGTTCAAATTTTATCATCATTTTAATTTGCATCCAGAATTAGAGTTCTTGTAGGATGCATACTAATTAAGTAAACAATATTTGCAGACCTGAGTCTGAATAAAAGGGAGCATCTTCCACCCCTTTACGTTAATTAAATAGGTTAGTCTAATTGAGCTCAAGGACAGACCCAAATTTTCGTCATAATCAAAACATAAACCTGATAAATACTCCTTTCTACTTATACAAGAAAATTTTACCTTAAAATTCAAAATTTGTCGTTTACACAAATTTACTACTGTCCATTTTTATCAAACAAATTATAAAGATATTTAACACACACCAAAACATCTAAGATCGAACAACAATGCATAAGTTATCTGAAAGCTAATGCACTCGTGGCTCCAATGTACATCGTCCTTGCTAATCCCACCATTCCAGCTGGGTTATGTTGACGTCCTCGGATTTCGGGCCGCCTTTAAAAACTTTTCTACACCACCATTCGTCTAAAAGGTGTCAAGGCTTTTCCGGAACTCATCTATGTATATCGAAATCTTGTTTTGTGGATCCAATCACGTTTACGAATAACATTTGATCACTAACACTCCCGAAAAATAGCAATGAAATTCATAATTCTTTCACGCTATACTAAAACTGCATACTTCTATTCATTTATTTATCGTTACTAATTTGGATAATTGGTACAGTAATACCCGCCAATATAACTAGACTTTATTACCTTTATTTATCTTCTCTAAGTACACTAATGCATAACTTTTATCGTAGCACGTAATCACCACGTAGTCTACTTAACATATCGAATAAAATCAAAAAAATAAAGAGCAAAACTGCTTGAAGTATCGAATGAAATCAAAATTAAAAGAGACCTAAACTCCTATCAGCACGGGTTTATATAATGGCTCGCTTGCAAGTCGAATTTGTCCCGCGACGGACGATTTTCAGAAATTGGCATTCTATTTTCCCTTCCGATGGCTCGGCACAATGATTCTACTGAAATTTGCACTCGTCCGAGTTGAAATCTAAGAAATTTCCACACGCTTCGCAACACGTCCGAGAACAACTAATTAATTTAACATAGAAATTGTTATGCTTCCACCTCTCATGTTTGCATCTTATTTTAACCTTAATCGCCAATCTAGTCTGTTTGCTCTATCTAAAACCTGTGCTCTTGTTTTACATATTTCCCCTTATTTAACTACCAATGCATTCCCTCTCGCTTGTCTTTGTACCACAAATTCGCTTTCTTACTTGCATTCATATAGCTTGAAGCTTATCGACTATCATATACATCGTTATCTTTGCAGGTGTTCTTCGTTCTAATACGCTGAAGGCTCTTACGTGACTTCCCCACGTCTTTTATAATTTCTCGATAGTTTTAGTACTTGGAAAAATTAAATTAAATACAAATTGAACATTTTAACTCTGCATCTTTTTATAGAACGCGTCTAGTGAATAATTTAAACCCCTGTTTTTTAACAAAACAAATACATTTTTATGCTCCACGATTTTAATAACGCGTATTATCTAATGAAATTTTACATTACTTCCTTCTACACGTTGATTATGATTATATACAAACCCTACATTTTAATTGAATAATTTAAATCTACACAGTAGGCCTTTAATTAAGCGTACTATTTTCCACTGCTTTGATATACATTGTGTTTAACATTATCTAAACAATATAAACCCTATGTTTAGAAGTAAATGACGAATTTATCCAATATGCCTTTGAATGACGCTTATTAGTACCCAAAGCTTCCTTATACACGGTGATTAAAATTATTTGCTATTAATTAATTAATTTTCTACCCTGGTCTAAATTTGAATAATATATATATATATATATATATATATATATATATATATGTAGTGGATTTAAAGGGTTAAATTTGGGTATAAACAATGCAATTTCAAACACCCTGTATAGAGGAAACAACCATAATTTACGTGCGAAAGTTATTTCATGTATTTAATTTAAAGTAATAAATAATACCATAATTTTATAATTAGGAATTAAAAATTCGTAAGTTTGTAAAGAAAAAAAATTGTATAAGCCAATAGAAATTATTAATTAATTTAATTCAGTTTAATTCAAAGGGTTATAACGTCAGAAAACGCATAAGAACGTGAAAAATCGATAATTCCAAGGCGAAACGCTTTACTAACAAACAAACAAATGTCGAATATAGGAAATACCTTGAAACGCAAACTCGTAGAAATGTTAGTTTAAATCGATCGTTAATTGAACACCTGCATGTTTTGAAAGGTCGACTTCTTTGTATTTTTGGAGCACAACAAGCAAGTTTTAAAGAAAATTGGTCAATCGAAAGCCGCAATGCACTATACAACTCCACGTGGGGTAGATAACACGCGGACAGTAATATCGATTTTCTACCACTCAAACAAGGTTAGAAGAAAACATAATATGCATAAGAGAAGAATAGAGTTAATACAGGCGGGGTTTCAAGACGTCACTGAAATATATCATTGATCTAAATAGTTAGTTGTACAACAGACGAACACGGGACAGATGAATGCTGGTTCTTCGAAAAATAGCATAACGACGAGCTAAATTTCGGGAGGTTGAAAACAGTTATACAAAATTTGAAGAAAGAGTTAGTTTGCAATTAGGATTTCGGGTAAAGTGTGGCCGAGAGGACCTGGCTTATAATATAAATAAGCTAGCGAAATTGATAGTTCTCTCTTTTTGACTTCTTTAATTTGCATCGCTTACGACGTATAAAAATCTACTAACGAACTTGTAAGTATTAAAATTTATAAATTAAATAGTACAGTGTTAGATGGTTGTGACCTTATACTTTGAACGCGAATAGTGTCGAGTTTATTTATATTTAAATAAGGTACAATGTATACTGTAACAAGCTCGTAACGTAAAGTAAATTAAATTATGCAATAATAACAAGTGTACTATACTTGGATTTGGTTATTGAGATGGATCTTGAATGAGTAGCATGCATCGTAACGTAGATGGTGTTCATCTATAAATAGCTGGAGGCGGCAAGCAGCGTATAATCACTAGACCGAGGGTTCAGGAACATAATACATTGTCAATAGAGATGGAATCTTCAAGTTTTTCCAGATAACGCATTAGAATTTGCTGTTTTTTATAAACTGTGAAAATTATTTGTGTTGTGGGAGAGTGAGCTTTGATGGTATTTTTCGTTATTTTGCGTATTGAAAAGAATACGTATAACTAACTTTTATTATGGTATTTGAATATAAATTTAAAGGTGTACGTAAAGCTTATTAACGTTCCTAATAAATTTAAATTTTTATTGTTAAGAGTACATGGGTTCTTTTTGTGTTTGTAGTAAGAGTATACAAAGTAAAAAGCATACATAAAAAAAATAAACTGGGTTATCATGAGCTTACTATACTTCAGAGTGTAATAATTAAACAAAATATAACTGAGGTATTATTTAGGTCCCATTTACTCCTGTTACATTAAATGTGTTTGATATTTCAATTTAAAAACAAGGACTTTACAAAGATATCATTTATGGAGGTGTAACTTGAGCACCGAAATGTACATAATCTTGAATTATTATTTGTAAATAGTGGTAAATAAATATTGTATGATTGTTATATTATTTTGCGGTTTTATTCAGAGTGTGCGTGAACGGTAAAGAGTATGATAGTAAATCTAGGTATCCAAGAGGAGGTGCAACTGAGCTAGCTAGGGAGCGGTTAAAGAAATCAAAGTTGATGGAAGCAGAATCTGGGTAAGAATTTTTTTTTTTTGAAAATTTTCTATTTTGTGAAATTTACGATTTTTGATAAATTAATAAATTTACCGAGCTACCGAGTAAGAGCGGAATTACACGGCAATATACATATATATATATATATATATATATATATATATATATAATCGTGTAATTTGTAGGTTAAAAATAGATATATGTCATAGGTCAAGTTTGTGTGTGTAGATACCATCTATGAAAAATTTAATTAAGTGTCTTAGATATTTAAGGTAACGATTATTCAATTTAAGGTTGGAATTATGAGTTAATTTGATTTTAATTTCAGCTTTGCATTTATTTGTAAGGAAATATCATAATATTTATAGAGTATGACGATCAAGGGTAAACATCTAACAACAAGAGCAATTAGTTTGTGTACAGGATAAAAATGCCGCTTTAATTATTATAACAAAGTGTACAATGGTTTAAAAGCTTTTAAAATTTGCTTTAGCGTAGGATCGATAATTTTAAGGGCATCTGTTAATAATATAGAAATATTTCAATACCGTTTAGCGTAAGCTAGTATTAAAAACACGAGCTTGTTATGGATAGGAAAGAAAACTAATAATTTCTACGAATGTAAATGAACGTTAAAGGCAGACACGAATCGAAATCACAAACAAGGACGGACTTGGTTATAGCACATGAAAGAAGGAGATACAAAAGTCGAATATCAGTTAGAGTTCGTAACAGACAGTGGAACAAGAGTAGTTCTGAAGCTAGTAGCAAGAGTGAGATGAAAGATATTTGTATCGATCGAAAATAGAAAGAGAAATTAAGAAATATAATTCGATGTTACAAGTGGACACGTAACAGTTTAAAAGTTAGAGAGGGCACTTATCCAAGTGGGGTTTGTAATAATGAAACAAGAAGAAGAATGTTTGTATGTGAGAGGAAAAAAGAGGGACTAAGTTCGTTTCAATTGTGAGACGTGATCTAGCAGGAATCGATTTCTGTTGACGCTAGTTTTTCGGCGAATGCACCGACCGTTGGACGTATTTTGTGTTCGTGCGTTAAACTTCATGGAGGGTGAAAAACCGTTAATGTTTTAGGTAGAACTCTGTGTCCGTTATGCTTGGAGTTTCAAGAAGGGAGCCGACGGTTGGCAAAATACCGGGAATATTTGTTTATCCGTTGGAGAATTGTGCGAAAACTTGAAAACAGGGGGGTACGTTTGGCTCTATATATTGGCTCGCCATTGAGATTAACTCAGGTGGTCAATCCTAGATAGTGATTTTATAACAATTATTGTTAATTGTAATTACACAAGTTGGTGTGTCATGGTAATGAATTGGCATAGTGAAAATTTTAAAATAAATACAGAGTTAAGAGCGAAGCTTTTATTAAGCGTGTAAGTACAAACTACTGCTATTTTAGGTGTTGGCGCGTATAAAGACGTTCTTAACTGGAATTTTAATGGTGAATGCATCAAGTATTAATTTGTTGATCATAAGTAGAATTGTAATGGGAGTTTGGAGCTTTGGATGCACTTTCTATGATAAATTAGGAGAGATTTGGATAGCAGCGTGCCAAGAGAAATGGTAATTCAACTTGGGGAGCAGTTCCAGGGCCTAGAGTTATTCTAGATGGCAACTTCTTCGAGGGCTGGTTTGCAGATGCTTGCCGGATAATGGTTGCCAGGTAATGAATTTTTATAAAACATTGTTGTGCTGTTTATTTGAAGTGTTTGAATTTTTTTGTGCTTTTGGGTGATTATTCCTATGAATTTGATGAACTTAAAATTTTATTGAACTTTATATGTAAATGAAAACAGGTTTATAAATAATGTAAGGATAACCAGGCTGTTTTGTACAAAGTAAAGGGGACTTTTATTATTGCAGTGCTATAATGTTGCACACAGGTTTAAAGAGTTTTACTGTTAGCTGATATTAAGACGAGAGTTAAAGTCAGGTATGAGGTTAGCCCACTTACTTTAATAGGGTATTTGATAAAAATATTTAATACACACACATTTTTGAAATTGAATTATTTCTGATCAAAGTTATATTATTGTATGTAATGAAAAGAGTTTTGGAGGATGTATATTTTATTTTGTGTAAATAGAGTGTGACGTATTTTGTTAGTAGCGTTATTTTGGGTATGATTGTAGGGCAGTAATTTTCTTTCAGATTACAGCATAGGGATAGTTAGGCGGAGTTGAGATTCAGCAGTCCCGGTAACCGTGTTTGAAAGCTTTTTATAAGCATTTACAAAGTTTATGCTCGAGTCAATCCAAGGAAACTACACAATAATATACGAGGGTGGTTTGAAAAGTTTGGGAAACAAAGGGGAAAATAAATTTTTTTTTTTAAAATATAGTTTATTTTACAACATAACCTCTGTCAAGTTGAATACACTTCATCCAGCTATGTTCCAAACCCATTATGCCGTCACGAAAGTGCGATTCTTCAAGACCTTTAAAATAGACGTCGACAGCTGCTTTTACTTCTTCGTCCGTAGAAAATCGTTTTCCCCCTAGGAAAACTTTTAGTCGTAGAAATAGGTGGAAGTCAGAAGGAGCCAAATCTGGCGAATAAAATGTATGTTGCAATAGATCGTACTTCAGATCATTCAATTTTTGCATTGCTACTGCACTTGTATGTGGACATGCATTATTTTGATGGAAAATAATCTGCTTTGTAGTCGGCTCGGCAAAGCGAATCAGATACTTTAGGGTTTTAGAAAGAATGTCCCATGAAATTTATCTTGGAGAACATAAAAGAAAGAAAATTAATTACTCCATTTGTAACATACTGTTTTAATACGCTTTAATAGTTCTATTATTTCTAAAAATAGTTATTTTCTAGTTTAATTTTAGCATTCTAATTATTAGAATGAAGGCCTTGTAGCATAAATAGGTCTGCAATTGTAGCGGCTGCAAGATCACCCAAGTAGCTTCCCAGCGAAGTTTCCAGGAAGATCTAATCCAAGAGTCAATCAGTTTTCTAAAGGCACTTACTTTAAGGGCACTAAACATGTCAGATTAGTTGCTATCTATGATTAGATGTCAATCATGCTTTAGGATCCTATTTATGTCAGGGTGGTCTGAAGCAATTTTTCAATTAGCGGAGCACTCAACTAAAATTAGTTCGGAGAGCTACTTGTGTGGCTATCTTAGGCATTGGCAGTTTAATTTATCTTAAAGATTTACGACCGGCGTATCCTAAGCCGAGTATGAGAGCCAAGAAAGGGGTTATTTTTCAATTAACTTAGATGTATATAAGGATGCCAGCCGGTGGCAATCGGGGTTGTTTATTTCCAGACGCGTTAGAGTCTGAAGCTCGCGGTCTTTGCAAGATTGAGTAAGTGTTTTTATTTCTCTAAAGTCAAGTGCGTGCCGTTATGTTCTAAGTTAATTATTTTTCTGAGTAAGTAATTATTATATATGGTATTACTAGGAACTCAAAGCTGTGTTATGCATCATAAGTCATTTATTTGTTTAAATACAATATCTGTCGACTTTCATAACATACAACTTCGGGTTAAATGTCCGTTCCAGTATATAATCCCTTTAGGTTATTGTTAAAGACCGCATCTTTTGAAGGGTTTCTTATTTTATTGTGTTTCGACGTAGACTACGGTAGCGTTAATTAATTATATGTATTGGGGTGTTTGCACCCAGAACTGTTGTTAATATTCATAAAATAAGGACTTTAGAATTGTTTAGTTAAGTTGTGTTTGTGCTAGCCGGAGACTTAATAACATTTGTTCCTGTGAAGTGACGTATTTTCTGTCCTGCAATTTTAGTTCATCGCCACGAACAAAGTGCGACGAGCGCTATTACCGCGATCGGTCCATGGGCCGTTTAATTCCCATGGTGGCGCCCTATTGTAAATATTGTTAATCACTGTATAATTTTGTATGCATATGTAATTAGGTTAAGTTAGTTAGTAGGCCGTTTAATAAAACAATTGGAATTTTGTCTTAGTGTGTTGTTGTTTAATGAACCTCCCCTTCTCACCGACTGCAGCAGCTTGCGAGGCATTGTCCCGAAACGTGAGGGTACTCTAGTGTTAGGGGTCCTTCCCATTTATTATTTATTGTTAATTGGATACCCTCACGCGGTAGGTAAATATTTCAATTACACATTGCCTGTGCCATACTTGAGCGACCGTTATTACTTGTTTTGATAACCGTTGAAGTAGTAATAGTAGCAGAAGTGTTAATAAAAATGAATTAAAAATGATATTATTCGAGAGACGTTTGTTTATTCTTGCTTGACAGGACAGAAGAAAATTGGTAAAAGAACTAAAAGGGAAAATACTTTTGAATGGGATGGAATTACACGATTATTCAGAAAAGTTTGCACTGTTGTAAAAAAACTGGCTCAGAGATCTGTTCAAACAAATTTCTTAAAAAGATCTGTCAAATGACCAACAAAACATGAAGAGTGATAAATATTATCAATAATGATTGTAAAGTAAAAAATCAATGTGATAAAAAAAGTTCAGTTAAATTAATTGTAAAATTTACAAAACAACAGAAGATAAATCTAATTGAGTTACATGATTATCGCAAATCATAAACAATGCCGGTTTTAATTTTAGAATAACTTCCAACTGATACTAAATATTTGCTTTTTAGAAAGATTTTAAAATATGAAGATATTTATATTTTGGTTGGACGTTCGAAGAGCAAAGGAAGAGTTCCAATAATTCTCTGAAAATTTCCTGTAGATTGATGAACAACAAAATTACTAATGATCGAAATATTTACAATTTCTAATTGCGGAAACAAAGTCTCGACTGAATGAAGATATTAAAAAATTTATGAACGATAATCTTTGATACTGTGTTAATCTCTATGGTGTAGTAACTTTCCTACTTCTTACGCTTTATACCTGTATAATTATATTAGGAAATATATTTTCTAACTATGTCAAACAATTGCTATTTACTTTAAAGGAAACCTAACATTTTATAGATGCATTTAATGTACATAAACAAGCCATTCGGGACAACTAAAGGCAATGTGATCTTAGCAAGAGTTGCAGATAGTTAAAATCAATAAATGGAATTCCACAAAAGGTAAAAACTAAGATGGCTATCTTAGAATCCATAGATAGACAAAAACGGAACTGAAGAGAAGAAGGGGAGCATGACAAAAGAATAAATGAACTAATAGTACATGAAGTAAATATAGCCTGATCATAACAAGAAAACTAGGAAGGTAGCCAATAATCATACAAAGTATAGAAACCAAACAGATTGAAAAATCGAGACGTTAGATTCATAGCTTTGTGGAACGACAAAGCACTCGGTGATGCGGAACTAGGTCGTTGTATATGACATTGTAAAACGCATTTAAATTAAACAATCGATTTATTCTAGAGGGTAACGAGAATATAGCATTTCCTATTAAAATTCAAATAAGCTCAAATAAAATTCGTAAGTTATTTTCAGTTATAATATTCGCAGTTTCAATATTTAGTAAGCTTGATCATTTCGTTTATACAAGTCGTCGTTCTAGATGAATATTTTAAAATGCCGTGGCAGCACTAAAAATCAGATCTGCTAATAACGACACACTTCAATCTGGGTCTTTCATTTCTCAAGGAAAAACGATTATAACAAAAATACCCAACTCATACATCAGTTCAAGGTGGAATGATATAAAAAGAGCTACTGTGAAGATGTGTTTATAAAAGTTGACATGTGTTCTAGCAATTAGCGTCGCGTCGTATGTAAACATATCGGCGCCGGTTGCCATATAACTTGCGACGCTGTACACAAGACACCTTTACACATGTTTACACTTCGTGCTTGTTTAAAAGTTACTCGTTGACAAAAGAGGTAATTGCTTTCAACCTTTCAACTTGTTTATTTACAGAACCATCGTAAAAAATAATGTTAATAGACGCGAGACATTTGTGTTTAAAATTAGTCAAACTACCGACTGCCTAATGAAAATGGGTTTACCTTATTTTACAGTCTACGGGAAATTTGATAATTGTATAAATACGATCCACTTTTAGACAACAAGAAAGATAATGGTGTAAATTCAAGTACCTCCAACTAACGCCTACGCTAAACGTAAACCAGAAATGTTTACTAATAAAATTTACTGTACTTTGTCTACGGCTCTTAATCGTTATAGGTTTATTCATATTTCTTATTTCTGGCTTACAGCTACTGTAGGGTATATAGGTATCAAATTTTAAGAATGTTACACGGAGTACATACATTTATTTATATAATATACAATTACAATTAGTTTCTAAAATTTGTGAACAATTTAAGAGTGTGTAGGGAATGAATACGTCTTGACAGTTCGAGCGTATTGGACATACAAGCGATGAATTTCGAAAGTTTTTCTGTTCGTTGACGTAATGAACACAGTACAGGATGAGGATTTGCACTAACAAAACTAGTCATGAAATACAAATACGTTTGCATTGAAAGAAATGTTATTTTTATTGTATGGTTTTATAAACATTTTATATTTATCATAATCAAAATATTTAATCGAAATGATCATACGCATGACTATGGCAACAACGCATTAAGCGTACCTGAAACATCTTATAGCTATTTTTTTATAGTTATTCAACCCGGTGGAGTGGAAAGCTTTTATAGCCAAAGTGCGGGACTCTCCTTGCGGCATACCCACTAAAACCACTCCCCTTGGCGGGTGCGTCTGCCAAACGGCTCCGCCGCACTGCAGCCTAAAAGGCTTATTGTGCTGACTCTGGTTAAGTTTCATGGACTATTAGTAGGGGAATTATTAGTTTAGGTCTAAAAACGGTTGATGAGGAAGAAAATTACTTGAGAAAAATGGATATGGAGGAGGTGGAGAGTAGAGCATTCAATGATCGGAAAGGTAACAGATCTATTTCTAGATTAAATGTAAATAGGGTGTTCAAAGGGGAGGAGCTAGATTACAATTTGGAACAAAACCGTGGGAGATTTAACCATACGAATTATTCTAATAATAACAATGGTAGAAAATGGGAGTTTAGGAGCAAAGCGAATAGAGGAGGTAATTTAGAAAATGACGAGCGGGAAAACAAGCGTCAAGGAAGAGAGGATGACCGTCGAGTAGTTGCTACGCTTCCACAGCAGTGCAACTTGTTCAATGATGGCTACGGCAATTTAATTTTAGAAAACGAAGTAACAACCAAATTAGATATGGTACCTATTATAAGTGCGACTGTAGATGGTAGAAAACAAATATTTTAATCCACAGTGGAGCCACAATGAGTTGCGTGAGACAAGAATTTTTTTATTGAAGTATGTAAACAAAATATTAAACTGGTAAATGGGGTTACAGCATTTCGAGCGATTAATAGTAAAAGTCGACAAATACGAGAACAGGCCTATTTTAATTTCTCCATTAATGGTGTCACTTTAGCCAAAGACGGAGAGTTTTTTTTTCCAATGGGACCGTCCGTGGTCAAAAAGTAGTTCGCGGGTAGCGTTCTCTGGCATGACAGATAGAATATTCCACTTCGTATCACGTTAGTAAAAATTGGAAAGAAGTGATACTTTTCCAGTTTCGCGAGGGTTATGCCCATATGTTCGCGGATTTATAGTGATGCAAGATAAATATTTAAAAACTTGTAGGCGTGTGACGCACAAGTAAGTGATATTGTCAAAAATTCTGCCGGGTTCGTGTGCCAGTCAATTCTTTAAACATTACAAACAGAAGCAACAAGCGAGATACTCTTCCCAAATTTAAGAACTGCTCTACGTTGGCAAACAAACCCTCAAACAATGGACAATTTTTAGTAAGTAAGTTTTTATAGATAAGTAGCATGACCAGTTTTAGTTAGTTTGTTTGTTAGGACGTTTTGGCCATAAACCGTAGGATTAATTTAGTGTACGATTTATAATATAAGTTTCTTTCATATTCAAGTGTTTGATAACTACTTATGTACTCAGAATTTTCATAAATTCCATAGTCACCTATTCACTTAAATTTCTAAATTAAAGTCAAAGAATGTAAGAGGTTCACGTTTCTTGCTCTGTAAATTAAATAGTTTTGTTTGCCGTTGATTAAGTCAATAGTCTTTTTTATTTTTTTTTATCATGGAAGTTTTATAAGTAGTAAAAAAGTGAGGAAGTGATTAAAAGAAACAATTGTCCTCCTTGGGATGACAAGTCTCTCAAGGTGTTGTACGAACATTTGGACATCCTCGACTTGTCTGGCGCCCTTGGCAATTGTCATTAAGCCACAATATTTTATGAAAGGTAAGTGCCACATTTTTGTAGCATATTATAAATTAATTTAACCTTTTTTTCAAAATTTTAACCCTCTATATGATCCACGACCTTCCGCTAGCTAGTGCCGGTGACCCCCCTTTAAATTTTGTTTTACAGGCCGCCCCCATTTTATAATTTGACTGGAAAAGATACACTTAGTAGCTTTTCCGCCTGTAACAAGTTTTGATATGGAGTGCGTCGTGGTACCAAAATTTAGTAAGGAAGTTATTTTAGGAAGTGATTTCTTATATCCGTTTTCAGTAGTTTTGGATTTTGAGCAGAATCAAATCGAGGGGTTATTTCAGGGTGCGAGAGAAACTTTTGAATTTGAAGGATGCGATACGAAAGGGGCAAAGCCGAAAGAAGCTTCTATTTGGAAATTAAAATCTGCCGCTCGGAGGAGGTTTTAGATCAGATGCGGTATCTCCAATTTTAAAACCGGTAAAAAGATCGAGTGAAGTGCTTGTTAGAAGAATATTTACCCATTTTTTCGGAACAACCAGAATTAACAAATGTGTATAGCCATGAAATTATATTAAAGGATGACACGCCTTTTTTCTTAAAGGGTATCCGATAGCCCACGCCCACAAGTTGGAGATTAGAAGGCAGGTACAAGAATTGTTGGAATGGGAGGTAATCAATAAACAACAAACGGAATATATTAGTCCGTTGGTAATGGTAACTAAAACGGATGGTTCGGTTAGAGTGTGTTTAGATACACGGTTTTTAAATAAGAGGATGGTCAGAGATCATGTGATTCCTCCAATTTCGAGTGAGCTTCAATTTTCGTTTTCGCCGGGTCAGTTTTTTTACCAATTTGAACCTTACGGCTTCATACTGGCAAATACTGGTCAAGTCGGAACATCTCAAATGTTTAGGATTTTCTTTTCAAGGGAAACTTCTTTTAACGTGTTGCCGTTTGACCTATCTACGTTCGTAGAGAGTTTTATACGAGGTTTGAATTTAATTCTTGAAGAAGGGGTAGATTATCTGCTTATTTTTTACCAAATTTCGAAAAACAGAAACGTCATTTGAGAATTGTATTTGATAAATTGTAAAATGCCGGTTTAACTATAAAATTGGGAAAATGTAAATTCGCACAGAATGAAGTACAATTTTTGGACCATATTTTGATACCGTTTGGCATTAGCATGGATCCGGATCGATTTCTGACAATTCAGAAGTTTAAATCCGGGAGAAATGTCAAGGAATTCAGATCGTTTTAGGTCTAGTAAATTATGACAGACGTTTTTGCAAAAATTTTGCGGAATTAACCTTACCATTGTTGGTGATGTTGAGAAAACAGTGTTCTCGGAAGTGGAGGTAGACAGAGGAGAATGCCATGCAAGAAATAAAATCTGCGTTTTTAGGAGTAACAGTATAAAAACATGCTGACCAAAATCGTTTATTCTACATACGTATTGATAGCTTCGACTTGGTGCTTAACTGTATCAGATTGATGATCATACGGCGGACGAACAAGTTATTGCTTATTTTAGCAGAACTTTAAAAGGAGCCGAGTTACGGTATACGGTAACCGAAAAAGAGATGTTCGCAGTGGTTACTGCCTTGAAACTGTGGAGGGCATTGGTGCTGGGTCGTGAACTTATAATCGTTACCGACCATAATGCTTCATAATTTATGTGGAATTTGGAGTTGTTAAGTTCTCAGTTTACCCGGTGGGTATTATTTACTGAAGAATATTCAGCCTTTATAGAATATTGCAAGGGAACAGAAAATATTGTAGCGGATACGTTATCTCGTTTTCCCATTGCACTAGAGGGAGAGGCAGACATCGTAGAAAATGTGAATATGTCGCGAATTGACATACTTATCATTAATAGAAATAATTGGGGAAAAGTTTTAACGAAGACGTTTGAAAATATTCTAGATGAACAAGGAAAAACCCATTTTGTGGTCAGTTGAAAGTCGAGCTAGTGCAGGAGATGGCCGAAAAAATAGTTTATAGGAATGATTTATAATACACCAGGACCTCGTATTTAGAAAGGGTTCTTGGGAAAACCCGGGATACAAATTATGCATTCCACAAAGTATGATGGTGGGTCTAATTTTAGAGGAACACCAGGAGCATGGGCATTTTTGAGCTCAAAAGTGTTTCCTTTATTTGTCGCAATTTTATATTTTCTCAAAACTGAGGAGGGACGTGAGGAAGTTGGTTGCTGGTTGCAATTCTAAGGGGCACTAGTATTAAAAGGAATTATATCATGATGAAATTTACAGTTTCTGTTACTGTGTGCTTAATATAAATTTCTTGTTAAATGGTTACGTATAGTTTCGTATTCAGCGTAGCTCAAGGTTACAGGTCCATACTATTGACCCGAACTCACCCTGAAATCTTGTGGACACGTTCATTTATAATAAACTAGTAAGAGACCTAATAGACATTATGGAGAGAGTGATAAAACTTTACCTATATTGCCACTAACAGATATGCATGTAGGCACGAAATGTGAACAGTTAACTCTTAAATGAAGCTTCAAGAATTATTTCCAACCATTTTCAAATTACAGAACAACGCATAATTGTATAATCGTACTTTCTGATGCAATTGGCCTGTTTTCAAAGGAAATAGCAAATCTGCTCATTATTTCTTGTGCAATACTGCCTGAATAACACCACTTAATAATTTGCACCTTTGTTTCTGTGGAATACACTAGCTTTATGTCGAGTAATGCCCAAAACACCGGTTTTCGATTCTTATATGTAGATAGTAGCAATTTAATGTGTCATTGATACCAGCATATTTAAAAGATAAAAGCATGGCATTTGCGCTTTCGGTTTGTAATGTATTCTATCTCACTTAGCACTAATGCATTAATTGCATTTCCGTTGTTCTATTTTATAAAGCGGACTCGCGATAATATTTTTTCGTACTTGTATATCTGTTGATATTTGATGATAACACGTACTACCCACAACATTTATAAAAGTTTATTTAAATTTCTTAATCTGTGCAAACCATTCTACCTCTTCTAGTAATCTAGAACTTCTTTAAGGTGCAGGTTCATTCAGAATAATAATAAATCTTATTTTATAATTATTTAGATTCTGCAAAGTAAATACGAGGGCTATTTTTTTTAAGGTCCGATCGGTGGCAAAATAAAAACCACAGTACAAATCAAAAATTATTTATTTCTAGCAAGTACTTACATATAATTACTCTATTTTTCTACATAGTCGCCACTCATATTTAGACATTTGTCGTAGCGTGGTACCAACTTCCCAATACCCTCGTTGTAGAACGTAGACGCCTATGTGTTTAGCCATGTTTGTACGCTGGTTTGCAGCTCAATGTCTGTGCCAAAAGGTTGTCCTCCTAACCAGCGTTTCATGTGAGTAAACAAGTGAAAATCAGATGGAGCCAAGTCCGGGCTGTATGGTGGATGACCAAACACTTCCCATTGAAAGGACTGTAGGAGTGTCTTTGTTGACACTGACTTCCTTCCCTGACCGCCTGCATCATGAACATCTGTACGTCCTGCTTTAAAGTTTCTGCACCATTGTCGCACTTTGCTGTCACTCATTGAAGTTTCACCGTACACAGTACTTATTCGTCGATGAATTTCGGCTGCATTACACCCCTCAGCCCGAAGGAATCGAATTACCGCACGAACTTCACACTTGGCGGAAGATGCTATTGTTGTAGACATGTTTACGTGCTACCTACGTGAACACAACTAAACGGAAGTGACGCGGCGCGATTGACAGCCATACTAGTGACGCTGCGCAACACATCTGCGCACTGGTTCATCTGATTTTTAGGGGAGTTTTTATTTCGCGACCGATCGGATCTTGAAAAAAAAATAGCCCTTGTATTAAAACCACAACCCCTGACTACACAAAAAGTTTCAAATGATATATTTGCTGAAATTATTCTATAATTGAGTATGTGTAAGTATATGAAATTAATACTTTTAAATCTAGTGTGCTTACATCTGTAGAGATTCAAGTGAAGAAATCGTGGCATATCAAATTAACAATTACAATAACTATGATACATGATATGTGATGCATTTGCTATTTTTACAATACAAACCTTAAACTCGCTCAATTGCATGAACAAAATAGAGCAAAATAACAATTTTTTAAAAATTCCTCTATGGTTTAATGCTGCGTCAAAAACGCGTCTTATGTGCTTAAAAAGCTATAAATAATTCTATTTGCCTAATACAGACCTCATGTTCAGTAATACCAACCACAACAAAATACTAGGTTTCCAGAATGAATTGCTTTTCGTGTCTCGCACAATTTTTCCTAACACACTCAAGAATTTAAATCGGTTGTCACTACAACAGAAGAAATTATAGATAATTTAAACTAGCAACTACTACCCAAATGTTTAGTACAAGCATATTGAAATATAAAGTGTTCTAACATTTCATTTTGTCATACTGTCATGACAGGGAAAATACAATTATTTGCAAACGGAGGAAATCTCAGGAACAATGAATTGAAGAAAAGTGCAAAAAGATATAAACTAGGATAGAAATAGAACAGACAAACGAACCATACAAACTAATTAGAATAAATTTTTGAGATATAAAAGCGTATAGCAAAAATATTAGGAACTCGAGGTATACATTATTTTAGTGAATGTAGAGAAAGTGAATAGATGAGAAGAATATGAGAATTTATTTGTGTGTGTGTGTGTGTGCGTGCGTGCGTGCGTGCGTGCGTGCGTGCGTGCGTGCGTGCGTGCGTGCGTGTGCGTGTGCGTGTGCGTGTGCGTGTGCGTGTGCGTGTGCGTGTGCGTGTGCGTGTGCGTGTGCGTGTGCGTGTGCGGTGCGTGCGTGCGTGCGTGCGTGCGTGTGCGTGCGTGCGTGCGTGTGCGTGTCGGTGCGTGTGCGTGTGCGTGTGCGTGTGCGTGTGCGTCGCGTGCGCGTGCGCGTGCGCATGCGCGTGCGTGCGCGTGTGCGTG
Source organism: Platerodrilus igneus (assembly GCA_036346225.1). NCBI lineage: Eukaryota > Metazoa > Arthropoda > Insecta > Coleoptera > Lycidae > Platerodrilus > Platerodrilus igneus. The sequence goes on along the minus strand of JARFIW010001277.1, from coordinate 85,553 downwards.
CGTACGTGCGTGCGTGCGTGCGTGCGTGCGTGCGTGCGTGCGTGCGTGCGTGCGTGCGTGCGTGCGTGCGTGCGTGCGTGTGTATGTGTGTGTGTGTGTGTCTTTGAAATTTGATGCTACAGACATTTGATGACGACATCGTGAAGAGGCAAAGTTAAAGACAAAGCGGTACTAGAAATAGTAGGGAAAGAAAGAAAGCAATGGAGGTACGCGTCCCAGATATTGATCGTGTGAATTGCATAACTTGCAAACTATTGATTTGGCAAGTGCCTATACCCGATGAAGATCTTGCATAATTTTATTCAAGTATCAATCCTAGTGAAAGAAGTTTGTGCAAGTAATGAAGTATTTTGGTAGCCCTGGGTTGCTTACACTCCTTCGCTTACCATTGATTATCGCTTAAATTGGGTATATTTTTACAAAACAATAAATAAAGAAGAAAGCACTTATATAAGATTTGTCGAACTGAAAAAATCATTCGATAATGAAAAATTCGAAAAAAAGCTCGAAACACTCAATACAATTGGAATAGATTAATAGGGATAGACGGATAGTACATAAGCTGTTCAAAAAACAAACAGCGGTAATATAATTAGAGCATGAACGTAGAGAAGGAAATATTAGGAGAAGGGTGACACAGGGATATGCGCTTTCCCTATTTATTTTAAACTTTTGTATCGACGAGGCAATGCATACTATCAAATACAGGAGGACATGTGAAATTACTATATAGAGGAAAACGATTGATATGCTTAGATTTGTAGATGATATTGCAGATGTTACAGTGGTACTAATAAAAAGTTAGTATGAAAATCTACAAAAATAAAACTAAAGTAATAGTATGTAATGGAATGGAAGATAAATCAAAAACGTTAATGAAAAATACAAAACGAGAATTTAAAAGAAGTTTAAGATTACTGCTACTAGAAAGCCAAATAACGCAAGATGGAAAAGCTGCAAAAGATATAAAAAAAGATTATCACAAGGCAGTGCTGCATTTAACAAGAAAAAACGGCTGCTATGTTCGAACACAACAAACATAGAAACAAGAAAAAATTGTTGAAAGCATTGTGTGGAGTACAGCACTGTATGGCTGTGAAACGTGGACAGTAGGAAATGCGGACAGGTAAAAGTTGATGCGCAGACGTATGCTGATGATATCATGGACAAAAAACGTTAAAAACAAAGAGGTTATAGAAATATTAAGGAATGAAAAAAATATATAAGGAACAGTGAAAATAGGAGTGACAGAGTAATAGGACAAGTTCTAAGGCACGAGGAATAGTACGGGATATATTAGAAGCAGAGAAAGAAAAAGAGTGGTAGAGGTACATTTAGATTAGACTACTGCGTACAGTTAGCGAAGGATATAAGCTGTTGGAGTTTCAGGGATATGTGTAGACTGGCTCAGAATAGGAAACAATGGAAATACGCGTCCAATCAGTTTCGGGACTAAAGACTATGTAATGGTAATGATTTAAATTATGGTGATATAAAATATCACAAGAATTAATATAAAGGAGAATTCTTATGTACTATTCTTATTGAAGATATGACAGGCAAAAGTTTAAGAAACTACTTTTTTGTTAGGAAAGGCACTCCTAAATACTAATGATCTGCGTGGCCAAGACTATAGGAATGCAGCAAATATGCGAGGTAAGTACAATGATTTAGAAAAATCAATTTTAAGACTAATCTAAAAGCTTTTATCGTGTCATGTTGCAATCATAGCTTAAATCTAGGTAATATGCATGCGACAAAGTCAAGTACATTGTGTATACGTTTTTTCTCTAATTAAATAATTGTTCTTATATTTATCATTTTCTACTGAAGGTTAGCCGATTTTAAAAATGATGTAATAACGTTAACTTTGAAACAATTATTAGTTACAAGTTCCTCTAGTAGAATCAATACTACAATGCCGTTAAGATAACAAATTGGAAAAGTGTATGATGCTCTGCTTGTAATAAGTAAAAGAAATTTTGATCATAGAACAAACAATATGACTACAACATTAGCTAACAAATTAAAAAATTTAAACTTATTTCCATTGCTACGCATTGCCATAATATTTTAAATAATCGAATTTTCAGAGCAAAATTATGCAAAATCAAAGTCTTAACATTTCACAGTGTTAAACACATTTATAAAGGTTGAACAAAATTTTGAAAATATCATAGTGATACTAGACTTGATAATTAATTATATGCTTCAAAGAAAAATGGTAACTACTTTAAATTAGAAGTTAAATTCCGAAATCAAAAACGGCTAAAAGTGCGCGGGTTAAAAAACCAATTTACTTATAATTGTGTCGACAAACTTATCGAACATAAAGTTAAAAAGTTCAAGGTTGATTGGCTTTTAATATTTTGGACGAAATCATAGCAAAACGGTATTGATGAAAAATCTTATATACGAGCAGCCTATTCAAATAATTTTGAATTTTTTATAAATAAATTTAAAAAAGACTGTGAAAACAAGAAGCTAATGTTATGTTAAAAGTTTAAATTGTTAACTGATATAAATCTCAATGAAAGGGATATAATTGCAGTAAACCTTATAAAAGAATTGCTATTCTTACATGGGAGTGAGGGAAATATGTTTACAAAATTTAGTTAAATCTTTTCCAAATATTTGCATAAGTTTTGCGTGTTTTACTGGCAATGCGGTTTCTGATACCACACTGGAACGTTCACTTTCTAAACTAAAATAATTCAAAATTATTTAACGCCATTAATGTAAGGAATTGACTAAATAATCTTGAAATAAATCTACTGAATACGATTTACTAAAGAAATTACATAATATTCATTTAATTCAAGTTACTTTGCCACAAGACACCGTTTGGCTTAAATGGGCTGGTGAGCCTGCTAGTTCAAAAGTAACTCTTTCATAATTTTTTTAACATTTTAAATAATTATTTTCTTTTCTTGTCGTGATGGAGCCCTTTACAAAAAATGGGCGAAACGTCGACCTTAGTTTATAAGATGACACGACCCCAACTCGGAACCATAAACATTTATAATTCAACAGTTTGCAAAAAATAAAGCAAGAAAAGTTCTGTTCACCGATCACTTAACATAGGTTCAAATTTCTTTTTCTTTTTATGAAAAATTGAAATATTTTATCAAATGTAGTGTTTCAATATACTTTTATCTGCATATCAAGTTTTTTATAAAGCCATCTTTAAATTTTATGAAGTGCCTCAAATAAGCATAAGAAATGTGTGTATTATTTTTTACTAATTGTGTACTGTTACTTGGGACTAGTTAACTACTCAATGCATTATGTTTAAAAAGAGCAATGGAATTTAAATTTGAAAGAGATAATCTGTCGTGTTAACATACACTACCATAGACCAACAACGTACCCTCCTAGCAACATTATAAGATGCATGCATTATGACTGTTATATCTACCCCGCCCTTGATACTATTTTAATATGTTATCACTTTAAGTTTCTGCTTTTCTTTAGTGTCGCGATCTATCGAATTGTCTTCATACAAGCTTGATGCTAAAATCACGCATTTGTAATACAATATCTGAAGACCTGTTGCTCTTTTGAAATATTCCTTTAGCTTACAGTCCAGCGTATTATTCTACATTATATGTATAAAAACCTTTGAAATCAACGAATGAAAAGATTTTAATTCCGTTCTTCTTATTACGGGTACTTGGTACATATTGCCTAAAACTGCATCTGCCACGAAATCCTTCCCGTTTCTCATCTATTGTTACATTTTCACCAACTGTATTAGATTATTGAGTTTTTCAAAAAAATTTCAAAGATTTCGCAAGTAGGCACAAGTTTATCTTTTTTTCATTGCGTGTGGGTCGATCATCAAAACGAGGACACATTTTTCGATTCTATATCCATCAGAGCTTAAAAGATCTTCTAAGATCAGTCTATTGCTTTTGAAGGTTACAACTAAAATAAGGAAACCAATGTAAACGTTGAGCTCTTTCAAATCTATTGAATTAGAGTCACGTTCACGGTAATATAACGTTTCTATGTTCCAATATTCTGATTAGTATACTGGAAAACCACTTGCAAAATATCGTCAGATGTATTGTAACTCGGCATTCTGAAGGAATTTTCGATATTCTTGCTGCACCAATTACACCGTGCAATTTTAAAACAATATTGTGTTTTCAAGAACGAACCTTTTTTTGAAATAGGAACTTTTTTCACATATTATTCTTATCTTTTCCTGTAAAACAAAGCTCCTCTCCCTAAGTTGTACCCTCTTTACTGTCATTAGGGGCCGCTTCTTGGTCAGCATCATCTTGTTCTGATCCAACATTTTCAGTGGATATTTCTACGTTATTTTCACCATCAGTATCGCTTTTGTCATTAAAATTTTCTAAAACTCAATCATCTTCTTTTCCCATCAAAATCTTCTCAATCGCGTCCAAGTCTTTCAGATTATTTAGAGTATACAGGTTTTTATACTTTGCTATTATAGGTACTTGTGTATATATATTTAATACGATCTGAAATATAAAAAAAAGTTTTAAAAATCAGTAAACGCACCGTGTTACTTATTAAAACAGGGAGATGACAAATGAAAATGAAATCAGAACGTTAACGGAAACGGGCGCGATGTATCAAACTGATCAAGCAGCTAATGCCTTCACTATACAATTGCTAAAAACCAACTGAATTTGTCAAGCTAAAGAAAAACGTAAAAATGAAGCTATTGTAAAAGCGCAGACATGTACTAACAAAATATGTGTCCTGGTTCACTCAAATCAACCGCACCCGACGAAAGGTTGAATCCTCAAAACTCGATTTGCAACAAATGTACTTTATTGGTGCGACAATTTGCATATCTAACATATTAAGGTATCACTTGGTGTCAGTTATTACGTCAACCACGGGTGTAATTTATTACGTTCCAAATGTGGTCGCAAATTCTTGCCGTCAAATGACTATTGACTTACATGCAAGAAAGCAATTAAAAAATATGCAAGAGGCTTAGCTTGACTAATAGCTGTAGTCAACGCATTCCAATGTAGTATCTTCGGGTGGAGCACTGAAAAATCAAATGTAGTTAGCCTAGGCATCTTTTGTTAGTTGCTTCCAGCCGAAAATAACCGCTGACGTCTTCAGGTAGATCAAGATTCTTGCAGTGAAATGTTAAAGCCTACAACTATAGGGAACGCCAGGCATTATTAAGATAATTGGAGAAAAGGTAGAGTAATGTAAAAAGTACATTTCGCAGCACTAAGACGTCGATATCCTACGATAGTTGACGGTCAAGTTGCGTTTAAAATAAGTATTTTCCATGAATTCGTTGTTTTCCTCACCATAAAACGTTTTTCTTTAGCTAATCGCGATAACCACACATCCTTGGGTTTGAGAAAAATGCGTCCTTAAACGAATACATACAATAAAAAATTTAGGCCATTCTCCCTACAATACGTGAAAACTGAAAACCGTAATTTTATTGTAGTAACCTAATTTGTACATACAATAATAATGATTGGAAGATAAAGCTTTTTCTTTCGGATTGAAACATCCCTATACTTAATATTACTGCAAAACCTTGTACAGCTAAAAAGGCGTAACAAATTTAAAATGGAGTCTCGAACCTGTTAACTGTCTAGATTTTATAAGTTTTCTTACGAGAGGTTATAAGCTTTAAATACATATATAGCATTATATTCTAGAAATCATGCTAATCGTCATAATTAGCCAGTTGGGCAAAGTATGTCATTGTGTATAAAAGTGTGCATCAAAATTATACTAAAATACATGGAACCTAGTTTGCAGTACTTGTGTTGCTTGCATCTAATGAAGCAAGCTGCTTAAGTTTTTAATTGGGATCACAAAAATATGCGTATTGGACGGGTTTTCGGGTTTATATATTAAATCGCAGACTCACAGAAGGGCTACCCAATTTACCATGTCCGCGAAATTGTGTACTTTTTTTAAGTAAAACGTAATAATTAAACCAAGGAGTAACTTATTTATGTAGTTCTTTAGTTTCGTTTAACGAAAAGTTCTTACGGAAACCCTTCCTGAGTGAAAAACCGTTGCCGGATATTTGCTCTTTATTTCACCGTGCGATTAAAATTTGATAGCCTGAAAATTTTCCAAGTAATTTATATATCTAAAATGCAGTCTATGGAGAACGGTTACCCCAGTATAGATATCAAAAAGTTGCACAGGCATCTTCACCCAATTCAGGATATTAAATCCTAGCACAATTTCAATGCATAGTCTTTAATAATCTTTCAATATGTTCATAATGTAACCAAGCGCATTGGTGAATTCCTACAAAAACTCAACATTAAAATCGTTTACAAGTCACTACTAAAATCGCACTACCATCTCCAAAAGATTCTGAAACCGTTTTAATGCCCAAGATGCATATAACAATCGTTGCAATTGTGGTACACAATAAATTGCAAACAGAAGACCATCAATGCAGTTAGGGTAAATGAACAAAAGGTGTCTTGTGACAAAGTAAATGGTGAAAGTAGCGGAAGTGGTAGTTTATATAAGGCATCAAGTTCTCGCCCTATATAAGCTACCACTTCCGCTACTTTCATCAGTTATTTTTCCACAAAACACCTTTTGACTTAAATGGGCTGGTGAGTCTGCTAGTTCAGAATATAACTTTTCATATTTTTTACACTTTCACGTGTCTACTTAATATTTCATCATTCTTATCTTTATTATTATTATTTTTTATATTTATATTTCATTTAATATTTGCATTTCATTTTCCTTTCTTGTCCTGGCAAAAGTGGGCGAAACGTCGACCTTAGTTTATAAGATGACACGGTCCCAACCCGGGACCATAAATATTCATAGTATTTACAGTCATTCAGGTGTGACTGAACAGCAACATAAAACAGGTCACAAACTCAATTTCTAACTGAAATACCCATATTCTATAGCAGAAAAATCCGAGGAACTATGAAAATCAATAAGATTTCCAACATTATCAAAGATGAAGGTTACCTACTTCCCTCGTATAGAAATTGACATCGAGTGCACAGAAACCAATTGGCCAACTATAACATTCGCCCAAGCGAATCCATATGACCATTCATTTCGATTGCTTATGTATGCTACAAGTGATAAAGATTATATAAATTGTAACTTTCCGATTGTTCTTTAGCTATTTTGCCACATACAACTTTTGAACTGATTGAAATAGTAAGTCTGCTTTTGTAGAAGTAACTTCTTTACATAAACTACTTTGTAAGACACTTCTTGACTTAGTTGGGTGTGTAAATTTTCACATTGAGATGTAGTATGCTACGTCTTGTTCTGATGTTGCGTCTACGACAGCAGACGATACATCGATCTTATTAGTTTCCAATATGACACGGTCCAAACTCGAAGCACGTATTATTATTAATCACTCATCAGTAGTATCTACACAGGTTTTTCAAACCGTTATTGTAGTTACCGGTAAAATTGCTCACAATTTATCCACGAAAATTAGTAGCTGCGATGTACATAATTGTAAATACGTTTAATTTTCTTTACTGTTGCTTAGTACGCATGTGACTACTAAGTTCATGCTCCCGGGTTCGAATCGCGATACAGTCTGCTTGAAAAATGTTAAGCGATCAATTCTCACAAAAATTCACCCTCGTCCGGATGAGGGGTAAAATGTCAGGCCCCGTGTGTGAGTGTTATCATGCACGTTAAAGATCCATACCTTACTTGGAACAGCAAGGGTTCGACAAAATTCAAATTTTACAAGTAAAAGAATTCGCGGGTGGAGCATTGCAAAATCAAATGCAGGAAAATTCACTCAACATCCACAGTTGAATCTGACGGTGCTGTATAGGTAGTTTGAGGTCGCTTCCATGTTTTCTGTATTACAGGGAATTGATCTTTTTTGAACCTAGATTTCTGTTTTCAATCTTTAAGCAAATACTTTTACAATTGGTGTGTACGCTTTGCTTAGTGCCGGTTCCCTTCAAAGTTTATAATTAATTCCAAAAACTTACTACCTGAATGTTATAGTTATTTCAAAAATTTTAAAAAATAAGTTAGTCCTAAATGTATTTCTATGTAAATTTAGCGTTACACAACTTTGTTTTAAAGAGTACATATTTCTGTTACTTAGTAATAAAGATAATAAAATTAAAATACGACCTTTTATTTTGGAATAAAACACGTTCAGTTTTTCTTTGCGTAAACAACAACATTTAATACAATATATAAATTTGCGCGTTCCTTTTGTAAGTTTCTTTTGATTCGCTTTTATTGGTATTTATTACACCATCACTGCGTGGTGCGTTATATGTTACGGTTTCGAGATGATAACCTTGAATTCTTGATCAGGAGTCATCAACCTTGAACAAATTTGAATTTTGAAAATTGCGCAGTCTCAGTAATTCAAGAATTGTAAAATAAAATACAAAACTTAAAAAATTGAACTTTCCCACAAAATTTGAAGGATACGACAGATTATCAGCTTAAACTTGAACTCGAGATTTAATACTGATCCAAAGTTGCCTATTGTAGTAAACACGTTAATGCCAAAAGTCTTAGCGATGTTCGTGGTGATGGTCACAAAAAGCCTCAACTTGATGGTATGTATATACGCAGAATGTTCTACGAAGAACTGTAAGCCGTTCGTTGCATTACGAATATAAGCTGCAATACAATTTAAAAGTCATAAACATTTCTTCGAAACTATAAAATTTCTTACAAAACAGCGGATAAATAAATTATGTTTTGAGTCGATTTTTTGCTAACTAAAGAATTTTGTTGAAAATTGTATTTTCTTCGTCAAGTATTTTATCTTGAAATTCCATTACAAAATTATATTTATAGCGGCACTAATCTCGCTTTTATTAGAATGCGTATTGAAATCGTATTACTTAAGCATAACAGTAAAAATAGACACTCTTGATTCAGCTGATCACGTCCTGTAAATTGCGCCAGAAATAGGTCACTCTTGGTGTCGCTAACTAATATCGTTTTACTTCTGTTGAAACACCGGACACATCTGGAAAACATGTCAGAATTAGAACTGCAGCATAAAATAAACAGATCCTATAATTTGCTAAGATCGAAGCTCTGGCAAATATAATGCACGTTTCGTGCCTAAAAAAATTGTGAATTTATCTAAACAAGATTAACATGTACAATTTAAAAATTTCTTCTTCCAAAAGCTATTTTAAAATACTAACAATAGTTTAGTAAAACTTATTTAAAGAAATAATTACAGTATTTAATTTCGTTTAAGTAATTTAATCAAATATTAATACTTGAGACAACAGACAATATTAGAACATTTTTAAAACAGCATGATATACATTATAGACAAAAGCTAATTCGAGCAGATAGACTACCTTCGTTCTGACACACTATTGATAATTTTTACATATAATTCTTTATAAGAAAATCTAATATCCATTTTGGTGACTTTTGTGCCCTTTAAGGTTACCCATTCGAGAATCACCTGACGTTAGTTTACCTTTCGCCTTTTCACATCAAAGTTCAAATCTACACCACTTCCACCCTATTCTTGTCTTAACTAAGCATTTGATAGAATAAAATTGCGCTCTCAAGGTTACACAGGTATGAAAATTAAACTAAAAGTCAAACCATACCAAATTTTATTATGAGAATACAAATATTTACATAACAATTATACACACTATCTACAATTTACCTTTACATTACTAACAACTTATATTCTAACATTATTATATTTTCTTCCACAATCGAGTAATGCCCAATCGGCAATGTTAAATATAACCCAGGAAGCAAGTAGAGTTTGTCATCACCTGGACGTAAGCAATTTTTTCCTAAACAGTATCATGAACTTGAAGTTTGGATGGCTGAATTAAGTTTTGCGTTACAAATACTTTTTTCTATTTTTTACGCAGCTCACATAATTATCAAACGTAATTCTATTTTTTACACGATTTTTTAACTTCTTCATAATAACAAAATTTTCGATTCTCTTCTATTAACCGAGAGAATTACGACGCTTTTCTTCAAGTGTATTAAATCGTCCAACGCAGTTCCATCTCATGGTTTCATAAAGCTCTTGGTTTACCATTTTGTGGATAATACTATCTGTATCCTGTTCTAAAAACAACATTCAAATATCCATGTGAAAAGCGTAGTCATTTAATTTGGCTATATAGAGAATGCACATTCACATGTACGGGTTTGTTAAAATATATTTCTGATTTAAAAAGTTCTACTGAAGCAAGTTTTCATCAAAGATCGTAATATTTTTAAATAAAAGATTAGTTGTTTTTGCTTCAGAATCATATTTTCCTTCGTACTTTGCACAAGCTTTATATTACAATGTTTTCGTGTATCGTACTTCGTTTTTCTAAAGACAGCATTATTCATTAGCTTAAACAAAATCTTCCCAAATTCATTCCTTACACGTTTCCAAAGTTCAGTATTTAAGTTTATGCAGAATTTTGATCAGCAGCTTTGTTTAAATTTTAGCACTCGGTAGATTGTTGATAATTTAATGCCATTTGCCATAGCTTGTTTTAAATTTCTTTAGTGGACGACATATCTTCTTTTAAAATTTATTTCAATCATTACCTTAGTTATTTGGGCTTTCGATACAGCTAGTTGTCCAGTCTTTGGATTAATATGTTCAGGAGAGGAACTGATGTTACATAAGTTTCGGTATTTCGCATTCAAAGCCTCCGTAGGAAAGAGGTTAAATCATCGCCCACCGTATTGATGATTACCTTCGTATTACATAAGGTACATATCAGATTTGGAGGGGCCTCAAGAGCTTATCGTTCGAAGAAGTACATCGCTCTTAACACACCTTGCAGAATCTACTTCGTATATCTCTTTCTATAAATAACACTACGTATGATTTTCCAATGCTCCACCCGAAGGTACTACATTGTCCTGAAAGCAAGTTTTCTCTACCTGGAAATTTTAAATTTCGCCGAACCGTTGCTGTTTCAAGCAAGGATCATTAATGTGCGTTACAACACTCACACATGGGACCTACATTTTGCCCCTCTTCCGAACGAGGGCGTGTTTTTGTGAAATATGCTCGCCTAACATTTTTCAAGCGGACTGTGCAGGGACTCGAATCCAGGGCCTTGGGTTCAGTAGTTACAGTATACTAACTGAGTCACGGAGTCGCCCTTTATAAATAACAGCTGATCGATATCTGTCAATTCGAACTTCTGGTCAAAGTGCTTTAACATTGCGTCTCACGTATACTCGGAAAAAATGCAATTATAGACAGAATCAAGTCCATATGTTCAATGGCAGCCTGTACGTAAGTGCTCAAAGACTTCTGCTAGTAGCATCATTTCGATTTTGATGTATAATTCAGAATACTGTCCCAAGTTCTGACGTTATTGGGATCACCATTGACAAAACTATCATTTTGACATTTTTTGCCACAACCACTTCTTCACGTCCTCTAAATACTGGGTGGAACTCAATGGGTAAATTATTCATAACTTTATTCACCAATTCTTTATCGAAATGCATAATTATGGATATGCACTCATGAACAACTAAATCAGATTTACAACTTACGCTACGAGCTGTTTTCCATTAGTGTAGACATCAAATTCTGATATGCAATCTACAATAACTTATACGATAAATTTATGAGAATATCCACATTCAAAATTATATTCATCATAAGTATTTAAGAAACTGACTATTATCGCATTTGTGTAAGTCCTAACCTGCATATATTGCCCAGGGTCGATCGGATGCTTTAAATGGGTAATTAACCTTGAACAAATGAAATACATGCTGAAATTTTGTATATGAGTCTCTTTGAGGTCCTATGAATACCATCAAATCTCACCGGTAATCCGACGTGCCTGTCATGCCCAAACAGCCCCCGAAAGAGATAAAAATCAGACTTTTTTAGTTCTTAGACAATATCTAAGGAAAAAAGCTACTAACGAAAAAATATGGAAGGAACAAAAAAAATAACTTAAAATTTCCTATGAAATGGCGTTCACAAGATATATTTTGCTTGACCAATAGCGGAAGTATGATATTTTTAGAAATGAGTATTTTATAAAAAAATACCTTTTAGTCATTAATTACTGAATTTTTGCATTAAATATATCCATAATTAAGTATCTCGAAGATATTTTGGTAAATACATTTACGTTGACTGTAATTACTTATAATATTTAATAAACATAATATTTATGTTGTAATATGGATTGCGGATAGTTTATTTTTTAACAGTGACGGATTAACGTCGCATCATTTTCAGTTGTAGTTTTACGTATGCATGTTTGATTACACCGTCGGAAATGAGAATTAAAATGTACATTCAGATGGTGATGCGGATATGCCTATTGTAACAACTGCTACAGCACTTAGTAAGAAATGTGAATGACCAGTGAGTAAGTGAAAATACTGATGCAGTGGTATTATTAACTCATTACGCCAAACAAAATCTGTATATTACGCCCAGGAAAAAGTTTGAAAACAAAAAAAATTATTGATATTTTAAAATTGCAACACACTTTGGGACCTCTAAAAGATGTTGTTCTTACCATGCACGCCATTTCCGGATGTGCTACCGCATCTGGTCTGTTTAACAAGGGAAAAATTAACTTGTTAAATATTATCAAAAAGAAGAATTTGTTTGATATTCTTGAAGAATTTTACAATTCAAATATAAACAAAGTTAGATTGCGAACCTTAAATATCAAGATTGTTTATTGCCGCATATGTCAAGAATAAAAGAAGCACTAATTTAAATAATGTCAGATACATTCTCTACCAGCAATATATAGCAAAGCAGAGTCTAAATAAAGATTTTAATCTGGCTTCATTTCCACCGCCCATGGATAGCTCAATACCATGTATTTAGGGTTTTTTATCAGGTAAGTCAAGCAACCTTACATATTTACTTTAAAGAGAGTAATTATCTTACTTAAGTTTGTTACGTGCAATTTGCACTTAAACAGTGTTTTTAGGTTAAGTTTTGACGTATGGAAGTTTCGCGCCATATTTTCAAAAGGTGCGGTGCGCGGGAATTTTAAATAGACTAGGCGGTACTTCCGTACGTCATAGTAGTGCATTTGCGCAGTGTGCGTGTCCCTAGAGGGTTGGACCAATACTAGACAAAGGAGTGGGGACGAGTTTTGGTGACGCTCTGAAACGTAGCTGTTTGCCTAAAACTATGAAGTGAAGTAGTCGTGCCGGTATCGTATCTTATCTGATTATGTAGATTCCCTTGCCTTGCTTATCTTTGTGTGTCTTTCCTAATAAACCTTTCCTGTGGTTCCACTACATTTAGGAAACCGATATGACCCTGGAGCAGCCCACGACCAGAGATGACGATGATGTCCATGCTCAGCTAACACCACCGGAGCCCGGAGCAATACCATCTTTATCGACCCGGAAGGATGATAGGCGTACCTGGGGAAAAACTGGACCTATCATGTGAGTAAATTATCTTTTATCTTATATGTGTGTAATTTTCTGATTATTGCGCAATATACCTTTTGTATCGGTGACGTCATGGTAGTTGGCCACGCGGAACCTTTCATAAGGTTCGCGCATCCGGCCGCCAGGGCGTTGCATTGCTTTTTATCCATTGCGCTTGCGCGATGTATCTTATGAACTTTGGTAACTGTATTACCGACTTTTAAGAACTATCAATCACCATATAAATGTATCACTCACCAATTAAGGTGTAATAAGAATGGCGCCCTTATTAACGTGGAGGTTAGAACCCGGGGAATTTTTCTTTGTTTTTTATAAACATTCAATGTATTATCAATGTTATTTAAAAATAGTTTTTTCACTTAAAACCAATTACCAAATATCTATAACCTTGAATTTTATACTCGCATTTTGGAACATGCCTCATTCTTTTTAGATGTCAAAAAATTAGTTGCTATGGCAATTGAAAAGTGAATACCGCCATTTTGAAAATATAACTGTTGTCTATAAAATGTGTTTTTAATATAATGTTTTTCTAAATTTAGAATGTGCGATCTGTTTGTTAACTTCAATTATGTTGTTGTGAGTGATGGGTTTATTTTCGGATTCAAATATGACCTTTAGGAAATTATCTAACCCTATTTTTTTTATGCATGTAAGTATATAAATAAGAATTTACCTTAATTAGATACCTTTAAACATTGTTTATTACAAAATTATCTACATATATTAAATTAAAATATCTTTGTTTGTTTTCCTAACTTTAGAAGATCTTTTTGAACTTTAACACACTGTCTTGTATGTTACGTTTTAAAAAAATGCCTTAGTGATTTACCTATTTAATAACAAAATTGTTTGCCTAAATATAGATTTCCTGTTTACCTAAGTTTTTAGTGTCTTTTAAAGAGTTATTTTGACCTAACCCTGATATATTTTTTTCTCTTAGATGTTATCTTGTTTGGATATAGTTTTAAAAGTTTTTCCCTTGTATGGTTTAAACAGTATAACCTATAAATGCGTTTTATAGAGGTTCTTGCCTTATATATAGTAACGAAATTACCTAGACCATATTTTTACCTTTCAAAATGTTGTAATAAACTGCATCTTTTTATATCTGTTCCTTTGAATACTAAAATAAAGAAATTTCCGTTAACGTTTATTATTTAAACTCATTTACGATACTTGTTGATAACTTCCGCAATATCGAAAGAACATTCCAATAATTTGGAATACCTTTTGTATAGGTATCGTGGAATTTTTCTTTCATGTAGCGAGTTTGATTTTGTCTGATTGCATATTTTTTTTAGTTATTGATATTTTAACGTACCTTAACATCCGTTAAGCGAGGTTTGCTGTCGGATTTGGTCGTATAGCTCTGTAAGTCTAGAACGAGACCCAAAGGCCAGTCGTATAGCATTATAAGTCTAGACGAGAATTCGGTTGGTAAGTTTGTCGTTTAGAATTTGTGAATCATTTTTCTTAATAATGATGTTGAAATTTTTCCTTATTGGTTTGGGTAGAACTCAAATGAGAACTTCCCATCCCAGTAAAAATATGCTTTATAGAATGTCTTTTTGTTTTTCAACAATTTTATTGGTGAATCGAGTTTTAATTACCCTTATCTCTTCACATATCGATTTAAACTTCATTAAATGCCTTAAAATTATCTTTAAAATCGTTTAACTTAATGTATATCTAAGAGCTTGTCACGTTTACTTCTTTGACAATGTACCTAATGTTCTTAGCTTTCACTTGGCTTAATAACTTAAAATAACCCGCAGGTTGTTTGGCAAGATGGAACTTGCGTATATCTCAATTTACTTTTGACGTTAGGCATAGGCCTGGCAAATTGAATATCGTACCTGATGCCTTATCTCGTGATGTCGTTTCTCTTAACCTTCCAAATTTAACCCCTGATCCCTGGTACCTTAATATGATTGAACCCTTACGATTTACCGAATATTTTTCTGTTCTCACCACTAATTAGTTAACTTTAATTACTTATTCCCTCTCTCATACAGTATATAATTTCCTACACGTTTAACTTTACTTCCCTTAAATTAGCTATCTTTTTCTTTTGGTTGACTTTCCCTCGACCATACCGTTAGATATATATCACTTCATTCTCTACACCCCCCAATATAACCTTGTTGTTTCATTTAATCAACCCTCGAACTTTTCCTATTGCATATTATTTGGTTTTTAGTATCTTTCTTACGTCATTTAATTTTGTGTGGTAATTGTCGTAACTTTGGTTGAAATAACTCATTGAATTTTTATGATTGGTTTTAGCTGATGTTGAGTGAATGCTTTCTTCTTTGGGCTCACATAGGACACGCGCGATCTATGCCATTGAAAGAAATAGTTCATATTCGCAGTTGCAAGAGCTAGGATTGTCTATTCCATGTGTTTTTCTTCTGAATTATTGCAGTCGCCCACATTATACTACATCATTATTTCTTTCTTTTTCTATTAAATCAACATAACTTATAAACATTTTTTTTCATTGTTTTTTATTGAACTTTGTGGTGAGGTGCTATTGCTTCTTATTGTTATCTTATTAAATTCTCGGTTGTTTTAGCATATTGGAACAGTGTATCTGTATTAAACTGCTTATAATTGGGCATTTGTGTGTATTTAGCGTGCTACCGTTTTGAAAAACTACCTTAAAACAGTTTGTTTCTGTGTGAATGTATCTGTAATGATACTTTTAAGTTGTCGTGTCTATCTTTGTCTGATTTTCTTATCGTAGTCAATGTACTCGTTGGGAAAATGATCGTACTAGTTCTCTTAGGAGCCTAGTGAATTTTAAGCTTATGTCTATACTTATCTTATCGGATTACTATCGCAGGTGGTCCTTCAGACTGCGCTGTGTTTAAATAGGGACAACTCTCTACTTTCTCTCGGACGCTTGTCCAAAAACTATACTTTTTTCTTAACCCGCTATCTCCGCTATGCCTTATTTTTCTTTCGGTGGACCTGTTCTTGTCCCGGAACACCCGTCTGCCACATAAGAATGATGTTCCCTCATTCCGAGCTACTGGCCACACTGGTTGGTTGAGTAGCGCTTTGCTATCTACCTTTTTCTCTGTCGCTTTTGCTCAATGCGAGCCCTTCCTTTACTTTCTTCTACCTGGAAGTGCCCTTATGCATTCCAAAAAACCAACCTCCTTCTTTTTTACCGTTCCTGTTTCTCTACTGCCTTTTCATTTCTGTTAGTCACCGTGTGGTTGCGCGGGAGGTTTTCACAGACACCTGGACCATGTCTCTGCCAATCTTTCGTGAGGTCATGCGGTGCCGCTGTCAGTGCATGGGCTCTGGCAGTGAAGTTATGTATGAGTGTGTGAATGTGTGAGTGGATGTGTTTATCTTATATACCGTGTGGGTATCGGGTAATAGTATCACCGATATCGATTATCGCCGGGTGCAGGGATGCACCCAAATGTCTTTGCCGGTCTCTCGTGCTGTTTCTTGTAAACGGACCTGCTTCACAGGTTTCTCTTTTAGAGGGCACGAGTCAATCCCATTTAAACGGCTCTACTGGAGCCACTCTATTTGTTGTTATTCATTGTCTTGGGTAATAACTAGGCCAATACCTATGTCTTCTTTATTATCCTTGATAATACCCTTAGTTTTAATATCGTTATCTTACCGATTACCTTTAATAATAACTTTAGTTTAGTCTCGTTATCTTACCGACTATCGTTAGTAATAATTTTGGTTTAATTTCTCGTTATCTTACCGACTACCGTTAGGAATAACTTCGAGTTATTTCGCGTTATCTTACCGGTTATCTTTAGTAATAGCTTTTTTTTTAAATTCATGTTACTTTACCTACTATCTCTTATAATCACTTTAGCTTAATATCGCGTTATCTTATCTAGTATCTCAAATATAACTAAAGCTTAATACCGTTATCTTATTCATTACTTTTGAGGATAACAACTTAAGCTTAATATCACTATCTTATCTACTATCTTTAACAACAATTTGAGATCTTGTCTTATCTTTTTATCGTCCTAACTTGTGGTATCTATGATCAGACGTGAGAATTATTTTTTTAATATTTAAGTAAAAAGCTAACCCAGTATAGAAATGTAATTTGTCAGGTTAGCATATAAGGATTTAGTAGGGTGGTACTTTTGGTAAATTTGTTGATTCACAACTATGTCATGGACAAGTTTTAAATGTGCATCGTTAGAAAACCAAAGTACCAGTAACAAAATTTGCTTGGAGTGCAGAGTGACGCACTCCATGAACATTTTTAAATTTGGGCACTTCTTGCCAAAGGAACAATAGTTTCGATGCAACACTCATGTGTGTTTGCACATAAGAACTTTTATGTTAGCTTTAGTTAGATAGATTTAGATAGTTTAGGCGACTTGTCGCACCCGTGTTAGTTTAAGTAGTGTTTCATGCTCCCCGACAAATTTGTGCTGTCGGTGATTAGTGTAGTCAAAGACTATGGGGCTACCTATTCCGTTTCCTGGTACTTCGGTAGACGTGTTATCGGTCGAAAAAACCAGGTGGCGCCTTATATAAACATTTTGTAGGTTTTAAGTTAGGTTTTATGTAGGGTAGTTAGGATTTAGATTTTAAGCTGTTACTGTGCTAACAGACTTTTTCTTTTTTTAAGTTTTTTCTTTTGTGGCTTTGTCGCAATTGTTACGTGCAATTTGCACTTAAACAGTGTTTTCAGGTTAAGTTTTGACGTATGGAAGTTTCGCGCCATATTTTCAAAAGGCGCGGTGCGCGGGAATTTTAAATAGACTAGGCGGTACTTCCGTACGTCATAGTAGTGCATTTGCGCAGTGTGCGTGTCTTTAGAGGGTTGGACCAATACTAGACAAAGGAGTGGGGACGAGTTTTGGTGACGCTCTGAAACGTAGCTGTTTGCCTAAAACTATGAAGTGAAGTAGTCGTGCCGGTATCGTATCTTATCTGATTATGTAGATTCCCTTGCCTTGCTTATCTTTGTGTGTCTTTCCTAATAAACCTTTCCTGTCGTTCCACTACATTTAGGAAACCGATATGACCCTGGAGCAGCCCACGACCAGAGATGACGCTGATGTCCATGCTAAGCTAACACCACCGGAGCCCGGAGCAATACCATCTTTATCGACCCGGTAGGATGATAGGCGTACCTGGGGAAAAACTGGACCTATCATGTGAGTAAATTATCTTTTATCTTATATGTGTGTAATTTTCTGATTATTGCGCAATATACCTTTTGTATCGGTGACGTCATGGTAGTTGGCCACGCTGAACCTGTCATAAGGTTCGCGCTTCCGGCCGCCAGGGCGTTGCATTGCTTTTTATCCATTGCGCTTGAGCGATGTATCTTATGAACTTTGGTAACTGTATTACCGACTTTTAAGAACTATCTATCACCATATAAATGTATCACCATCTAAAGTGCAATACTTTGCAAACTGTTTTATCGACCATATAAACTATCACTAATAGAAGTGTAATAAGTTTATACGTTTAACTCGTCTGCAATATAATTAATTTTTATATTTGGTTTACGGATGCTTTAACGTCAAAAAGTTAACTACACTACATATAAAATTTTCTTTTAGGTTCAAACATGGTTAAATAATAGCTTTTCGCTTCAGGATTGGGAATGAATTTGCAAGTGATTTTGGAATCTCGTGAGTTCGAGTGGATCAAGATATTGCCCCAATGGGTTCTTAAATAAATTTTTGCAACTGTTCATCAGGTAGTTGCAAAAATGCAAATTTATGTCATAACATGAGCCTAAATTGTACATTGACATGTGAACAATGCAGTGGAATTACTTGTTTTAATAAGTCTCTTTAGGAAATTCAGACGGATAACGACATCGAAACATGTAAGTAAATGATATTTGATGACATGTAACTAAAAACTTGCATTATATTTATTGTTTAGGGAGACAAATAAAGCACACATGGCGAATTGCCCAGTGTACCATATTACATCACAATTATTATATTAATTAAATATTAAAAATAATTACAGTCAACCTAAAGGTATTTACCAAAATATACTTAGTTATGGATATATCTAATGTAAAAATTCTGTAATTAATGACTCAAAAATATTTTTTATAAAATACTCATTTCTTAAATATATCATAACTCCACCACTGATTAAGCAAAATATATCTGGTAAACGTCGTTTAATAGGAAATTTTAAGTTTTTTAATTTGTTCGACCTTATATTTTATCGTTAGTAGGTTTGTTTTTGTAGATATTGTCTAAAAGCACAAAAAGGTCCGTCTTTACCCCGTTCGGGAGCTGTTTGGGCGGGACAGGTGCGGTGGATTACCGGTAGCGTTTGGTGGTATTTTTAGGACCTAAAAGCAAACTCATAACCGACATTTCAGCATGTCTCTAATTTGTTCAGGGTTGGAGTGGATTAACCCTCGGCTATATGTATTAGATGTTAAAAAGCAATTTATTTGCTCAAGATCCTTTGTTAAGTTGTATTTTTTTACTAATCGGTTCAGCATTATAACATTCTTACATATACGATTTGCACGTAATCACGTTTGAAATGAATTCTACACTGCGCTCTACCTGACATGGTATCTTCTAATGTTGTGGACGTCCAATAGAGTTTTGAGCTTGAGAATAAAAATATTGAACAATTAAAAACACCTATAAATCACTCTACCATATAAGTAGTCACGCAAATCTTAAAAACGTTTATATTCTTAATATAAATATAAAAAATTCTGCATTCAAGATATCACAAGCTGTGCTAATAGTCCAGTGGGTCATGGGTCGGTCCACTAACGGCACAGGGACCATTACGTAGTTCATAGGCGGTCGATGAGCCATGGGATGGTCCACAGAGTCACAACAGTGATCCACTCTTACCATATAACGAATATACTTGTTACACTATTCCGTGCAGACAAGTAAGAAAGCAGTAAAGTAAGTAAAGAAAATCGCTTACACCAAATACCGCAACAAAACAGAGAAAAAATGGTAGAACAGAAATCCAGAAAAATTGGATTTTGGGCTAGTTCAAAAACGTCGTAGAGTGGGGTGGTTGATACAAAAAAAATCGGAAACCTCAATAAAAAGCTATGTTACAAATATACAGTCCCAAAAGAATATTTACAAAGGTCAAAAACACATTTTCGTAATCGTGTTATAACGTGATGTATAAAAAGCGTCAATTTACATATAGTACAGTATAAACCTAAACATTTGAAAATATCGAGAATAAAATCTTATAATCTAAATACCATATACTTACATAGTCTTTCCAACCCTAGATATATACACAAGACATAATGCAGTAATATGTACAAGAAATAATACAGTAATATCTGAAATAATAATAATACACTAATATTTGCAATAATTTTTACTTGCTTTTGGAAGTGCACCTCGTAAGATTTAAGAACGTAACATTAAATTGTAAATAACGTATTAACTAACAAGTTATTGACGTTAACACTAATGTACGCAGAAAAGAAAACAAAAATTAGCTGTAACTCAAGCTTTGGGTTAACTAGCTGTGACAGCAAGAATAATTGCTTAATCGTTCGTGCATTGTGAACGTAAATTTGGTAATGTACTGTCAGCAATTTATTGCGAAATCAAACAGCAACACAAGTAACGCAAACAGAAAAACTGTACCTAAAGCTATCGGCTTCTCTCTGGTACCATCTTGGGATGAGGAAATGTAGCCCGCATTTGTCAATAGGCCTGATACTGCATCAAACAACATAACTATACTATCAAACTGCGTCCAACATCGCGACTTCTAACGCACAAAGGACGTTGCATAGAATTAGAATCGAACACATAAAGAAA
The DNA here is from genome assembly GCA_036346225.1 of Platerodrilus igneus. Lineage (NCBI taxonomy): Eukaryota > Metazoa > Arthropoda > Insecta > Coleoptera > Lycidae > Platerodrilus > Platerodrilus igneus. The sequence continues at coordinate 64,332 of JARFIW010001277.1, read as the reverse complement.
ATAGTCGAATAATTAAGAGAGCCTTTCTAAAGTTCAATTTGTATTTATACGATTTGAAATCGACAGGGTAAATAACTAAAACCATTCCCAGCAATAGAATGTTAAATATTCTGTGAAAGCAAGTAAAAATATATTCTAGACAACTACAAAATATTTCTAAAATGCAAGCAATAAAGAAGGCCAAATACGATAATTAATTCCGTTGAATTTCGTTTGCATGGGAAAGCAAAATATATTTTAAAACATTCTAACAAATATGCAACCTTGCATACTGCCCAAGGAAACCAACTGCCTTACATAGGAATGAGTAGGGGTTTGAATTATTATCGATCCACGCTACAGGGATACCCAAAATGAATTAACTAGGGGACGATTTTATTACCCATCAAACTCGAGCGACCGAACACGTGTAAATTCACAAAGTTGGTTTCCTCAGTACTAACCACTAAAAGCTTTTATACAAAGCAGTTGTTTCAAACATGTTTTGTAGAGTAAACTATTCGAAATAACAAGCGTAATTTAAGGAATAACTTTTAAAAGTGATTTGAGGAGGAGCAAATGCTTACTTGTTTTAACGAATTTCCAAAGGTGAGTTTTTATACTTTTAGAAGTGGTTTAACGATAATATTTCAGAAAATTTATAAGCGCGGTAAAGGATATATTTCACGTATTCCTATTGCACACAACACTTGAATAATTTTATAGGACGTTCTAATACGAATTTATCGAACATGTTAAGTTTGTATAATTTGAGAGTAACATAAAAAGAAGAGATCGAACATTCATGTGAGAAAAAAAGTTGTTCATATTCAAAGAGTAAAAAGTATTTACTAAAAGGAAAGATTACTAACACGTAACCCTGGAGCAACCTATGATGTTAGTTAAAATAATATCTGATGATTTATAAGATATTAAAAATTGAAATTAATCTTGTTTAAATCAAAAATGCACTCAAACTAAAATATTCAGACATATTATGTACTTGTGTCTAAGAATTTTATTATACCTGTACAGAAAATTAAACCTATGTTTTAAATGTTAGATCTAATTTTTACTACTTGTAAATCTTGCAGACGTATTTATTTGAGAAAGGTTTTCTGGTTTTTCAGCTGGATCATTGCTAATTAGTTTAGTTAATCCATCTTGTGTAGAAATGAAATGCTTGTCACCATCTGCTAGTATAATAACCATTCATACGTCGGATGTTTATACATTACGATGCCCAAAACGTTTACTAACTTGTTTAAACAATTTCAAGCGATTGATATAGGGGGACTCTGAAATAGTTATTCGGTATCCTTTAATGTTTTTTAAATCTCCAGATTTCGCTTCTAAGCCAATCACCAACAAACCTAATTGTTATAGGACGCTTATTATTATTTTTTGTATTTCCAATTCTGTGACACTTGTCCATGGATTCAGATTGAAATTCTTTTATGTTCAACTTATTTTGAATAATATCTATAACCACATTATCAACAATTTCGTCCTTGAACTCCGTCACACTGTGTATTAGCATACAATTTCGTCTACTATAGGTTTCCATGTTATCACTTATAGTACATACCTCTATTTGCAGATATTGCATAAGATTCACAAAATTACCTTTAAATAGTATAAAATTCTCTAATAACAATGTAATTGTTGATTAGTCTGTTAAACTGGATTGCAGAGCTGATTGTAGTTGCAGCAGGGGCGTTCCTAACGGGGGTGTATTGCGCGTTCAACACGCAGGCGGCCAATTTTGGGGGGCGTCGAATTTGCAATCCTTATAAGAAAAAGTTCTATCTTTATAATAGTATATTATTCAACGAGTGCATTATATCTTTATATGCGAGTAGAATACTACTTTATCCACGACAATCAAACAAGTTTAGCTAAAATTATCACAAATATTTTAGTTTTATAAGATACTAAACACGTAATATCCAAACGTGAAAGTTCTTTTGATTTTTTCGGTAATAAATTCAAACCTGCAATTTTTGCGGCTTCTCGTATATCTGGGGGTGTATAAGACAATTCATTTTCTCTATCTGTATCCGTTTTCTAATGAAGTACTTTAAAATTCTAATGTTTAAATGAATCGAACTTTTTGACGTTTCAAATTAAAATTAACAGTGGAAGCGCTCTGGACTTGACGTTTCATGGCCAGCTGTTTTTTATATTTAAAATGTACAAAAATGTACTGCAAGGATTAATTTTGTAAATCAGTGAATAATAAAATTATTATTCACTAGTGAATAATGGAGAGTTTATTAGTGAGTAAACACGTGTATAATGAAAATGTTATAGGTTACTCGTGGAGTCGTGGATAAAATACATTTATACTGCGTTAAAAACAGAAAACCGTTTACAAAATAATTTTACAAGAGATTTAATTTATAAACAGGTCAACACTTCCGGTATGAGTGTGAGTCATACCCTAAATAAGAACATTGCACGTGCAAGATAAGGATTATGAATCATCATCTTCTAGTACCTTCCCACCCAATTATTTTAGCAACGTCTGCAAATCGGATTGGCGCCATTGACGGTGCATATAAACAAACTACAGTAGACAGTAGAGGTAGACAGTATTCAGTATTCATTTGATGTTAATGCGTTACTATTACGTAAATACGTATAGTTAATATAAATTTGTTCTAGTGCTTACATAAACATAACTTACCTAGTTAGTGAGTGAAGTATTGTTTTGTATTATAGTGAAACATAGTTTTAGACTTTAGTCCACATAGTGCGTAAGATTTAGTGTAACTTTTTCGTTGATATAAATTATTGTGGAATATTACGCGGTAAGTTCTCTCTCGTTGTTGTTTCTATGCAATACAATTACTACTAATTTGCCCCGTGCCCGCATAAACTTTGATTGTGTTGAAACAATAAAGTTTAAAATATTTTATTTATTGCTGCAGACATGTCAGAAAAAGATAGAGATAGGAAAACAAAAAGACTATCTGGGGCTCAGTATCGGAAACGTAAAGCCGAAAAAGATGAAGACAAAAAAAAGTTATCTGGCTCTATAGAAAAATATTTAAAAAAGAATGAGGATTAATTTCTAGAATTTGATTCAGTAGCTAGTTCATTTTTCCAAGTAAAGTTGGCAATAGAGGCGCAAACAGAAGTACTCCTTCCTGAAACGGCAGATGAAGAAAATGGAGAGGAATTAGACGAAGCGGTTGTAATTACAGAAAAGGAAACTGAAGATATTAATTTTAGTGACGTAAGTTTTTGGCCGGAGCTTTTATCGAATAAAATAATAGAAATATTGATAAAAAATGGACCACATCAGATAGAAGATATGCATTTTCCTGAAAACGACTATGGTAGATTTTCCAAAAGTTATTATTTTACAAAACTAGCAAATGGGGAATCTATTAAACGCGAATGGCTTATTTACTCGAAATCAAAAATGCTGTGCATTGTTTTTGTTGTAAAATATTTTCCGATGCTTCTTTCAAGCTTATCAAGGAAGGTTTTTGTAATTGAAATCACTTAGCACAGAATCTAAAAAAACATGAAACAAGTATTTTGACATATAGAAAATTTGGGAAAGTGGGTTGATCTCAAAAAAAGACTTAATGCTTTTAAAACCATCAATAAGGATGAACAGAGACTTTTAAATATGCGCAAAATGTATTGGTTCAACGTGATCAAACGAATTGTACATCTTATTCAATACTTGGCCCAACAGTGTTTAGCAGTAAGAGGTAAGTCCCACAAATTATATGAACGCGACAACGGAAATTTTTTAAATGGGGTTGAAATGTTGGCAAAAACATATCCAGTTATAGCTGAACATTTAAAAAAAATACAAACTTTTAAAACTATCAATAAAAGAATGTCCCAATATCTGGGGAATAAGTTTCAGAATCAAGTTATTCAGTTGTTGGCCGATGAAATAAAAAATCGTATTCTCAAAATGTTAAATCAGGCAAAGTATTTTTCTATCATTTTAGTACGCCTGACTGCAGTCATGTTGAACAAATATCCGTTATTATACGTTTTGTATCTATAATCGATAATGTTGTGCGGGTGAAAGAACATTTTTTGGGATTTCATCCTATAGTGGATGCTACTGGAGAGGGGCTATTTGATTTTGTTGTAAAAACTTTACATGATATTGGTGTTAATATATTGAACATGAGAGGACAGGGGTACGACAACGAATCTAACATGCGTGGAAAACACATTGGGTTACAACGTAGAATTTTGCAAATAAACCCTAGGGCATTTTTTGTACCATGTGCAGCGCATACGTTAAATCCTGTAAATGACGCTGCAAAGGTGACTCTAGAAGTGGCAGACTTTTTCAATTTAAATTTCAATTCTAAAAGATCATATCTCCAATCTAACTTTAAAATCTGTTAGTACGACCAGATGGGAAAGTAGGGTAAATGCAGTGAGACCACTGAGATATCAATTAGGCAAAATTTATGATAGTCTTTTATATATAATTGATAGTGAAAATGATATAAATACAAAAACTTTAGCGAACTCTTTGGCTACAAAAATTAAAACTTTTAAATTTGTTTCCTCGGTGATAGAAATTAACAAGGTAAGCAAGATGTTACAATCAAAAGACTTGAATTTAAAAACTTGTACTGATTCATTAGAGAGACTTTTAACATTTATTAAATCTAAAAGAACTGAGGAATCATTCTACAATTACATAGAATTAGCTAACGAGCTCGCCAAAGAGGTTCGGATGAATACACATTCACAAACGTTCAGGTGAGGACTAGGCGTATAAAGCGGCAATTTGATTACGAAACACCAGATGAGCCTATTACTGATGCAACCTTAAATTTCAGAACAAATTTCTTTTACGTTCTTTTAGACCAAACTATAGCTTCCTTAGACGAAAGGTTTGAATTAATAAATCACCATAAAAACATTTTTGTCGATTATGAATTCACTAATTTCGATGATGAAACAATAAAAAAACATTGTGATGATTTATATTTGAAATTAACAGATCAGGCTCAGAATTCTTCTGATATAGATAGCATAGAACTTAGGGAGGAATTAATTACCTTGAAAGTTATTTATAAAAAGAAAGTTTTACCTTTCGAACTTTTAGAGTATATTTATAAGAATGGTCTCTCTTCTATTTATCCTAACACCACCATTATTTTAAGAATTATTTTAACCATGCCAGTGACAGTTGCTTCACCAGAGCTCTCCTTTTCAAAACTAAAAATAATAAAAAACTATATGAGATCGACGATGAACCAGGAAAGGTTGTCCGGTATTGCAACAATAGCAATAGAAAACGAAATAGGTGAATCTCTAGAGTTGGATCCCCTTATCTTGAAACTGACAGAGGTAAAATGCAGAACTTCGACTGCATAGACGATAATAGTTTGTATTTGTTTATTTAATACTCGTGGCTTTGTTATATATTTTCTAGTTAAGTACAGGTGTTTTAGGTACTATGTAGGTGATTTGTGTTCCATTTTTATGTCACATATACACATTTATTTTATGATTCATTTTTTCAATTCTCATTTCCCATAATTGTTGTTTTTGCGTGTTTTTCATGACAATAAATTATTAATAAAAACAAACTTTGGCAGTGACGTTTTACACTAATCGATTCCCTTTGCCCTTTCCCTCCGCTTTGATAAAAAAAATTACTTAACTAGGGCGGCAAATTTTTATAAACACGCAGGCGGCTGCATGTTTAGGACCGCCGCTGAGTTGCAGTTCAAAATTCTTCATTTTATCATTAACCATGGTTGATAGAGCATCAATGCCACTGGTTTCCGTTATTTCTATGTTATCTAATATTTCTGACACATTAACCACAAATATACGCGCAAATATTTATGGTTTGTTTGTATACTATTCACTTATTAATCTTTTAGGAATGAAGAGGATAGTGTTATTATAGAACATATTATTTATAGTTGACCCACAGAATTCGTGTGTTATTGCTACGTCGAGAAAATTACCATTGGCCAAGCGTAGACGCCGAAAGAATGGTTGTAGAAATTGGCGGGGGTGGAAGTGGGGGGATGATTGAACGACCCAGTAATCATTTGGTATCGCCTGCCGCGTTTGCGAGGAAGAAAGACGGGTTAATGAGATTCTGTGTTGACTATCGCCGGTTGAATGACGTGACGAAGAAGGACAATTACCCATTACAGAAGATTAACGACCTCTAGATTGCGAGATGGATATAAAACCTACAGCAGTATGATTTCGACATTGAACATCGAGCAGGTTCCAGTCATCGTAACGCAGATGCGTTGTCGGATTGTAGCCAATGTTCACGCATAGGGCCGAAATTTGGTCTTCTTTAGTACGCCTGACTGCAGTCATGTTGAACAAATATCCGTTATTATACGTTTTGTATCTATAATCGATAATGTTGTGCGGGTGAAAGAACATTTTTTGGGATTTCAACAACAAGCATCGTTATCGTTCGAAAATCAGAGGAGAGCGTCCGTCGTGGCAGAACGTAAGACCGTGTAGTAGCACGCTGAAGTCATACTGAGCGCAGTGGGATTTGTTGAAGTTAGAGAACAGGATCTTGTTGCAATCTCTAGAAAAGTAAAAAGGATCTGTAAGTACGCTTCAAGTGGCGACTTTCTAGAGCCGAGTGCACGAGGTTTTAAAACATCTACATAATTGGAACTTGGGATGGGGAGGAACTTCGGCGTCAATAGAACCTTAGAGAAAGCCCATAAGATAATTACTGCATAGACCGTAAGGAAGGCGTCGGGGAATAGTGCAGGAAGTGTCAATCATGTGCGCCGTTAGGTAATCGGAAAGCTTCTGTGAGGCAATACAACGTAGGAAGCCCGTTTTAGAAAGTTTCATTCCGCGAAACTGATTCTAGAAGCTGCCCGCTAACGAGGGCGGATATTTTGAGTCGGGTGCTCTTTTAAGAAATTTGACGCTAGCTGGAAATGAGAAAGATCGGAACGACATAGTTACATCCTCAATCGGGTGGTATGGTAGAATACATAAACCTTTGAAAAGTATCTCTCCAAGGTAGTCTGCGAACTTTAAAGGAATTAAGACGAATACATACACCTGTTTTATTAACTTACCGATCTGCGGTTCACGAGGGTACTGGACAGGCTGCTACATGTTTTATTCTAGGACGCGATATCGGTTTACCATGTGACCTTGGGTTCGGCAGAAGCCTGGAGTAAACGTTGTAGACAAAGGTTATGTTGAAGGAATCGAACGGAAAATACATGACACCCATGGAGACGTAAGAAAAAATATTCAGACTACAAACGACCGGATGAAAATCAGGAATGACATCATTGCGTAAGAGTCTGGTTTTTAAACTGAAGACTGTGTATGGTTGTACAATCTCATATAGTGGCGTGGATTGTAGTCAAAGTCACAAAGGAATTGTGAGGATCCTTACGAAGTGCTGAAACGAATTAACGATGTAGTACAAAGGATTCTTAAGCTCGCAAAGAGTAGGACAATAGTAGTGCACGTTAACAGAATTGCACTTTATGACAGTGACGACTAGAACAATGTGGGAGGATATAATAAAATAAAGCAAATTGGGAGCTAGGAAGACGAATCAACATCTGGTTCAAATTACGAACGATTTAAGTCCGTGTAAGCGGTACTGGTAAGGTGAGGTATTTGGTGTGCCGTCGAAATACTCTCTTGCACATTGCAAAGCGTCAGATTTTAGTATAATCCTAGGGATTGCTACGGTGTTAAATACTGAACTTGTTGGCCTGGACTAGCTTCGCCAACAACAACCAAAAGTGGGCAAAACCATACGCTTTAGAGATAAACATCTTCATAAGTAGTAGGGGAAGGCCGGTCTGACTTCAAAACAGTGTACGCATATGTTTTTCCATGTAACATACGCGTGCACCGTTTTGAATCCAGACCGGCCTTATATACTTTCAATGTAAAATACGTGTGGACAAATTTTGAAGTCAGACCGTCTTTATATTACTTTCAATGTAACATACGTGTGTGACTTCAAAACACACGTATGCTACGTTGAAAAATGTAAGTGCAGAGAAAATGTGGAGCTGTTTTGAATTCGGTTCTGTAGCGAAAAATTATAAAGTAGGTCAGATGCAAAATATCGCATTCAAGTCAATTGGGTTTAATTAAAGTGGATTCTGATTTGTTTTTTACTTTTATTTAGAGGCTGCAAATACACATAGGCGGGTTTGACTTCAAAACGTTTCCACACACACACACACGTATGCTACATTGAAAAAAATGTAGATGCGTGCAGAAAAAATGTGGAGCTGTATTGAATTCTAGGGAGAAGTTATAAAATAGGTCAGATGCAAAATATGCCGGTTTCAATTCAAAATGTGTGTTCACTGTTGTGATAGGTTGAAAAGTAGGTTAGCAAAGTACGCAGATAGTGGTAATCTGCTATATAAGGAAATTGCTCCTAATATTAATTTCATTAGTTGAAGTTTACTACATATATTTACATACCTACATATACAAACATGTATATAATTGATATTCGGGGATTCTAATACAAGAAAAACGAGTTTGTGTGCAAAGAAATTGCGGTTTTGAACTTGTTGGAAGGTGTTGTTTGGTATCAAATTTTTAAACTGCCAATGCAGTCTAGTTGTTTGAGCCAAGATCATATAAAGCATAACGACTGGATGACAAGGAATATTCATGGTATTTCTTGGGATGAATCTTCAACAGCTGAAATGGTGTCATCATATATAGCGCTTTATTTGAAGCAAATTATCAGACCCGGTAAAGAAGTATGTGTGAAAGGTCTAGAAAAGAAGAAATGGATGGAAACCTATCTAATGCAAAACGTTGTAACTGATATGCTTGCACTAGGTTGTCCTAAGCTATCCGAGTTAAAAATCAACAATCGTTTACTATGTAACATCCATTGTTATAGACACAGCAATAATAGTCTGCAATGTGGATAACAAAATATCTTATTATTAAAAGAATGGTTTAATAATAATAAAAAACAATAAAAATATCGTGTCTGTATTATTTATATTAATTTAATTTTATTATGTTACCCTTATCAACTATTATTATTATAAAAACTTCTAGCAAACATTATTTTTATCGATCCAGCTATTGTGTACGTTAGAGTAGCCTAACCATTTTACAAATACTTTACTTCCACTTTTTCTTAGGACTTTTTCTACCAGGTAAATTCCTGGATGTTTAACTTTTTGCAACTCCATTTCATAATATTCATCTTTGATTTCTTTCTCGTCTTGATCTTCTAATATATATGTTGTCGGATTGGATACGTTTACTTTTTTAATCTTAAAAATTTCATTTGACCAGTTTGGCGTGTAATCTTTCGTAAATGCTTCCCTATGTTTACTAATCCTCACACTGTCTTTAATTAAATATATTGGTATTGTGGTTGCAAGTTTGATGTGGGTAAATGATGATTTAAGAATAGTTTTTTCATTTGATTTATCAACTTTTACAGATTTGACTCCGATAGTACTGTGAACTGTATTGTTGTATTGTTTCACAATATCGCTTAAATTTTTTATCCAGTTGTAAGAACCGTTCAGGTTAAACAAGCGCCACATTTTTCCCTTTAAAGTTCTAATTACATGTTCCACAATGCATGCTTTCTTTGTAGAAAAAACACTATAATGGTTTATGCCATATGTCTGCATTAAAGATTGAAAGTGTTTGTTATAATATTCTTTACTAAAATCAGACTGCAAATTTCTTGGTAAATTTTTAAATTTATTTAATATTGTTTTCATTGCAGCAGTAACATCAATACCCGTTTTACTTTTAAGTGGTACAGCCCATACGTATTTGGAGAAACAATCAATAACTACTAAATTGTATTTAAATTCTTTGTTTGTTTGCGAATATGGTAGCATTTTAATCAAATCGGTTTGAAGAAGGTCGTTTAAATCTTTTACTATCACTTTGCGTCTCTTAAAATTTATTCTTGCTGTTTTATGAACTTTATTTACTATATCCTCTTTCACTTTTGATTGAGCAACTATCATAATACTTTTTTTTCTAATCAGGATTTATTAAATATAATTAATAAATACGTCTATGTTTGGATGTCGAGGGCTCCACTTGTTTTGAAAGGAACTTTTAATATAAAATCAAGAAACATTGTGGTTTTGTTTATGATAGCACCGCTGTCACGAAAGCTGATTATATCCATACGTTTAAGCAAAAATCCTTGTAACTGTGCAATTACATAACTTTTTTTGTTTATAAGAATTTCAGTGTCTTGCGGATATCCTTTAATATTCTCAATGACTGCTTTCTCATAAGAAAATTCATAATTTTGTAAAATGTTGAAAATAAGGAATGTCTTGCAACTGTCGAGGAATGTACTAGAGTAAAACGTTGATACTACCGTGTAATGTAGCATATGTAACTTGTACTCAATCAAGGTTTCAAAACCTTCACTTTTGTTTTCATATTCCTGTTCACTTATATATATTTTACGGTTATTTAAGTGCCTTCCAAATTTGTCAATTGTCATATCATCTAATCACTTTCGCCTCGCGCAATTCTTCAATGATCGAATTTATTTCGTTGCCGTGACCTGTGTGTCCAGCAGTCTGAGATGAAACTAAAAGCCGTAATCTATCAACAAGTTCATTGGGATCATTCCAATATAAATAATCTATGGCGTTATTTGATACTTCCATTGTCATACCGTCTCCAAGAAGCTTTCCATAGAGTAATGTTCTAGGTCTACGAGGTGTTTGGGGAAGTATGTTCAATGTAGATATTATATTTTTGTATTTATATGAATTATTACCCTGAATTTGTTCTGTTTCAGAATAATATCTTCTATTAGCATTTGTTCTTTTCACAATATCAAGGTATGACTTTAGATCTTGCGGTCTGTACCCGTAAGGATGTTTTTTAAACAGTAGTTCATATAATCCAGGAGTACCTTTATATTTCAAATCACTTATTAGTACATCTTCATCATCCAACGCGAAATTGGAATTGCCTATCATAAGACCATTTGAATCAGGGTTAAACCTAATACCATATTTATGATCAAATTCGTTTTTAACATCTTTAAACATATTGTAAATATATTCTCGAGGTAGCGGATGTAGCTGTTCGAGATAATGTGTCATACCAGGTGAATCGGCAAAGCTTTGTATACATTCCTGTGCTTCTTGAGCATTTCAAAAACTTCTGCTTCGTATTCATTATCAACATCATCATCCTCATCAACATCTTCATCTATAGCATCATTTTTTATATTCGGTATATGCTGGGCAATAACCAGCGAATCAATATAGTTAACGTTCCTTTCTAGCAATTTAGGTTTAATTTTTTTACACTGCTATAAGGCAGTTCTTCCTCTTTTGTAAATTTTTCTTTCTTTACCACACTTTCCCCATCCAGTTTATTAGCAATAGTTTCTAATCGCGATGCTATGGATAAGATTGATTTCACTTGGACGACTTCATTATCTTTTAACTGGCGCATTTGGTTTTTACAATGTTTCTTTTCTTAATTAAAATTCTTTTAAGTTTTATCGCCTTCTTGTTCATTGCGTAAAAAGTTTATTTTAATAAAAAAATTTTTGGATACTAACGATACTTGCGTCTATCAAGGTTTAAATATGTATGAAGTGATCAAAACCTATTCGGCACCTTCCTTGACCTGGATCACTATCCTTGTTTACAACTAAGAAACCGTATTTGTCTTGCCAACAAGCAGCACATATTTCACGGAATTTATCATACTTTATGTCAGTATTGACGTGATCGTTATATATGTGTTTTAAGTTTAAATCATCTTGTTTAAATAAAACTAAAAGATTAGCATTATCACGTAGTAAGTGCTTAGGTATACGAGTATAATTTTGACAAAGGTAAAAACTGTCTACTTGTTTATGACGCCCCATACTAAAGTATTCCCTAATGATACCTTATTTATCGCAAGCTACATCATCAAAAACAAATATAGAACTATTTCGAGCATCAGATGGTGATATAATATTATCAGAACTGGAAAATGTATAATATTTGATCCTTTTTATTGGTCGCAGTAGACTTTCAAGGTATTGATACTATGGTTGATAAAGTGATTTAGAATAAACATATACGTTTTCAAACTTTAAATCATAAGGATGTTCTATCAACCCAATCATATCGTTGGTTTTACCGCAATTTGGTGGACTAACAACTAGACATCGAATAGATGAAGGCAGAAGAACGCTATTTTTTTTTAGCTAAGGATTGCACGTCCATGTCATTATTGTTTATGGTTAAAGATGTTGATTGCTTCACAACATGCATGTTTTTTCAACAAGCACCACATATTTCACGGAATTTATCATACTTCATATCAGTATTGATGTGATCGTCATATATGTGTTTTAAGTTTAAGTCATCTTGTTTAAATAAAACTAAAAGATTAGCATTATCACGTAGTAAGTGCTTAGTTATACGAGTATAACTTTGACAAAGGTAAAAACTGTCTACTTGTTTATGGAGCCCCATACTAAAGTATTCCCTAATTATACCTTGTTTATCGCAAGCTACATCATCAAAAGCAAATATATAATTATTTCGATCATGAGATGTTGATACAATATTATCAGAACTGGAAAATGTATAATATTCGATCTCTTTTATTGGTCGCAGTAGACTTTCAAGGTATTGATACTTTGGTTGATAAAGTGATTTAGAATAAACATATACGTTTTCAAACTTTAAACCATTAGGATGCTCTATAAACCCAATCATAGCGTTGGTTTTACGACAATTTGATGGACCAACAACTAGACATCGAATAGATGAAGGCAGAAGAACGCTATGTTTTTCAGCTAGGATTGCACGTCAATGTTATCATTGTTTATGGTTAAAGATGTTGATTGTTTTACAACACGCATATTTGCAAGTACTAAATTCGATTGTAAAAAAGTGGAGTTATATATAAGAAACGGCGAGTATACAAAGAATCATTAATTCACAATATTTTATTTATTTACTGCACAGCTTGAGAGGACAGTTGTCCAGTAATGATTACCTATAATAATTCTAAAACTACTGGGAACGGACTGTTAAATACTGTAATTAACAATTTACCATTTGAAGCGCATATTCCGTGTTACAAATTTTGCGGTCCGGGTACAAAACTAATCAAACGGTTAGCTCGGGGAGACAAGGGAATAAACAAGCTAGACGAGGCTTGTCAGGAGCACGATATTGCATATTCCAAAGAAAAGGATCTATTTAAACGCCATCAAGCAGATTCGAAGTTAGCTCAGTTAGCTACAGAAAAACTAAATTCTGATGACTCGTCTTTAGGTGAAAAGACAGCAGCATTTTGGAGTAGCTACCGCAATGAAAGCTAAAGTAAAACTTGGTATGGGTACCTGTGCAACACTGAGAACGCTAGGTATTAAAAGTATTATCAAACAAGCACGTACAGCTTTAAAAAGGGATAAAGGATCTAATATTATGGATGCAATCAACATAGCAATTAAGGCCGCCAATGCAGCAAAACAAAAGAAGCATATTAAATCAGCTCGTATTATATCAATTCCTAAAACAGGGGGTTTTCTACAACTAATACCAATTTTTGCAGGCTTAAGCGCCCTTGGTACTCTTACTGGAGGTGCAGCTGCTGTTGCAAAAGCAGTTTCAGATACTAAAATAGCTAAGGAATAACTAGCGTAAAAACAACGTCATAACAAGACAATGGAGGACATTGCAGTCGGAAACGGCATATACATCATACCTTATAAAAAAGGTTTTGGTCTTTTTTTAGCCCCTGCAAAACCTCAAAGGAACGCAACTTGATTTTACTTAATCGAGCATTACGCAATGTAGAATTAATAGAGTTTGATAAACAATTAGAAGTACCATATTTTCGTGGAGTGTTCATGAGAAACAATCTTCCCAAGAAAGTTAATTTAAAAGAATGTGGTATAATTAATTTAGATGGAATAGAAGGTTTAGGCACGCATTGGACCTCTTATAAAAAGTACGGTAGTAGCGCTATTTACTATGACAGCTACGGAAACCTGCGACCGCCAACAGAGTTGATAAGTTATTTGAATAGCGGGGGGTAAATGTAAAATTCTTTATAACTTTAACCAAGAACAATCGTACGGTTCTGTGTTTTGCGGACATTTATGCTTACAATTTCTAAGCAGTACATAGAACTGCGTATAAAGTTGTCATGTCGTACACTTTCACTCTATCGGGAAACACTTCAGTTTTAACAAGCAACTTTAATCCGTCTATAAACTTGGATAATGATTCGGAGTACGTATTAGGATTAACAAATTTTGAGTCTTATAACACAATTCCAAACGTTTAAAAAGAAATAAATAACAAATTTTATTATGGATCTAACGGAGAATTCATAGAAATACCTGAAGGTGCTTATGAGATTAGAGAAATTAATAAATATCTTCCAAAAGCTTTAGGCGATAAAAGATGGCGTGGTCGTATGGAGCAACCACGAAGCGCTAGAAAGACGCCAGTGTATATACAAATTACAGCTATCAATAATGCACTTAAATGTAGTATTAAATGTAGTGAAGATGTGGGTTTTACCAAAAAGGATTCAATTGGTTCTCTTCTCGCTTTCAATCCACGAAAATTGCCAGCATATGCCACGCATCAAGCAGACTACTCGATCAACATTTGTAAAGTGAATGCAGTTTTAATCGATTGTAATATTGCAAGTGGATCCTATTTAAATAGTAAACCAGCGCATGTAATACATGAATTTTTCCTCAAGTACCTGCAGTTTTAAAATTGTCGAGTGCCCACCTACGATTATATATCTACCAATCAGGTCACGTATAATAAATGAAATAATAGTTAAAGTGTTAGATCAAGATGGAAATTTAGTTAATTTCAGAGGAGAACTGCTAACTGTAAGGTTGCATTAAAAAAAAATCTGCAATAGCCATGGGTATTAAGTATAATGCACGCAACATGTCAAGAATTGGTATAAATGCTGAAAATTTCAAAGCAACCGACACTCGATTGATTGCTTCAAGACCGTTAACAACACAAAATGGCAGTTTCTACAATCGTTAGTACTGCATTTATTTAATTAAAAAGTAGAATGAATAGTGAAATACTGAACGTGCGTGAAAAAGTTTACTTCGACAATGCAATTATTAATATTGAAAAACATACTCATCAACCTTATGCTAACACATCTTTAAACAATAATGATGAAATTCGAATCCCTATACAACAACAAGATGTATACACCTTACCATCGAAGAGTATGCTGTACATAGAAGGCAAATTAATTAAAACAGATGAAACGCCGTCTCAGACAGCAAAGTTTGTAAATAATAGAGTTTTCCTGCTTTTTGATAAAATTAGATATGAGATATGAGATTGGTGGTGTCATTGTGGATCGTGTTCGGAATCCTGGCTTAACGTCCATAATGAAGGGATATGTTTCATATAATAGCAATCAAAGTAAACATTTACAAAACGCTGGGTGGTTTCCTATGGAAGATTTGCAAATAGTTGATGCCAATGGGAATTTTAACGTTGCAATAAACATTTCAATAGTTCTTGGATTATGCAAAGATTTAAAAAAAAATATTTTAAACCTCCGCCATGAGTTAGTTTTACTACGTTCTAGTTTTGATACTAATGCTATAATTAATTCTACACCTGATGAAGAAATAAAAGTTGTTTTAAACAAAGTTTTATGGAAAATGCCGCATGCAGCTGTTGATGATACTCAACGAATTAATTTAATAGAATGCGTTGCACAAAATCAGGATTTGCATATTCCGTTTAGAGGATGGGAGTTGCATGAATATCAACTTCTACAAGAAACGCAACGTCATACATGGAACATTAAAACAAAAACATAATTAGTAAAAACAAGATTTGTGACTGTTGGTTTCCAAACTAACCGAAAAAATAGATACATGAGCAACTACAGTCGTTTTTATCATTGTTATTTAACCAACATGAAACTCTATTTAAATTCTGAAATTTTCCCGTACGATAACTTAAATTTGAAGTTCGAGAATAAACAGACTGCGTTGTTACATGAGATGTATGCTCAGTTTCAGCAATCATACTACGAAAAGGAAAATGAGCCACTTTTTAATCCTGAAGATTTACGAAGTATTGCGCCATTAGTAGTCATAGATTGTTCTAGACAAAACGAAGCGTTAAAATCTGGTACTGTCGATATTAGATTAGAATTTGAAACTAGCAGAAACGTTTTGCCAAATACATCTTGTCATTGCCTTATACTTCATGATAAGATAGTCAAATACAATCCACTCTCAAACAGCATAAGAATATTATAATTACTTTATTATTACTGTACCTTTACAAATTATGAAAAAAGAAAAAAAACAATAAATCATTTAGCAATCACAGTCTATTTATTATTATTATTTTACATGTTTTTATAATAATAATTTTTGACAGTGAAATGTTCTTCCAAAAGCGTCTCTATAATCATACGCTGATTTGAGGAAAGGGATTCTCCTTCATCCTCGCGCAGAGACACGAAATTAACATTTTCACGATTCACCTGAAAGTTACCATAAAAATTAAATTTTCTGACAGGATCATCGTTAAAATACCATTGATTACTCGAAATATCTAAAACAAGACCGACACTGGTAATAAAATCAATACCTAGTAACGTAGATTTAGTTTGTGCATTCGGCAATACGTTGACGGTAACAGTGACAGTTTTATATTCAAGAGTAACCTGTACATCCGTACTTAAAACCTCTTCATCACGAACTATGCCATCCGCAAAGCAAATTTTAACGGAACGCTTTGAAAAATTCTGGCCATCGTTCAAAAGAATTTGGTAAAGACCACAACTCGTTAAACTTACAGTAGAACCGGAGTCCAAAGTACAATTGCCATATCGACCGTTTATACTAACGCCCAAAATAGGTTTATTCAACACAGGAACGTCAGTAGTTGCTGAACAAAATTGAACAAACTTTGACTCTAAAACTGTAGAATTTTTATCATTACAATTAGCACATTTAGAGCGTAACACGCCAGGCGCACCACATCCAAAACATTTAATGATTGAAGATGTAGCGGTAGTTAAAGAGTGTATTTTTGATTCCTTAGATTTCAATTTAAGACAATCTTCTTTAACATGACCATATGTTTTACAATATGAACAACGAGAACGCAAAACACGTTTCAAAACTACTTCTTGACTATCGTTTTTAACAGGATTATGGTTACGATGGACGTCGACAAAAACTTCTTGCAAAGACTGCTCAACGCTACGGGCGCGAGTCAATAAATCGTTGAAAATCAAACATTCAGACCGAGGAAGTTTTTCTCTAATATCGCGTCGAAATAAACCGTATGCCATATCAATAGCCATAGTTTCATTCAAATCGTATGGTAATTGTGAGAGCAAAGCTCTTTGATTACAAACAAACATTTATGTGGTTTCATTAACGCTTTGTTCACGACTGAAGAATTTTCTAAAAATTAAATGAGCAGGTAATCGCCTAGAAAATACGTCTTTTAACGAACTAATGGCACTATCCCAATCAAGAATTGTTTTTTTTACACCCTGCCACCATTTTGCTGCTATACCTTCCAATAACATAGGTAATCCGCGGTACACGTTTTCAGTCGAAACGTTTAAGCAATCTTTATAAGTTAAAACTGCATCTAGAAAAGCGTCGACATCCGATGAATCAGAACCATCGAATCTTGCTGTACATTGTGAAAAGTTACCATGATTATTTGCAGATATAAAGGTGGTTGTTTCAAGTTTAGATACATTAGTGTCGTCGTTATTAACCGAAACCGAACCGATTTTATCTAATAAAGCGGCAAATTGTTCATCAGTAAACACTACTTGTTGAGCCATGGTGCTTAAATTAGTTGTAGCACCACTTCTAGTCAAAGGCATTAATGAAACACGCAAATGTTCTATGTAAATATTTTAAACCGTAATGTTCTTTATGCACTGTATATAAACAAAATAAAAGTCCAACGCATTCAATATAGTATTTTATGCGTAAAATATAATATATTCGTAGTTAAAGTTTAAAATGTAATTATTGTCCCTTTCAATGATACGACAATGATTTTAATATTTCGGAACAAAACCATACGTTTCTGAGCAACGTAAACAAACGGCAAACCAAACCTGTTCGTAAGTTTGTGTGATAATAAACACCTGGATTCTTCAAGAGCAGCGATCAAAACAAATAATTTTTACTTACAGTTTTGACGATAAATGCAATGAACCACTGATAACTTACGGAAAATCCTTAATAATTCCTTGCAAAAGTAGCACATCTACAAAACTTCTTGAAAGAGCATCCACAAAATCATAAAAACTTTAACTTTCCAAACACTAGGTTTTATTACTATCACTAATCACTACCACCGGGTGGTTTTTTACTTGTATTAATCAAAGCACGATATTGTTATTATTCGAAGTTACACGTAATATTCGAATTCGAAGCCACACGTAATGTTATTTGCTGCCCCACGTTGGGCTCCAGTTTAACGGGACGAGGGACGGTTTTTGTTATAATTACTAATAATACTCGTTGTACACAATATATGTATTTGTATTTTAATCTCAGGGTTTTAATATAAAGCAAAGGTACACAGTAAACTACGTATATTAAGGACTTAACAATCAAAACAATGCATAATACATGTGCGAGGAAGGATACGACCATATCTCTACACGGCATAACACATACTACTTCTTAGGAGGTTAGGAGTGTGTTCCACTAAACTAATCATTGGCGTGCGGTAAAAGGGATCACGCTGCAGTATGTTATCAACAAACTGGATTATTTTTTAACAGAACGGTTACTACTATTTTTCTCTACAATACATTTATACTACTATAGTTAAACTCGGACAGATTGAAAGGTATCCTATTTTTAGACACATCCAAAAAAGGAAACGGTGTACTTGTGCAGGTATAAACATAACACTGAAGTTTTTATAACTAAAAAAATATTATATGTTAATCGGGATAAAATAAATTGCATTCTTTATTTGAGTCAGTGGTTGAAGCTTTACAAGTCATTTCTGAGTGTATAGTTATACCCCCAATGTTTAGTATCAGTGGTTGAGGTACTAAGAATTCTTTTATCATCACTTGGATTAAGAACAATTTTGTTTTGTTTTATAGTAAACACATCATGTTTGACTGATCTAATTAAACATTGCTGTATCTGTACAGTCTGTTTATAAAACAAAGCATTCTTATAATCATCAAAAAACATTTGCTTTGTTGTCTTAATTTCGTATTCAAATCAATGTATTCTTTTAACCAAGGAGCTTGTTTAAACCGAAGAACCCTATGAATCTTTTTCAGTTCTAAACCGTAGCTTAAATACATTTTTAAATTCTTGTAGTGAATAATATAGTTGAGTTTTGGATATAAAGTTTTAAGTAATTTCTTTAGGTTTGATTTATTAGAAGGTACTGGTGGTATAATATGTTCAGGCGCCAAAGGTAAGTCACTGTGAATTTCATGTAAATATACTGGGTAGTGTAAATCGCATTTAAAAATATATCTTACATCAGAAACATCGGGAATATTAAGTATGTCTAATCGTACTATATCTGGATTGGTGCCATCTAAAAATTCAAATTCTCCATATGGAAGATATTCAGACATTGCAGCCCCATATAAATTATTAACATCAAAATACATTAAATATTTAGAATCGAAATTCGGATCCTAATCTGCATTCATATATTTGTTATTTGCTTTGGCATATCTATTCGAACATTGAGAAACACCACCACAAATTCCCCGTTCTAAAAACATTATTTTTTCAATATCAGTAAGCAACTTGAGTTTAACGTTCGTCGTTTTTAGCATTGCATCTAGAGCTAAACCAGGAGCCGTAAAGTAGTGAAGTGGATCTAACTTATACGTGAACATGCAAGTTTTTCTAAAGTTTTTAAATATATCAGTCACGAGCAGTACATCTGTTTTTAAATATAGATCTGAATAGTCCCCTAGTGTTTTTATATTAAATGTTTGCCAAACGTGTTTAGCATGATTGTAGTCTTTATCTGAGACTTCTTCATCGCGCAAACGATTAAAGAATGCTGTTTTACGGGGTAAATTGGTTTCATTGAGCCTACCCTAAGAGTTAATGTAATCATAGGGAAATATGCCTTAACGCGTAAGTAACTGAAATTCATTATCAGTGTTACAATTTTCCCTGGTGATGGATTTTTTATTATCATCTAAATAAGATACCATAAACCTGAATGAATCGATAAATCTAAAACTAACTTTCGTACCTTTTACATATTTTGTAAAAGATACGTATTTTTCTTTATTTATTGGTAGAATGCTTAACGAACCTGAAAACCCTAACGCGATTTTTTTAATATTGAAATGCGAATCGTAGCGTGATAAGTTATGAAAAACTACCGGTATCATATCAGAATTATGATAATTGATGTTGCAATCTTGATGAGCCGCTCCTTGAAATTCACCTGTAAAGTGACAGTGATCGCGAACTCTAATATCATCTATACTAAAAGGTTTATTGCAAATGTGACAGTGAAGGGCAAATTTAAATGCTGACTTTTGTTCTTCTGTTAAAGGATTCATAGGTTTTGGGTTACAAAAAATTTTATTCGTCGTTTCTGAAATCAGTTTCAATTGAGCAACAACCCATTCTATACAATCGTTTCCGCGATACAATTTAAAATTTGGAATATTTATTATCATTCGAGCATTTCAAATAGTACGCTACACTAAAGGGTATATGTCTTTGGTCACGAACTGTGTTTAATATTACCTTCGGCTCATTTCATGGTTCTAATATACTTTTGAGATCTGCATAAGCTACAAATGATACTTTTTTTTGGTAGTGGAAATGTTTAAATTTTAGATACTTCTTTAGATTCTTCGGATAATCTTATCGAGCAAGTATTCTGTTTTTCGCAATGATTCGAATGATGCTTAAGTAATGCTGCTGTACTAAAATTATTTAAACATCTATAACAAAAAAATTTTCTATGGTGATGTGAAGACAACGGTTTTGCAAATAATTTTGACCTATCCTTAATCCAAGTAAAATAAAAGTGATTCTCATTAGCATTTGTCGGACGAGAATATTGTAAGGAATCATTATTATTTAAAACTAACAGATTAATAGGTTCTATTTTTCCTAAATTTTCACTTAAACAAAATGGCAGTATTTTAGTATTTTCTATGCAATATAAGTTAATTGCAAGATTGTTGAGCTTCTCGATTTTTTTATGTCTTTTAATTCGATTGGAAACTGAATTGAATTGTAGCGTAATACTGAATTAAAATGTGGATAGCTAGATATTCTATGAATATTTTGTTTAGCAGGATGTAAAGCGGAAACCAAGGCCCAAAGAAAGCAATGTTGGTCGTTATTTATTACATTTACCACAGCTCGTTTTTTTTTGCTGTAAAGTCCGGAACCGGAACAAACGTTGAACACCCTCCTTTAAGCGGATCATGATTGTTTATATTTACCTTCAAGTGTAAAACTTCTTGAATGGTCCAATCTGAATCCTTTTCACTAAGTTCTTCCAATCGCTTCGATATCTTGTCTAATACGTTCTCCTTATACCACTGCTTGAAATTGGTGTTTATATCGATGTGACGATTTGCAGTGGGAAACGTCTTCAAATCTATTTCACCAGTTGTAGGCTTAACAAAGTTAGCGGTCAATATTACATTAACTTTCAACATTGACTTTTTTAAGCAAGCAACAATCGCCTTTATTTACGTTTTGATTCAAGACGATTTTCCAGCATGAATGGTTTAATTCTTAAAGAATATTCAGCAGAAAAATTAACAGTGAATTTTTAATTTTCAACAAATCCAGTTTTAATAAGCAAAGTATCCGATTTCATTTTATTAACAGTTGCATCGACACGACAACGACCTTATATCATTTCATTCATGCATGTGTTTACGGAAAATATGCTTGCTTGCAGTACAGTAGTAGTAGTAATATTCGTACACGACCTTTGATTTATGCTTGGTATACGGAAAATATGCTAGCAGTACAGTACTATTTTTATTTTATGGTTACATATAAAAAAAATTCAGAAAAAATAAAGCAAATTTGAAATATCTCAGATTAAACTGACAATTGTGTTTAATAATTTACACACTCATGGCTATGTGCGAATGAAACGTTAACAAAAGCGATCCTGTACCTATCATAAATAGACTGCCGTTTTCTGGTTATGATTAGGTACACAAATTTTTTTTTAAACCCAGTATTAAAAAACATTCTGCAGTTTTATAATACAATTATCGTCGTGTAATTTAATTTTTTTTTTAAGCTATATATTGCAGTACCTTGACAATGAAAGAATTTCATGATGTAGCATGAATCGTGTAAACGCTTTTAATGTAAACACAGAATTACAACATACCTATATATACATATATATATATATATATATATATATATATATATATATATATATATATAAATAAATATATATATATATATAAATGTCTATTTTTTTCAGTTTTACTGAAAAGTAAATTATGTCACCAATAATCTAAAACTTATTCTATATTACTGTATTAGTTAGGGGCCATTTGCATCGCATTACTTTAAACGACATTTAACTAATTTAGGTTTTTTGTTTTACTCTGTGCCTTCGTTGCAATTTTTCATACAATGAATCCAATTTGTTATTTCTGCTGAGGCATAATTATATTTGTTTACATACTGTTTTTTATTCATTAGAATAGATTACATAGCTGAATATATATATATATATATATATATATAACATTTTCATTTGCAATTTTTTCAGAAAATGATGCAAATTTTAATTTTTTTCTAACAGGCCAGTTTCTTATTTAGTATAAATACTTTACGTAGACTTTACCAACAGTATTCAATCAGATCTCTTGTACAATTATTAGTTACTACTACTAGCAACTTTAAAAAATGAGTAACTTATCATCGATCAAAAATGGTAACAGTACCAACGTAAAAGTTCTAGAACAATTTATATTTCATTCTAACGAAAACTTGATTAAAGAAGTTTTTGGTTCTTCACCTCAACTTGACACTGCTGCTATTTTTGATAGTGACGTAATAGATATATCACGGTAAGTGCTTTTTCACATTTATACATGTGTTTTAATATTGATAGATTTGCGCGTTTTAGGAGCACTGAAATGTCCGAGTCTGCAGCTCCTGTTGTTGTTGTTCCACCGCAGCCAGTTTCTCTACTTGAAATTAGATGTACCAATGATCAACGTCATAGTAAAGCAGAACCATACATGTACGTTAAAATATATTTTTGTTTATGCAAACACTACTAATTTATAAGTTACATTAGATTAGGATCAAAAAACCATTCTGGAAATTCTGAGGCTATCGTTGGATCGTTGGCACATTCTGATCCTCTCAGAAACATCAGGTAGTATACAAAAGAAAAGGGGAACCTACAATAATCTGTTATGTTATGCTCACAGATCCGGCAAAAGCATGTTGACTATAAAAAGGTAATGTGCAGGACCTAATATGGCTGTTTGCTGTGAAGATGACAAATCCTACGAAGATGACACAGTAGAGTTGCTTAATGCATTTAAAAAGCGTGGAGAGAAGCTACTGCGTCGTCTAGATTTGGAACTAGAAATAATAAAGCAAAAAAGAGAGGAACTGGCTGCAAGGGAGCAGCAGATACTTCAAGAACGGGAATTAAGAAATACTTTTTCATTTATAAATAGTTAGATTTTAACTGTAAATAGTTAGATCAAAATATTCAACAATTTGTAAATGAAAGTATTTTATAAAAGTTTCTGTTTTCAAACAATACTTTCTCTAAACAAGGTAGTAACCTCAAAGTAAAACACGCATAAAACAGAACGCACTTTAATTAACTACAGCATTCTTTATACAATCGACTTTGATGTGTTATAATAAAATAAACAGTAAAGAGCCAGATGTATATTATTATAATAAACTAATTTCTTAGAATAGTGACATATTATTCTGAAAATTCTATGTTGACAGTTAGACCGATCGATCCCTTACTAGTTATGTATACGTGTTTGTTCGAGCCAATACTTTCATTTAATTGTTTCACTCCATGTGCTTGAAGGTATTCAAAATATCTCAATGGCAATATACTTTTGAACTCTTCCGTTTCCACTAATACTTTTTCTCCATATTTTGTCTTGACAGTTTCTACTTTCAAAACTTCAAACCTCTTACTCACTACAATATCTGTTGAATTTACATAAGGTTTGCGATATGTGGTTTTATTAAGAATATTAAAATCCATATTGCATTTAATTACTTGCTTCTATCTTACACACAACACTCCGTTAACTAATTTATGTTGTTATGATTGTTAGTCGAAGATTTTTCACTTATATTAGATAGGAATGACCTTGATTACCACCGCTGCTTTTCCTACTGTTGGGCACACTTTGAAGTCAAACCGGCCTATGTGTATTTGCAGCCTCTAAACAAAAGTAAAAAACATAAATCAGAATCCACTTTAATTAAACACAATTGACTTGAATGGGATATTTTGCATCTGGCATACTTTATAACTTCTCGCTAGAAAACCGAATTCAAAACAGCTCCATATTTTCTCTGCACTTACATTTTTCAACTTAGCATACGTATGTTTTGAAGTCACACACGTATGTTCCATTGAAAGTAATATAAAGCCGGTTTGACTTCAAAACGTGTCCACACGTATTTTACATTGAAAGTATATAAGGCCGGTCTGAATTCAAAACGGTGCACGCGTATGTTATATGGAAAACATACGCGTACACCGTTTTGAAGTCAGATCGGCCTTACCCTACTACTTTCATATTTATTACGTAGTAAGAAAGCAGTTGTCCCCTGGTAAACCCAGTTATTAGGGCCCGCGTATGACATTAGTTAATCTCAAAGACCGGACGATGGGGTCTGGGGAGAGAAGTTAGCCATATCTAGGATTGGTTGTGGGCTTGATAGGTTGGACTAGAGGGCAATGCAAAACATATTTGTGGTATTATTTGAGAAAACCGGGGTCGAAATCTTGGTGTGCAGCTTTAACTTAAATGTGATGGCAACCGCTACTAAGAATGTCGGTTGCTACTTCCATCAATATGAGAAATGTAAGAATGGCTCCGATTGTTCTTATCGTAGCAGGGATTTTCAGCTTCCGATCTGGGAAGTCTTCTCGCACGGAAGAGTTTTAAGAGGGAAGGCAATGTACCAGTAATTAAGACTTACACAGAACATTCTGGTAATTACGCTTATTTGGTTTTTACTGAACCGACCTTATATCTGTTTAGAGATAAGGAAGGGTAATTCATAGGTATCGTATTACAGTCATATCTGTCTAGCGATAAAAGGATGATTGATAAGTATCGAAATATAATAGGTTTGATGACGCACATACTAGATATTTTTCCAATTATTGCATACAAGTGCAAGCTGCGTTGCAATATAGATCAGTATTAGTTTGAACTTGGTCCTATTATACGTTTGTTGTACATAGATTAATGTAAATTCGCTTACGTGATATAAATGTAATAGTAATTAGTGCTATAATAGCGTTTAATTCGTTGTATGTAGAAGATTAAGTTGGTGCCTACAAATAGTGATTAAGCTAGTGTTAATGTAAACAAGACTGTGAAGAATGATTATTATTAGACTTACGTTTCTTGGAAATAAGGCCAAAGCAAAGTTAGAAAATTTATTTACAATAACTAGACCATAGCATAAAAACGTGATGATTATCGTTTTCAAAACTAATTTCGTTACTTAAAAGTAATAATGCTATTGTTGTTATTCAAATCACACTCGGTATTGAAAGTATTTTCAAAATGTATTCGGATTGCGCTTTACAAGCTTCCCCTGACAATTATAATTTAAATTATCAGATGTGTTCACATTTGACATCTTGGTTGTAATGTTCTAAAACCCTTTTATTAAAAGCTGTTTCACTCTTTTACTACTTATACGAACGGTAGATCTAGCAGTTATAATTACTGAATAAATGCGCAGAATACGGAATTAAAATTACCGAATACTCAGAAGCAAAAGCACTTAAAGGGAGAACATCAAGATGGATATGGGGTGGCGTTATTCAGACTTAAGGTAATGTTGGTATGTCATTATTATGCACCTCTAGGAATCGAAATGCTTAATATGCAGATGTAAGTGTAAATCCTATGAGTATTTCTTGGAAAAAACTTGTTTTATATTCACTTGTACGTTACACAGTAATCCTATATCGTTGAAACTGAAACAGCGATATTGTAAACAGTAATCGTCTTGGTCGAGTTACATCTGGCCTTTCAATACTCATAAATTCTGATATATGTATATTTACATTGCGTTTACGGTTTCAAAAACGTGCTAATAGATTTTAATTCACTCCAGCTCACAGAAGCAAACATGAAACCGGGAAAGATATGCGAACTAAAATGCTTCATCAATATATGTAGTAAATCGGAAAACCGATCGGGTTAAATGTACATTAAATAAGAGAAGTTAATTTCCTCTCCCGTAGCGAAGTTAATTAATAATCGAAACGTCAAAGTTTGTAATTGACAGTAATGTACTTTCTGTGCGCATACACAATTAAATAATTAATATCTACTATGTTTTGTTCATAATCACTAACTTTCATCATTATTTGTTTACTTTTTACGCTGGCCGCACTCTAAAACTAGCAGAACCATCATAACACGCCACTCCAGGTATTATGTTTGCTTCTGTTGAATATACATCCAAAGTAATATACATCATTACAATACCTTGATTATATCTGTAGATTAATATAGTGGGCTTACTAGAGGTCTTTGAAAACCTCATAGGCTGTTGCGCAGAATACCAATTTAAGGGCCGGTTTTATAGTATTTGGTTTAAACTCTCGATTAAGTAATCGCAGTTTTACTTTAATCTTAAGTTTAAACCAAAACAAGTTTTATACTCCATTTTAAGGTTGAGTTTACGAAATCGGTACATACTTTGATGTTGGTAGTAATTTTGATTGAAAATGCTAACTTTGTTTTATTCAATGGTAAATAAATGTTAGGTTACGTTTTCCATTTTTAGCTTTTAAATTAAGTAGAAGTTTAGATAATTTGTCATTTATCAGTATAGTGAGTAGTTGACATAATACAATGGAGGATAAAAGGTGTCCAAATTTTGTACATACTGAAATTAATTTACTAATGAATCTGGTGAATAAACATAAGACTATAATAAAGTGCAAGACAACGGACTCTGTGAGTTGGAAAGACAAGAACACTGCATGGGATCAAATTGCTGCCGAATTTAATAGTGCTGTCGGTAGTTTTCCACGTTCTGCGAAGAGTCTGAGGGGCAGATATGAGAATTTGAAAAAAACAGCAAAACGAAAATTTGTTGTTGAAAAAGCGGAGAGTTATAAAACTGGGGGTGGTATTCCAAAGGTAATCGACATTACCAATGTCGATGTACAAGTAAAAGATATTTTAGGGGTACAAATAGAAGGCTATGAAAATATCTTTGATAATGATGGCGAAGAAGTGGTTCAAATTACAGTCGATCACAATTATAGTGATGGACAAAATACTTTCAACGATTTGGGTAAGCTATATAAATTTTATAATTATAATTTTTATATACGTTTTATATACGATTGGTTATAGTAATTTATATCTGCTTGTATAATATTTACGATTGGTTTGGAATATATGATTTATTTGTTTCAGATCAATCCTTTTTAAACAATAGCTGCCCTACTTTTGATTGCGTCCAAAAATATTCAAACATTGCAACAATGTCTGATTGCAAGTTGGCTCCTGCGAATAAAATTCCCAACACAGACAGTGGTATTAAATTTAGTAGTAAGTTTTAATACAAATTGTTGCTGGCTATTTATTAAGTAATCGTTTTATTATAGGTACTCCAGTAAGCACAATAAGGAAACGTACCGATCTTACAACAGACTGTCGGACATAAATTAGTGCATTGTCTGATGCACCCATGGAATTGGTGAAAATTCATTGTGATGTTAATA
This sequence comes from Platerodrilus igneus, assembly GCA_036346225.1. Lineage (NCBI taxonomy): Eukaryota > Metazoa > Arthropoda > Insecta > Coleoptera > Lycidae > Platerodrilus > Platerodrilus igneus. Next base: position 36,346 of record JARFIW010001277.1, on the reverse strand, counting down.
AACAAGATAATTTAAACATCAGGAGCATGAACTAAAAATGAAACTATTGCAAGTCGAATTCACGAACAAAGACGAATGCGAACAAAAGAAACATGAGCTCCAGATAGAAAAACTTCAATTGGAATTTTTATTATTAAAACGTCAGTTGAATAACGTGTAAAAAAGATTTGTACATTCTAAATAATTAATAAAATTGAAAATAAGTTGAATTAATTTTTTTAATTTTCGATAGTAAATATGAAGATCATGGTTAATGTACCTATCCAGCAAAAGTAAGATTATTGATTTTTATTATGTTCTATGTAAAAGTATTTTACTAAAACGCTACACATAAATCAGTATTAAAAATTCACTAAATATTAAAAACTAAAAATTATAGAAATCAATTTTTAACTTAAAACTAAATTGACATCAAATTTTCATTATGCTAAATGTTCACGCGCGGGGGGTCTTATAAATTTATACATCGACTTACCTCCGCGGTGTTTTGTTGTTCTAAGCTGCAGTTCCTATTCCTTCAATTAAGTGGACTGTATGCGAAATTGAGTCTGTGTTACGTTGCACTTGCACTGTGTTTTTTAGCGGTTTAACAAATAAAGTATGCGGCACTTGACTAACTTACGGTACCGAACGAAAAAACCGACGACTGTTCTGCTTCGATATCCATAAGAAAGTGTTTGTTCACTACTCTGTCCGACTTATTCACACATGCACAAGGAATTTTTATGGCAGGATATAAGGGAACAAGGGATGACAGTTTTACAATTAGATTTACAACTACGAATTTGAAGTAACTTAAAATTAACCACGCAACGTGCGACAAAGAGACCGAACATCCCACCCACCAAAATAAGTATGAACTAACTTATTTTATATTTAAAAATAATTAGAACTATTGACTAAGAAACCTAACCGACAAACTTATATAAGTAAATATATGTGTACATGCCATTTAATATCAAGTAACTGGCAGTAAACATAGTTTCACTAGGGGGCGTTTAACTAACCCTTGGGATGTCTTGACTGTAGCTACCCGAACGATACCGTCTCTCCCAGGGTGAACACCTACTACTCTTCCTAAACGCCACTGTAGAGGGGGGTTATTTTCTTCCTTTAAGAGGACAAGCGAATCAATAGGTAAAGTAGCGGAATTCCTTAACCACTTACCTTTCTGCTGCAATGTGTGCAGGTATTCAGCACTCCATTTCTTCCAAAACCCTTGTTGCATTTGCTGCAACAGTTGCCAGCGATTCAAACGAGAGGGGTTTATGGACAACAAATCTGGATCTGGTAACACCGAGACTGGTTCAACATTAAGAATTCTTCAAACGACAAAATTTGTCCACCGATAATTCTCTTTAAATGGGATTTTACTGATTTAATCCCGGCCTCCCACAACCCACCAAAATGAGGAGCAGCAAGAGGATTAAACACGAATTCGATTTCCTGAACGCCTGCCAAATGGCGCATCAATTGAGAGATTTCACGAGAGGCCCCAACGAAATTAGTACCATTATCACAATGGATTTGAATACATTTGCCTCTTCGAGCAATAAATCGACGTAAAGCACCCAAGAAAGCGTCTGTCGACAAATTAGACACTAGTTCCAAATGGATGGCTTTAGTGCTGAAACAAATAAATAAGCAGATGTACGCTTTCAATGATTTTGCGCCACGACATCGATTCATCGTGACAGAGAAAGGTCCACCAAAGTCGACTCCCGTATGTAAAAACGCCTTACCTGGAGTTAACCTAGAAGCTGGTAAATCCCCCATAGGGGGGAATAAAGCCACAGGGTTTACACGAAAACAACGAATGCAGGATTTCAGACATTGCCGAATAGCCCTCTTTGCGGACAAGATCCAATAATTTTGAGTTAGTAAAAATTGTGTTGTTCGATTTCCAGGATGTAAATGTCTTTCATGACAATCTAATATAATAAGTTCAGTCAACCGATGCGACCGAGGAAGCAAAATTGGAAATTTTGCATCATGCGACAACTCTGAGTTACGTAGGCGACCGCCCACCCTCAACAAATCACGACTATCTAGAAACGGACTAAGGCTACGAAGTTGTTTACTAACAAGCTTTCCAGTCTTAATATTTGCAATGTCTTGAGCAAAAACATTTGTTTGAACTCTTTTAATCAATAAATGTATAGCCTCTTGCTGCTGAGCTAGAGACAAACGATCAGAATATTTCGAACGCAAATCTGCTGGACATTGAACATTACGAATGAAATGACGAATACATGTAATAATCCTACAAATTTTCTGCAGGTTTGAAAATTTATCCAACAACATATCTTAGAAATTGTCAGACATAACGACTGTTAACGACAGAGTACGATATTCGACGTCCATCTGAGATGAGTCGATAAGTTTTGGCAGCGATGTTACTGTCCATTCTTCATTACGACGCACTAACCAGGAAGGTCCTGTCCACCATAATGGATGATGAACCAACTCTGAAGCCAAAAGTCCACGTGAGGCACAATCCGCAGGGTTATCCTGGGATTTAACATGAAACCATGAAGATGGAGGAATACGTTCTTGAATATGCGAAATACGATTGCTAACGAATGTCTTCCACTTATGCGAGGAAGACCGAATCCAAGACAAAACAACAGTAGAATCTGACCACGCGAAAATATTACTAAATGATAAAATATCTGTATAAGTATTTTTGACGAAATCTACTAAATCTGCCAAGAGTACGGCAGCACACAATTCGAGACGGGGCAATGAAACGCGATTAGTAGGAGCAACCTTCGATTTTCCGCATACTAATGAAATGGTAATATTACCTTCTAAATCGAACGAACGAAAATAGATGACAGCTGCATACCCGGCTTCAGAAGCATCACAGAATCCATGCAACTCCACCTTTTTAAAATTATGACATACGATGCGACGCGAAATCTCAATGTTCGAAACCGCTGGCAATTCACCCAAACAATGTTTCCATTTTTGTATGACTTCCAATGGAGGCTCTTGGTCCTACTCAAGACCTAAAAGCCAAAGATCTTGAACTAAACGTTTAGCGAACAGTACTACAGGTGCTATCAACCCGAGAGGATCAAAATTTTTTGCGATAGCCGACAAAATATTACGCTTAGTGCAAGTGCGCTCTTCAACGACTAAGTTGTATAAAAATGCATCTGTAAGAGCACGCCACGAAAGGCCCAAAATTTTTATTGAACCACTATCTTTATCTTGAAATGTAATTGCGTCCGAACTGGACAGGGACTCCCTCAAGTTGGACATCACTTCCGGGCAATTACTACTCCATTTTCTTAATTGAAAACCACCACTAGTGCAAATACTATTCAATTCACCAATTAATTGATTAGCAGCTTCAATCGAATTACATCCAGTGACTAAGTCATCAACATAGGTATCGCTCGCCAATACCGATGACGCGAAAGGAAAATTAATCGACTCTAACCTTGCCAATTCTTGAACAGTACGCAAGGCCAAAAAAGGCGACGACGAAACTCCATAAGTTACAGTATTTAATTTAAAGTCCATAATAGGATCTGACGGAGAAAATCTCCAGACGATACGTTGATAATCACGATGAGTATCTTTAACCAAAATCTGCCGATACATTTGTTTAATGTCAGCCGTAATTACGATAGGATGTACACGAAAGTGCAATAACAAAACTGCAATGTCCTTTTACAAAGCAGGACCAATACCCAAGCTATCATTTGACGACTTTCCAGATTGATCCTGACACGAAGCATCGAAAACCACCCGCAATTTGGTGGTAGTGCTATCCCGCTTATGTACAGCATGATGGGGAATGTAATACATTTTTTCATAACCCGACGAATTTTCAGGCGATTTTACTTGAACCATGTGACCGCTTGTCAAATAATCCTCCATAAATTTTTTATAATCTGAATACAATTCAGGATTTTTTAACAAACGACGTTCTAATGACAAAAATCTTTTAATACAAATTGATCTCATACCCATGAATGAGGGTTCCGAAATTTTAAAGGGCAAGGACACTACAGAACGACCGTCCTTGTTACGTCTATAATTTTCCACAAATTGATTTTCACACCTTCCTTCTTCAGGAGAAATGTGTTTTTTGAAGGGAATATTTTCTAATTCCCAAAATCGACGAATGTCACTGTCTAAGGGCTCAATGAAAGCACACAACAACGTAATAGAACTATTTGGGGAAACGACCTTTCTCGTTAAAACCCAACCAAAGGTTGTTTTAATAGCAACTGGCTCGTTAGCGACACCCCAACGAGACTAGTTCAACAAAACCTGAGCAAAGATTTCCGCTCCGAGTAGCATGTCAATTTTACCAGGAACATTAAAATTAGGATCAGCTAAGGCCAAACCTCGAGTATGCGACCATTCCTTGACCTCTATCGACGACGAAGGTAATTGATTACAAATGTTAAGTAAAATATAACAATCAATTCCATATGCTGGAGACCGTGCTCCCGAGGGGCTGACTACACACGATAGTGCACCAGACACCAATGACGAATTCAAGCCAAGTCCTTGAACAGTGACATTGGCTCTCCGTTTCCTTAAACCTAATTTCTGACGGCACCTTTCAGTCAAACTTTCAAACTTTCCATGGATCCGTTATCTAATATTACACGAACAGATTGCAATGTTCCTGTATAATCAAGCACCGACACCATTGCCGTAGCTAACAGCGTGGTTGTGTGTTCTAATGACGTCGAAATCAACGAACTAGTGACAGGTTGTTTATGCACAACCGACGACGACAGATTGTCTTCACTAGGTCTACTAGTAGAAGTAAGTCTAGGCGCCGCTCTCCGAGGAGACGCTGAACTTTGACGATAGGTTTGTCGGCGTGGCGACACCGATTTTTCTTGTTTATCGAAGTGAAGCAACGAATTGTGCGACTGATGACATTTTCTACACGACCACTCTAACGTACAATTTTTCATCGAATGTGAAGTATTTAAGCATTTGATACAAAGATTTTTAAGCTTTACCACCTCAAATCTTTCTTGAGGGTTTTTTTCGAGAAACTGCTTATATCTATAAATAGGATGCACAGCTTGACAGAAACTACAATTTTTAACATCATTGGTGGTACCAACTAAAGAAGTTTTAGCCGAAGTGCTAACAAACCTTCCTTTTTCTCTTTCTTTAACGAAGTCTCGAGATTTTAAGCATGTTCCTGAAGCAATGTCATTTATTTCCAACACTTTACATTGTTTTTCACTGTACGACCTTAAATCTTTAAACAAAGGAATTTCGTCACTATTTCCTAATTCGAAACGCTTTAAAATGTTTGTATCTAATTTTTTCGATAACAGATTAAACAATATGAAATCTAATAAACCTATTTCCATCTGCTTTAACGCGAATATATTTTCATCAAAACAACTAATTAATTGCCGGAGTTCCGCATGCGAGTCTGAGGAACTGATCTTAGGGCATTTTTCAAGAGCATTAAAATATGTTGAAAGTATTAACCTCTTGGACTGAAAACGATTAAGTATAATTTTATAGGCTTCCTCGTATGCATAATCATTTAGTCGCAAGTGCTTTATCAGGCCACGCGACGACTCATCTAATGTATCAACGAGATGGCAAAATTTTTCCACAGGAGACAAACCGATATTATCGTGAATCAACCGCTTATAAATTGCATTATAACTCTCAAAATCTAAAATGCGTCCGGAGAAGCGGGGGAGTGAAAGATGTTTCAAGCGAATTTCACAGTTTGACGAAAAAGAATTATTCATATTTTCCACCTTTGGCTTATTCTCTACCCGATCTAATTCGCATTGTTCAGCGATAATACGAACGTCTAATAGATAATCATCGATTTTCACCCTAAGGGCCGAGAATTCATCCAATTGTTTACTTTCTTCATCAAAGAAAATATCCTTGCAAAAAGATTTGAAAAGCGTTTCAATCTGTTCGACACTTTTAATCGACGCTCTAATTAAAGCAATCGATACGTTTTCCGGTTGGTTGATTTTGCTGTATATATGATCAAACCTTTTAACTACAAATTTAGCTTCAAAAATAGCTTTATCAATTGATATAACCATATTTTATTAATGGTTAATGAACGACAATAAAAATTAATATAAAAACAATGCGTAACTCGAATACGCTAAATTACTAATACATCTACGAAATTAAATTATTAATAAACTAACTACAGTGCTCGCCCGGCAAAGCTTTTAAGGTTTGAAATAAATTTCAACCCCTTTGTTATACAAGTTGCATGAACCCGAATGGTTGCTCCAACTTGAAATGACAGATAAGGTAAAGATTTAGGATACAATAACCCTCATAAATAGTTTACATAAAAATACACCGACGATAACCCTAATCTTTGTCACAAAGGATAAGGAATGTATTGTAAAATCTACCGTTATAACCAGATGTTTTTATCATTCGATTTGCAAGCAAGATGTTCTTCTCTGTTTAACACGTTTAACCATAATAAAAACTACGACAATTTTATAAATTAAAGTGTAAGGAGCGAAAAGGAACTAATTAATTAATTAATAATCCGGTGATGAAGGCCCAATTTGTTCACGCGCGGGGGGTCTTATAAATTTATACATCGACTTACCTCCGCGGTGTTTTGTTGTTCTAAGCTGCAGTTCCTATTCCTTCAATTAAGTGGACTGTATGCGAAATTGAGTCTGTGTTACGTTGCACTTGTACTGTTCTGTTGTACGGTTCTTTCTTGTTAGATGCAGTTCGGTCCCCTTCTATTATTTTACAATTATATACCCTATTTGTCCGACATTCAGTGGTTGCGAAGGGGGGTAAGCAGCCTGTGGCTGCCAAGTTCCCCCAGCGCTTGAACATTTACTGATTTAATATTTTTCCCAATATATCTTTTCGCACAGTCAACATTAGTTGCAGATATTTCACAACAAACAACTAGTTGTTTATACTAAAATCAAATTTATCTGCGCTTATTTTTCGTCATTGGGCTTCCGTCTCAAAACTGGTTGGACATATACCTGCACTTATTTATTTTCTAAACTAACCTACATAGTTCCCTGAAATTCTTACACAGCAATACATCTCGATTCCCCTTATATTGTTTTCTAATATTATGCCCTATTTCACTGAGATTTATTGAAGGGGGTTAAGCAACCTGTGGCTGCCAAGATCCCCCAACACTTAGACATTTGCCGAAATAATAGTTTTCCAGTAAATGCTTTCACGCAATTACCATTATTCGAGAATATTGCCCATCCAATGCTTGTAGTTGCTTATAATAATCATCATATTTAAGTATAGTTACTTTCTTCGTCATTAAGTTATCCATCTTGGGACTGGTTGGATGCGTACCTCCATTGATTTCTATTCTGAGCTAGCCTACACATCTCCCTGAAACTCATACAGCCTACATCTTTCACTATCTGTGTGCAGTAGTCTAACCTAGGTCTACCTCTTCTTCTCTTTTTTCCTATCTCTGTTTCTAGTATATTCCGCACTATTCCCTCATGCCGTAGTATGTGGCCTATCATCCTATCTCTCCTATTATTTACCGTTTTCCACATATTTCTTTCTTCCCCTACCATTTTTAGTACCTCTTCGTTCTTAACTTTGTCTGTTCATGATATCTTCATCAAAATCTTCATCAAAATATCTACCTCCTTATAGTTTAACGTTACAAGAAAAGCTTGTGAGCTTGACCACCACTAATGTTCAGTAGTATTGAACTCAATTCATGAAAGGTGCGGATGACCAATTTCCGTCGGCAAATAGCCGAGTCTGTTTAGATCTTGGGAGTTGTAAATAGGGGTGAGAAACTTTCATGAAATACGAATTTTAGTAGAAACTAGAAAATATTCATTTTATGTATAGGTAGTTTTCAATAACGGTGCTTAAGAGTGTGTTGTGCATGCAATAGCTACATTTAAAATTTTAAAAGAGTTATCTCTCAGGTTCTCTAATCCTGATTAATTTGTTATTAAAGATGTCTACCGACTGATATTGAATGCGAATTGAATGCATTCCTTCAATTAGGATGTTTATGCGTTAAGGGGTTGGTTGCATTGAAATTCTGTTATTTCATTTTGACCGTTACGTTTTAAATTTAAATCTATCCTAATTTAGTTTACCTTATGAAAGTAGACGTTTAAATTCATCTTAGCTGGCATTTCTACTTTTTGACACGTTGTTGTAGATTTTCCACGCAAATTATTTAATTGCTAATATTTTCTAAGGAGACTAGTGCTGGTGTACCTTTTCTCCTGGCGCCGTAGACAATTGCATATGTTGCCTTGTCGTAAAATCTGCCCTAACCCTACATCTCTTTTAAAGTTGAATATCTTTAAAACCATCCATTTGTGTGTCGTGTTTCCGTGCGTGTGTGGATAAAAATGGACAGGTTAAATTTTTTTAAACTCTTGACAGCCAAATATTGTCCTCTAATTATTTTTTAAGAATGCATATTTCATAGAAATTTAATGATATAAGTCATAAAATTACTGGCACAATCATCAAATTGACCTACATTACATTTAAGATTTCTCTTATTACTTTTCCTCCTTGGTGATACAAATTTGCCACCCTTCGGTTTGCTCTTCGCTTCTGAAACAATTCGTTCCACTGTGTTTAGTCCACTGCAGTTGCTGTTGCTACTCGTTTTTGTAAATTATTTATAGGAATGACAGGCATTCCATTTTTTCCTCTCTCATAAACTTAAACACACTATAAATAATTTCTCTTCGTTGACTGTAAACTGTTTTCTTGCAGTTACTCATTGTAAAATTAAAAGCTCAGAAATAACAAAATAATCTATAAAACCAAACACTATTCTTCTAATTAAATTGAAACCTTCATTATACCTACAATAGTTTTAAAAACCTGGTTTAAGTTGAATTAAGGCTGAAATCTCATAAATAATAATCAAAAACAATAATAATGAACCACAGATCTTAATACGCAAATAAATAACAGATAAATTAAAAATTGACAGCTGAGTTATCAATGTTTTTAGAATGCACTTTAACGTAAATAACTTAGGGCGAGTTTTATAGCATGAGTTTAAACTGAAGTTTGCAGAAACCTTGGATTAATAAATATAAGCGTTTTGTAAGGTGAGTTTAAATGTAAACTGTCGTTTAAACTTAATCGGCGGATTAGATACGGTTTAAACCGTAGATTTCGGTTTAACCTCAAAACTTCATTATTTTTGTGGTTTTAAATCTTCTTCAAACATAAAAAATTTTAGTTCATTTTTAAGCAATGGACGATATTTTTGAAGACTTGGATGTAGTGTTTTCAGATGATGAAGATGTAGTAAATGTTGTTGAAATGCCACGAAATTTAAGAAGATTTAGAGAAAGACCAGTTCATATCCAAGAATGGAATGATCAGGAATTTCTTAACAGGTTTTGGTTATTCAAAAATAGTGTATTAATGGTTTTGAAACTTATAGAACATATAATCATAAACCCAACAAACTGGTAGGTTAATCGAGATTGTTAGAATGTATCATCGCATAACTCTCGTTAATAAATTTTAATTGTTACAATTCAGTAGGAACCATGCAGTAAGTCATCCGCAACAATTATTAATTGCCTTAAGATTTTATGCAAGTGGTAATATACTTATCACAGTTGGTGATGTTGGGGGAGTGTACAAATCAACAGCATGTAGAATTGTTAGGGATGTAACCAGAGCAACTGCTTTATTAGGCCGCCAATTTATTAAGATACCAAAAAAACGAAAATGCGATTAGAGAAGCACAGAGAGCGTTTTACGATATTGAAAGATTTCCACGTGTTATTGGTGCAATTGACTGTACACAGATCAAAATAGAATGTCCAGGTAAATCAGGAATCTTCTTTTGTAACTAATATACTAAACATTCAATTTGTAGCTTTAGAAAATGGCAACATGTATAGAAACCGTAAAGGTTATTTTTCAATCAACGTACAATCGGTTGCAAATGCACAACTAAGATTTATAAATATTGTAGCTCATTGGCCAGGATCTGTTCACTATGGTAGAATTTTTAATAACAGCAAACTCCAAACACAATTTGAAGAAGGTACATATGGAAATAGCTTTCTTATTGGCGATTCAGGTTATGGACTAAAAAACTATTTAACGACACCAGTAAGAACACCAATAACTAGGGCAGAAAACGTTTATAATGAATGCCATATACAAACTAGAAATGTCGCCAAACAGCTTGAGCAAATTTGAAAAAAGCACCATTGAACACGAATCACATATCTTGGCGGAGTATTAATGGTAGATCTTCAATTATGTACGTTAATGCCACCAGAACTTGTAAAAGAAGTTTGGTATTAAATAAAATTTTGCGACTAGGATCTGCATTTTGAATTCTCTGATTTTGGACATACTAACAGAAAGTGAGATACTTATTAAAATCGAAAAGCGAAAGGTCTGTATTTATTGAACCTGATATGGCTATAATAACTGTTCATTTAGAATTTTGTGAACAAAACCCTTGGAAACTTCAAGTTCTTCAAGTCCTAAACATTTGGTGCTTGTTTTAGAGTATTCTTTAACTTTATTCAAAAATTTTTCCTTCAAATCTGCAGTTCTTGTAGTACGTTGACGTCCTCGACTCGCGTGTCCTGGCTCGAAACCTATTGTTACGAACTACTATTAGGCAACCCGTCAAACACACAAGCGGCGTAACCGATGCATATTCTACAAAAGTCTCGAATTTTTCAGCATATACTGGAGTATGAATTATCTATTTAATTCAGGGTACATATAGGACCGCTCATGAAGTACAGAGTTAGTCTATATCAAAATGTCGTATATAAATTAACTCGTGTACAGTTAGTTGATCATTACGTTTTGTAGGTCCTATAGTAAATACAAAATTGTGTTATGTGAACGTGTATATTGTACGGCCACCTTGTACATAAATAGACAAAAGTGTAATAAATAAATTATAGTAGTGTTTAGTATTGCTAAGAAGACTTATAGTTAAGGAATTTATTTAAGAAAATATTAGTGCTTGTAAATAGCATTAGTGTGATAGTACTTCGTTGTTATTTAGACAGAAAACATCTATACATAAGGCATATACTGTCAATTAGACTTGTGAGTAGTGAGTAATAAAGACTTTTGTTATTATATGTTTTAAATAGATGAAACGCGTTAATAGTACCCTGCTACACTGGTGTCAGTCTGTGTGAGGTGTATAGTGATTAATTTAAAAAAAAACATAAGTCTAAAAACATTTGAGTAGTTTGTATATGCCAGTTACAAAAAGCCAAAGTAAAATGAACGCAGAAACTTTAATAAATTTCCTTAAAGATTTTAAATCCGGTATGGAAGAGAGGTCGGATAAACTAGAAGTGGTACTTAGTGAAAATGCTGAGAAAATGGAAAAAAAGTTAAGTGAAAATGCTGCAAGAATGGAAGAAAAGTTTAGTGAAAATGCTGAGAAAATGGAAGAATGGTTAAGCAAAAATGTTGAGAAAACGGAAGAAAAGTTTAGTGGAAATGCTGAGAAAATAGAAAGGTTAGGTGAAAATTCTGCGAAAATGGAAAAACAGTTGAATGAAACTACAGCCACGTTAGAACAAAGATTAATGGAAAGCTCCATTGTATTGAAAAAAGATTTCGCTAAACAGGTAAAAACAGTTGAGCAAAAGTTGGACAGTAAATTGGTAAAAATGGAAGAAAATGTGATGAAGCTGCAAGAACAAGTGATTTCACTAACAACGCGGCCACTTGAATTAGTGAACCAAGTTGTAAATCAGAACATCCCAGAAATAAGAAAGAAGCGAGTCAATACCGTCAAAATTTAGAGTGAAACCACTCATATTCGATGGTAAAACACCTTGACCGACATATTTGAAAGAATTTGAAGCTGCTGCAATAGCCAATGGCTGGTGCAACAAAGAGAAGGCTATCTCATTAATAGTAGCTCTACCGGGGGAAGCTCAACATCTTGCAAACGATTCGTGATCACCAGCAGAATGATTACGGCTTCTTAACATCGAAGCTTGAAATGAGATATAGAGACACGCTCGCCTTCAACAGGTTTACCATGCACAAGTTAAAAACCGCTCGCAAAAGACAAATGAAAGCCTGCAAGTATTCGATGCTGACATTGCCAGATTAGTTAAATTGGCATACTCGACGGCACAAGATAGCTTCTTTAAACAACTGACTGTTCAAATATTTGTGGATGGCGTTAAAGACGGCGAAATACAGCAAGCGCTAAGATTAGCACTACCAAAAATGTTAGATGATGCACTGGACCATGCGCTTGAATTTGAAGCAGCTAAGCAGACATCACACAGGGTAAGTCACAAAGTTCGGTCAGCCTTAGAAGAACCTGGTCAATCACAGAACCGCATAGAAGAAATAATCAACCGTATGTTTGAAAAACAAAAGGCGGAAAGGCTGGAAAGACAACGACTGCGGAAATGGCGTCTGCGATGCTGGAGCTGCGGTGAAGTTATTTATATACAGAGACGCTGTACTCAACCAAAGAAACACTCGATTGAGCAGTAGGAAAAAAATAGGACGCCCGGATGGTACGTTCCGGGAAGGACAAGTATGCATGATGGAAGCAATTGAATCGGGAATGGGTCAGGAGGGATTATTGATTGGAAGAACACTGGTAAAGTTTTGAAATGTGATACCAGTAACGGTGCTAAACATTAATCCGCATACGGGGACCCTGAAGAAAAACATGATTGTGGGAAGATGCATTCCAGGATGCCATATTAAACGTTATGTCGACGACACAAAAGATAAACCAGCCAACAGTTGCTCAGAGAAATTGCTGGATATGTTGATACCTTCGTGTCAAAGATTAAACGGCGACTAATTGGGCAAGATAAAAGAACTGGTCGGACGATATCGAGGTGTGTTTGCACTGGATGATAGTGAGAAAGGAATGACAAATGTTGTGCAACACAAAATCAATACTGGAGATACGCAACCGATAAGACAATATCCCAGGCGGCTTCCTTTGGCAAAGCGTAAGGAAGCCGAGCAAACTATCACAGACATGGAAGAACAGGGAGTGATTAAACCCTCGAATAGTCCATGGGCATCCCCGGTAGTGCTTGTCAAGAAAAAGGATGGGTCAACAAGGTTTTGTGTAGACTACCGGCGGCTAAACAGTGTGACAAAAAAATACGGCTATCCTTTGCCCAAAATTGATGACACCTTGGATACTCTATCCGGATCTAAATGGTTTTCAATCTTGGATTTGAAAAGCGGATACTACCAGGTAGGCTTGAAGCCAAACGATTAAGTGAAAACTGCGTTTACAATTGGAACTGGATTATGGCAGTTCAAGGTAATGCCTTTTGTATTATGCAATGCCCCTGCTACTTCTGAACGTTTGATAGAGTCGATATTGCGTGGACTGTCCTGGAAAACACGTCCGGTGTACCTAGACGAAGTGATAGTGTTAGACGGTTCTTTTGAAGAACTCCTTAAGAACGTAGAGGAGATATTCCAAAGATTACGCGGGGCAAACCTTACCTTGAGCCCTAAGAAATGTCACCTATTTAAAAAAGAGGTGAAATACCTAGGACATGTCGTTTCGGAGACAGAAATAAGAGCTGACTCTGACAAAATAAAAACGGTACAAGAGTGGCCTACACCAGCAGATATACACCAACTACGCAGTTTTCTAGGATTGTGTGCCGGAAATGTGAGTTGTGTGCCTCTGGAAATGACCCGGTTACAAAACGGATAGCCTCAGTGAGACAGTATAACGCGGGGAATCCTTTTGAGCGGGTGGCCATCGATATAGCTGGTCCGTTTCCTAAACCAGAGAAAGGAAATAAATGCATTTTGGTTGCAATGGATTATTTTACCAAATACCGGAGGCGTATGCTATACCTAACCAAGATGCCGAGAGGTTGCAGATGTACTAGTGAGTGAGTTTTTTCGTCGCTTTGACGTTCCGTTGAAATTACACTCCGATCAAGGTCGGAACTTTGAATCAGCGTTGTTTCAAAGCGTCTGCAAGCACCTTGGAATCAGGAAGACTAGAACCACACCACTTCACCCTCAATCGGATGGAATGGTTGAAAGAATGAACAGGACGGTAGGAAAGTATCTATTCAAAATTGCCTCTGAACATCAATGAGACTAGGACCAATACTTACATTTGTTCCTACTGGCGTACCGATCTTGAGTACATGACAGCTCAGGATACTCTCCCGCTTGCGTGATGTTAGGACGTGAATTGCGGCTACCATGTTATCTTCAGTTTGGGTTTAAACCTGGAGAAGAGATCGCCGGTAAAGGTTACGTTAGTAAGCTTCGTGATAGATCAAATAGCATTCACGAGAACGTCCGAAAGAATATCCAGGCAGCAAGCAATCGAATGAAATCACAATATGACACGAGAGCACAGGAAGATGGGTACCAACCTGGAGATTTAGTGTGGTTGTACAATCCACAAAGAAAGCGTGGATTGTCGCCAAAATCACAAAGACAATGGGAGGGTCCGTACGAAGTATTAAAAAGAATTAATGATGTAGTGTACCGTATCAGAAGATCTCCCCGTGGCCAACCGAAAGTGGTACACTTTGACCGTTTAACATCTTATGCTGGCAACAACCAGCAAGACTCGAGTAATGATAATGGTGTTCGAAGAGTTAATAATCATGAACCGAATGTAGATTTTGAGAGTGTTATGGCGGTATATGGTGGTTCCGGCAAGGCGAGATTTTGCGTTGTTGTTAAAAAAACAGCAAAATCTGTTTAGTAGCGATGCCCACGGGCCCGGGCTTTGATCCGGCCCGTCCCGAGCCCGGCCCGAACATCAAGCCGGGCTTCGGGCGGGGCCGGTAAAATTTTTTTCAGGCCTAAGCCGGGCCAAGCACGTGTCGGGCCCGGGCCGGGCCGGGCCAGACTCCTCAAGCTTTTCGTGCTTTTCGGGCTATTTCGGGCCGGCTCAAAGTTTATGTAGCGAAATATAAAATAATATTGATTTAGTAAAAGATTCCATTTAAAAATTTCTTTAGTTGCCTCTTAAGCAAAATTATAATTAACAATTTTTTTTAATGTATCATCCAGATACGGTTACACACATATTGGTAGGTGTGTGATAATGGAGGTAAATCGAAAACGAAAATGTGTTGATTTACACCGATTTGTGAATTTCGATTTCTTTTTCGATAAGTAATATTCACTTCTTTCCACTTTTTCAAGAAATTTGAAATAGAAATTGTTCGTATTATATTTAATTAATTTCAAGGAGTATTGCAACGTAGGTTGATTGAGCTGGTTTATTTTATTATACTTCTTAATTAACTTGATATTGTGGCCCCGCACTGAAGATTATTTATGAATAAATCGAAACCATCTGTATATGTAAAAATATAAAAACTGCACAATTACAAAGGTATAAAGAAAAATCGTGATATTATAAAGGGTATATACAAGAATAACGGAATAGAGTAAATACTATTTTAACATAGGCGTCTCTAGCTGCTGCTACCTGCAGAGCTTAGGCCAATAATAGGTACCTATAAAATTTATAATTTGCATTTTAGGTCGCATATTTTAAACAGTTGTAGTAGTTGGTAAATGCTGTAGTAGTTTAATTTTAAAGGTTTTTGCTCCATCGGACTTAATCCTATTAGGACTTATTTTCATCAAATTTTACTGACCAGCGTGCTTCAACAAAAGCTGTGTACATTTCAAACGGTTTTATTATTCTTTTTACGCATTAGACGGCATGCGCCTGTGTTTCATGCTAGAATTTATTCTTATTTTGGTAGGTCTTAAAAATTTTGTTACTTCCTTTGCAGTTAGAGTTGCTTGACCCATGAGACAGATATTTATTGCAGGTGCGACTATTTCGGCTTTTTTCTTGATAAATATAAATAAGCTGAATTCTGTTTCTGCATTCTGATTTAAATCATAAAGATGTCTTTATTTAGTGCACTGTTTTATAAATATTATAACCAAGAATCTAAATTTTGAGCTATCCGTTTTCAATCACAATGTCGGATTTCAATAGTAATGATAACGTGGGGGGATCCAGATTATCAACCTCGACGAAGTAAATCGGTAACTGAGAACACACAATTTAGAGACAGATAAAAGTTCGCAAAATATACATTTAGTGTCAGACAATTCTAAAACGCGGAGCAAATTTAGTAAGTTTTGGAGTTTACTCCAATTTCAAAAAGTGTAAAAATTGCTAAATGTAAGATATGCCAAAATAAAAACTACGATCAAGAATTTAAAGTGAAAAAGTCCACTACATCCAATCTTAAGAGGCATTTAAAAACAAAACATTTAAAAGAATATCGAGATCTCTATCCGCAGACTGAAGATCGAGTTGTAAATGAAGTTGCAGGTGGATCTAGTACAGCGTCTCACCAAAGAACCATTTCGGAAATGTTCCAGTGCAAGGTAGGTGTGAAACCTAGCTAGAAAAAAATTTCCAACCTATTATTGATCACCGCTAGTGATTAACGAACTTGACATCAACACAAGGAACTTTACATTAGTATAATGTATCTTTCCTTGTATTGAATACACTCACTGATCTATAATAATAATTTCAATTCATTCCCATGATCCACTACTGGTAGTAATATTTATCATTTTCATTATTGTTTTAATGTAATTTTTAATTGATACAATGCAGGAAATCCTAATTATAATGTTTTTGAACATTAAACACTAAACAACAGGTTAATCAAGTTAAAACATTAGATGAATGTACAAATGATTAATTTAATGCTTTTAAGGCATCTACCTAGGCTTTCAAACTTTGAAAGAAGCAAACAGAGCATTGGGTTGATGTTCTATGTTAATTAATCTTATTGCAACTATTTATTGCTGCAATCAAAAGTATTTCATCCATATGATCATCTGTATTCATAATATCAATTAAACGCATTATAGAAACAAACAAGGTACTACAGGAGCGTAAAACAGAACAAGAGAACGTTTAAAGCGCACGTCTACATTTAAATTCTTATTAACGTATCAAGACTGGAACGGGCATATAAATCTCTTTCCTTTTTTGAAAATGTACAGCGCTCAAAACAGGAATAAAAATTTTACTGAAAAGTATTTACACGTCTTATTCAAGTACATTTCACATTATGTTGTTTGCAGTTACTTGTCGGCAATGCACATTACTCAGAACAGTTATAATCATTCTGCTCTATCGGCAATTAGTCATAACCTTTAGGAAGTAATCTTAAGTATTTATATTGTAGATCAAGCAAAATGTTTAAACAGTCAGAGATGAAGAAATAACCAACACGAATTCCGTAGTACCCACGCTCCCACGCATATCTTTATTGCAATATTACAGCGTTAGCAAAGAATTTGATGGCCGATATACATTAATACTAGGACCATAAGTATCAAGTCATATTTCGTCACATTCTGTTCATTATTTTAACATGTAAAAGCAATTCATCTAGCGCATTGGACTTGCATTCCATTCCATTCTATTATGCTGCCTAACCGTGTTTTATCCATGTTTACATTACTTTTAATACCTGACTGTGTTGAGCGTAATAATATTAGTATGTAACAAACAAGAACAAACATGAAAGTCAATGGTAACCAGTTACCGTTTGGAAAAAAGAATTTTGGAACGGCTTCCCACTGAGAAACTTGTGAGTAGATCTCTCGATAACATATACATATGTGCATTGAATGTAATTAATTTTTAGGAATATTACAGAACCAGTAAACATGGCAAGTTCTATAATAAATGGCGTAATACTATGTCGCGTTTTAAATCGACTGTTGGCAATTATGTCAGTCCTAAATCAACTAAAGCGAAAACAAATCCAGAGCGATGCTTCAAAGACTTTAGTAAGAATCCTACTTTTAATATACAAGCTGCTAAATAAACTTAATTTGTCAGTTCCTGAAGAAAATGCATTAGCCTGCAAACATTCGTTAAATTTTGATCATCTTTCAGCAGAAGAATTTGATAATGTATGGCGAGCATGCAGCAGATATCGATTGAACAAAATAGAAACTCTTTCAACAGCTGATATATTAGAACTGTGGCGTTTTATAAGCGGCCGTCGGGCTATCGTTTAGTAATATATTAATTGTCCTACATGTTCCCAATTTCCTAAACGTGTATTTTTAGATCGATATAGACTTCGACCTTATGTTCGAAATTAAAGGTGGCTTGCTAAAACAATGGCAACCTGAATTTTCTTCTATTTTGTCATTTCTTTGTCAGGAGCAGCATGTCAAGGATAAAAATGTAAAATGCATATTGACTAAACTATCAAATGGAGAAGTTAATCAAAGTAAGTATTCATTGGATTTAAATGAATTTACCCTGGGGCAGGTGTCAGTCTAGTTCATTTGGTTCTAGTGTTTGATTAAATTGTATTATAAAATAATTGTAATTAGTTGATGATAGATATATGGTTTTGATGAGATATTGGTGATATTGCGAAGGTATATAGTAAAATGTGGAAAAACGTCATTGTAGGCTTTGATTTTGGTTTTTTATTTCAAAAACCGCTTTATATACTGTTCATTTGCATTTCCAATGCTCCACCCGAAGGTACTACATTGGCCAGGAGGCGAGTTTTTTGTTGTCTAGAAATTTAGAATTTTGCCGAACCCTTGCCGTTCCAGGCAAGGTAGGGATCTTTAACGTGCGTAACAACACTCACACACGGACCTCCATTTAACCTCTCATCCGAACGAGGGCGTAATATTTGTGAAAAATGCTCACCTGCCATTTTTCAAGCAGTCGGCCGTGTCGGGACTTGGGATCCGTAGTCTTACGCTTACTACATTGATCCACGGCGACGCCGCTTTATATACTTTAGTAATTTTATTAATGAAGTAAATTCATTTCTCTAATAGTATTATTTCTTTTATGATAGATGGCCGTGATGCAGCTTTATTTTGGTCTCTTCGTGGATATTTAGTACCTACTCATAAAGTTGTAAAAAAGGATTTAACTGGAAAGAAAAATACAACAAAATATACGATAGAGACTCTCAGTAGTCATTTTTATTTTTGGAAAAATCTGCTAATGAAGTAGAAGACCATATAATGTTTCTGATAGAGAAAAAGGAACCGATCTAACCATTCGTATACTGTGTAGGAGAAAATATTTTTGAAATTGATTCAATAAGAGCATTTTTGGATAACGTAAGATATAAGCATCTTCATGTTATTAGAGCTATTGATATTTGATTTAGAATTGTATTTTTGTTTAATTTAAATTTTTCACAAGACGCTGTAATGGTTTGGAGTTTTATAGAGTAGCATTTTTATAAACTTAAGTCTCAAGTGTAGTTTCCTAAGGTTCGTTTTTTTATGTGAATTTTTGGAAAATAGTAAAGATGAATAAAAATGTAATTTTTTATTTTGTACACACATTGCGCTGAAACTATTAAAAAGCATTTAACTACTGATTTGTTTTTTACGATGATTGACTTCCAGTGGAGCCCTAAGTCAAGTGAGGGATAAGGGGGTGTATCCTAAAGTCCATCCCCCCTAGCAACATAGTGGCAATGTCTTTGAATCGTTAATTTGATCATCTATAACACTACACTGATGTATTTTAAACATTGGTTTGATCATCAAGTATTATTGGAACAATGTACCTTGGACATCGTTATAATTAATTGTAATTATTAATGCAATTTTTCTCATTATGGTCTCTATGATTTAATGCCATCAATTTGATCACACTTGATGATTACTTTAAGGCACAAAGAACATTAATTTAAATACTTTTAAATTTTGGTTCAATGTTCTATTAAGTATTGGTGTAATAAATTTTGGTATCGCATATATGTTTTGTAAAGATTATATTAATACACGAACAACCTCAATTCGATGTATAAAAGCATTGTAGTAATATCATAACGTTGCGTTGTTGATGTTGAAGAATCATCGGGATAAACAAAAGTTTATTTAATGTTATTACGATTAGGTATTGAACTAATACGCTTAAAGTAGTGAAATTGATCTCTGGTGATGAACTCATCACTAGTAAAACATTAAAGAAATCAAATATAGCATCGGCTGAGTTTTATGGACCAAAAACATTGGTTTAATGGATTTTTTGATTAAATACAGGCCACTTTTTGGTTCTGTGTATTTTCCATTTTTAAGAGTTAAGAAAATTCCATATAATTAACCATAAATCCGTAATAATTCATACAATGTTATCCAATAATGCTTGTTTTTATCTCTAAAAAGTACTACACATGTGTGTAGTAAAGTAATTAGCACTGCTAAAGTGTCAGGTCAAGAACTTCATTTTTAAAGTGGTTTTATTTTTGTTTTCATTTTATTATTAGCTTTAATTGAACATTCTTTACTTCTGTTTTATTGCAATGGCCAAAAAGCCATCGATAAAACCTGGAAAAACAGCCACAGAAAAAACAACAGATAAAAAAGTTGTAAAACTGAAAAAAAGTCGCTGGTAAGAGAAATTAATTATTATCCTTTACTCTTTAAAATTCTTATATTCCATTCGAATTGTGTAAATTATAGTGTAAGTAAGTAGATTTAAAGTGATAACTAATTAATTTTTTTATATGTATTGTAGTTTCCAACTCTCGGCAGACAAAACACGTTGCCAGTTCATTAATCCAATATGAAAAAATTATTATAAAACACTCACAATAATAATACCATATAAAACATTAAAATTTTATTTACAAATTACTGTGCATACATAGTTAAAGTACACGTGCAAATACATGCAGTTTTCTTTTCCTATGCTTATCCCGCTGCTGGTTTACGCACAGCCTATATTTTCCGTCATCTTTTTCTTTCGCCAATTTTGATCCCTCGAATTTTTCTTATTATATGCGGCTTATTTCGGGGTTTTTCCAGTTTTAAATAAGTACTGTTATACAACTTGCTTATTTACATAATTTCGGGTATTAATAAAAATTGGGTTTTAATATATAAAATGTAGGATCTCACATGACTACGTTTTTTTATAACAATATAATATAGTGATGGACACGAACTAGGTTCAGTTCGGTTATAGGTTCAGTTCCATTTTTTGAACCGAACCAG
The DNA here is from genome assembly GCA_036346225.1 of Platerodrilus igneus. Classification (NCBI taxonomy): domain Eukaryota; kingdom Metazoa; phylum Arthropoda; class Insecta; order Coleoptera; family Lycidae; genus Platerodrilus; species Platerodrilus igneus. Next base: position 15,328 of record JARFIW010001277.1, on the reverse strand, counting down.
ACTTTTTCCTAACTGAACATAGAACAGCACCGGTTGGTAAACTTTTCAAACCGAATCACATGCTCAAGGTTTGATTTCTATTCAGGGCAAAAGGTTCGATTTTTAAATACAAATTTAGTTTAAAAATTTTCACTTTGAGCGTCTCAATCTTAATATACCCACAAATGCACATTTTAAAAATCATTATAGTCGGAAGCATAGTGCTTCAAACATTTAAGAAATACAAGGATTTTTAAATGTACATTAGTAATCGAGTTTTATAAGTCAATAAATACAAAATGTATCAGGTATTAAGGTTACATACCTAGTGCTACAAAATACATTTTCCCCTCCAAGCGGCAAAGCAGCAGGCTGGTGGGTTTTTTTGTTTTTTTTTATACATCGTGGTAAACTTATTTCTATTTGACACTCTGCAAGGATGTATAATTAATTGCTTGCTTGATATTTACTTATATAACCATATATAAACACTTAACTATACAGGATGTCCCCAAACGACAAACTTTCATTAAAGATATCTCAAAACTTACAATTCCTGAAAAATTGAAACTTTGCAAGTAGGGGTTACCCAATAAGGCAAATTTAGCTACGATATTTTCAACGTTGTGTAACTTCCGGTTATATCGAAAGTAACTGTCAATTTCATTATTTTAAATGGCATATTCCACATTTTATTTATTGCTTATTTGAATAGTGCGCGAGTAGATTATTATTTTGATATTAAGGTTCGTAAAACTATTTTCAATTGTTTTGCTTCCAGGAATTTTTTCACTTAAAAAGTGCACTTTGGAAGGTTAGAGAAATGGTATTAATAAACATTTTATTAAAACGGTTTGTACGTTGTGTTTGCATAACACCATAGCAAATGTTTCTCAATCTCAATAAGAACAATAACATAGTTTTTACAATTTAATACCGCGAATTTAAAACTAATAATAAGTAAGAATAAGCAACGAAATTCGTTGACAAATATTTGTACTTTGCTTGAGCTCAATTTAAAAAAAAAAATGTATACCCTTAATTTCCGCAATACCATAAACGAAAGCAAAATTAAAGAAAATTAAGCACAAACCGAAATTTTCCAAATAACTGATTATACTTTTATGCTTGTTCATGTTGAGATATAAAAAAATGGGGGTTTAATTAACAGAATTACATAATATTTCAATTCGGAATTTTTTACCTCCTAAAATTGTAAAAACTATATTATTGTTTTTATTGAAAAACATTTTTTAAGGTGTATGGAAACACAACCTACAATCCGTTTTGATTAAACGTTTATTAACACGATTTCTTAGATCAATAATTCCTGGATGTACAACAATTGAAGATAGTTATACATGCGCTTAAATCAAAATAACCATCTGCTAAAGTACCATTCATATATGCAATAAAATACAGGATGTGCTATTTAAAATAATTAATATGACAGATATTTGTAAGATTTTAAAACTATTTTACATATAGTTTCGCCTTGTTCGGTAACCCCTACACTAAGTTTTAATTTTCCAGCAAAATTGTAGTTTTAAAAATACTTTTAATGGAAGCTCGTTGTGAGACATTCTGTATACATGTCTTTTTTCATATTAAAGAGCTAGATTCTTTGTAATTATATGTTATGGTTTTACTCAATACATAGCAGATTCTCTATATACGGCAAAAGCAGCGTTTCCATACTTTTCAAGAACCCTGTATATTTAATATTGAACATTTTTATAGATAAGATTGTCGGTCATTCTTTCATAATAATTAAAATTTCCAGTAAAACATGCGACAAAAAAATATTCATAGACTACAAAGTAATGTCTATCTGATACGAGAGATTTGCATAGTCAGTTCTTTGAACGGGTGCTAGCACATTCTCGAAATGTAGACCTATACACAAACAATCTGTAAAATGGGAATTGGCAACGTTATTTGTTTAGAATATGGGGAAACAATAATCAGTCAAATTTTAAATACTTTCTTTTAAATATGTTACTATATACTAGTAGTAGTACATGAGTTCTGAAATGCATTTTGTTACTTACGGTTGAAGTTTGACGCAAACCACATTCTATTTCGGATTGCCTGTGCAAGTGTGCATCATTTCCAAATACTTTTGGGATTTTTCGAGGTTAAAATGATAGTATAAACTATAAAGTTGATATATTCAACTTTTGTAGAAAAGCATAATAATGGTAAATAAGTATTTTTATACATTATAATTTAATTAAGGGCCGGTATGCTAGCGACCACGTCCGCAATGCTCCACCCGAAGGTACTACATTGGGTTTAAACGCAAAAATATAAACGTGCTCTTAATTATTCTAACTTCAAAATTAACACATCCTAAATAAAAATCTAACAATTGAAACAAAAACTTAAAATAGGGTTTGATTGATGGTATCCCTAGCGTTGATTTGAAATGTCCCCAATCAACAAGACACAAACGAAATGAATGGGGAGGGATCCGTAGTGACGGATAGCAGCTGCCAGCTCTGCTTACTGGTGCAACTTGAAGGGTCGACTGAAAACTATCCAAATCTAGCTAGCTAATTTATAATGGATTCAAATTTTCTAAGAATACGCCAAATATTAATAGTGAATCCAGCTATTTTACCTGCTCTATAAATTTAGAAATTTGTTTTCCCTGGTCTAAGCAATTTGTTAGCCTAAGTCCGTCCCTAGCTTCCCTATCATTCCCTAACTGATTTATATTGTAATTACATTCTTCTCGGACAATCTTCATTCCTATATATAAGCTGCCACCAAAAATGGCGGCAGAACGTCAAACAAATAATATCAAGCCAAGAGTATTTTTATACAACTGAAAATACATATATTAACAAATAATACTTTCCATTTGGCAGTTAAAAAATCTATACATCACTTAAGGTTTTAGTTACATTTCGGTCCGAATCGGCCCGGCCCAAAACCCAACCCGAAATTCAAGCCGGACCGACGTGTTTGGTTCAGGCCGGGCCGGGCCGGAGCAAATTACTTTGGGCCGAGCCGGGTTGCCCCTAAAAGCTCGGTCCGGCCTAGCCCGGCCCGGCCCGAATCCATCTCTACTGTTTAGAGCACCAGAAGAGTGTTCCCTTGCACATTGCGTCGCTCAAGATCTGGAAATGTCAAGAGGAATAGCTGTTGTTTTGAAGAAAAAGCTTAGATGTTTGGATAAATTAGTACAACAGCAGCCTACTGTGGGAGAAGCTTTGGTTCTTCATAATAGTAATCGTTATGTTTACTATCTGGTCACCAAAAATTCTTCATGGCAGATACCTAGTTATGGACATCTATGGGAGGCTTTGCTGAATGTTAAGGCTCAGATGGTAGAAAATGGATTAACGAGACTAGCGGTGCCCAAGCTAGGCTGTGGACTGGACCGCTTAGATTGGGAGAATAGTCCAAAATATGCTAAAAGTAATTTTCCAGGGAACCAACGTCTAGGTTCTTGTTTGTTGCTATCAACCAGTTGCCTACCAAGACCAAGAAATGAGTGTCGACTGTTATTTCCAACGACACCAGAGGAGAAAACTGCCGATACCGTCATCAGTCATTGAATTAGCGTCAAAATGTGTTTACAAATACGAGACGTAACGGTTTTAAAGAGGGGGCAGTGCTACGAACTACTATTAGACAACCCCTCAAACACACAAGCGGCGTAACCGATGCATATTTTATTGAAGTCGCGAATTTTCCAGCATATCGCAGTATGAATCATCTATTTAATTCAGGGTATATATAAAACCGCTGATGAAGTACAGAGTGAGTCTATATCAAAATGTCGTATATAAATCTTCTCGTTTATAGTTAGTTGATCATTAAGTTTTGAAGGCCCTATAGTAAATATAAATTTGTGTTATGTGAACGTGTATACTGTACCGCCACCTTGTACATAAATAGACAAAAGTGTAATAAATAAATTATAGTAGTGTTTAGTGTTGCTAAGAAGACTTATGGTTAAAGAATTAGTTTAAGAAGATATTAGTGCTTGTAAATAGCATTAGTGTGATAGTGCTTCATTGTTAATTGAACTGAAAACATCTATAAATAAAGCATATACTGTTAATTAGACTTGTAAACAGTAAGTAATAAAGACTTTTGTTATTACTTGTTTTAAATTGGTGAAACGCGTTAATAGTGGCCCGCTACACTATCATATTTGTGAAGACATCTTATAATGTTTGCGAATGTTTGGCGGATTCACACCCGGCGATTAGAAAATCTTTTTGTATAGCTCTGATGCATTTGCAATCATTGCCTTGATAACATCCGAAAATTAAAGAAATATATGCCTGTTCGGCGTTTGTGTAAATAACCATGATGGAAAATGAGAGTTACAACATTTTATTATACCAATTCGAAATTTATGACTTTACAGGTAAACTGAGGTTAAATGACAGTCAAATTAAATAAAAAATAACACAAACACTGTGAAACTCTATAATATGATAGTTTATTTACCGGTCTTGCACTCAATGCAGTAAGGATTACGAAAGTGTGCATACATACTGAACTATTGTTTAAACACTCCTGTGCTTTTAAAACTATTGTGTTCAACATCAAAATACGTCAATTGAAAGAACAACCTTTCGCCAAAAATGAACAAAAACCTATAGACGCATTTTCAAACTATTTTAGAATATCAAGAATTTTCAACAAATTTTGAAACTCTCTAGAGGCTAATGAAATAAATTGTACAACAAATAAGTTTACCCAAATCGGTCTATTTTGATCCAAAGTAAGTCTGTTTTCGGGTTGTACGCAATTTTCAGGCCACCCCGTATAAATTGAAATATTTAGTGAAAATGTCATTACCTTTAAATTATTAATACGATTGCTTTACTATTCATACTGACTTACCTAGGAGAGAGAAGCAGCTTGTATTTGATTAATGTAATTCGTTCACAAGAAACAAATATTCAGAAAAAGTATAAAATAGCGTCAAGCTTTCAATATCTTAATATTTGTGACGTTACTCTTGTCTTGCTATGTTTATGTTAAACTGTCACCGTTTCGCAACTAATTGTTAATTCATAGATACATTTTTAAAACAAATTACTTTTCATTAGTGCAAAAAAGATTTGTTACTCTATAAGTCTCCATACCTTAGGGATCGAAATTGCGGCATCTTCCAATTCCACTGGCTGATCCGTCGGGACAGCTACCTATTCCTGATTTATAACTCGTCGACTTCACTCCACCTAAATTTATCCTGCTTTCCGTTTACAAGGGTTTCGCAACATCCGATATCAAATCCAACAAAAATAATTATTAAGATTCATATAAATTTATTTCAACTTCACATTTCATATAAATATTAATAGTTAGAGAAAACTTAGTTTCAAAGAGTTGAAGTTTCTAAAAAGGATTGCTGAAAATTTATATCTCCAATGCGAAATTCGAATGGCAGCTTCGTGACAAACAAGATCTGAAGTGGAGCGATAATAAATATCCGATGGCCATCATATAGAGTTATAAAGGATTCAAATTACATCATTAATCTTTCACAATTCTGTCGTTTTTGCATGGTTTGTCCATTGTATCATACGTGATCGAACGTAGCTGATGAGAATAGGGACTATAATGTCCAGTGTAATGCCCAAGCTGGGGAAGAACCTATGATGTTAGTAGGGGCGCGTTAGCGGTGGTTTCTTTGCATTATTTAGTTTATGCTAGTGTTCTACCACTGAAATTGATCGCTCACGTTCCTAATGTAAGACCGTAGATTTTCATTCCGTATTTGATGATATGTGGAAGTTTACTACAACCCATTATGTGAAATATCCAGGTAACATATTGTTGCATTCTAGAAATCATTGAAATGCATCCTTTTGTAAACACTAGAGCAAAAGCTATCAAAGTCGATGTATCTACTGTTGTATGCGAACACAACTGAAAGCAAACATATCAGAATTCACCGAATTTTATTCATTTAGAAATTTGTATATTTCGATTAATTAATAGTTTTCTTAAAAAAACCTATTTTGTATTTGAAATAATCTGCTTCGGCAGCTAAATATAAAAGTTATCTCTAATTCTTTTTGAATCGTTCGGAACTTGTCAAAAACAAGGGGTTCAAACGATTTTTGAAAAATATAATGCAAACTTTTACTTAGACCATTTCGAATGGACCTGCACCTTGCCGAAGTTCTAGATTACTAGAACAGGTGAAATGGCTAGCGTGTTCTAATGAGCTAAAGAACCAAACTACAGGTCCAACCAAAGTAGTAGGGTCGTTAGTGAGGAACCAGACTAAGACAGGTCCCCGAAAGAGGGCAGCGGCTCTTTTGGTACTTAGATTGGCAGAGACCATATGGGTCGGTATGGCAGTCTAAGACACACTACCGCGATGTCGAAGGCAACGGGAAACCACCACATTACCTCCCAAGCACACAGTGTACCTAAATTACAATAAAATGATGGCATTCTCTGAGGTAAAAGATTCCGGAGTTAAAATAGTCTCCCATTTGGACCTCCGGGAAGGGACTAGCTACAGTGCCGAAGAGGTAGAAGCGATCTAAAAAGATATCGAAGACATATTAGGATATGTAAAAAGACACGAAAATTTAATAATTACGGGAGATTTTAATGCAGTGGTAGGTGAGGGTAAGGAAGGAGCGGTAATAGGTTTATTTGGCCTAGGCACGAGAAACGACAGAGGAAATAGGTTGGTAGAATTTTGCGACAAGAACAATTTAATCGTCACAAACACATTATTTCAATATCATGCTAGAAGATGATATACGTGGAAGATGTCAGGAGATATAGGAAGATATCAAATAGATTATATTCTTGTTGGACAACGGTTTAGGAATCAAGTAAAAGACTGTAAAAACTACCCAGAAGCAGCTACAGACACTTTCCACAATATCGTAATTATGAAGGCCGCACCTAAATTTGAAAAAAAGAAACGGAAAAAGACACTTGGACTTAGAGAAACTAAAAGATAAAGATATTCAAGAAAGATTCGAAAAAAAGTAAAATGAATTGTTCAAAGATAACGAGAAAATATCTAATACTAGAATGGAATAACATTAAATCCAGCCTAGACATGGCGGCCATAGATATTCTGGGCTATACACAAAAAGAAAATAAGAAACCATGGATAACAAAAGACTGAATTTAATAGAAGAAAGGCGAAAATACAAAAATAAATAAGACGAAACAAGAAATCAAAGATACAAAGCCATAAAATGGGCAATTTTTTGCAAATGCAGAAAAGCTAAAGAACACTGGATTAATGAAAAGTGCAAAGAGGTACAAACTAAGATGGAAGTAGGAAAGACAGATGAAGCATACAAACTAATTAGAATCAGTTTTAGGGATATAAAACCGTATAGTTAAAATATAAGGGACGCGGGAGGAAACGTCATTATAGAAAATGTAGAGAAAGTAGGTAGATGGCAAGAAAATATAGGCAATTTATATGCAGGAAAGGAACTAACCGCATTAGAACAGGAATCAGACATTGAAAATGATGACTTGGGATACCCTATACTTAGAAATGAGTTTGAATTAGCATTAAAGAGTCTGAAAAATGGTAAGGCGCCTGGTACAGATAAGGTGCAAGCAGAAACTCTAAAAGCCGCTGGACAAGCAGTAACAGAACGTCTCTTCCAACTTGTAAGCTATATGTATGAGACAGGTGAGATACCCAAAGATTTCAAACGTAGCATCATAGTAACTATACCAAAAAAAAAGGCGCGGATAGATGTGAAAATTTTCGAACAATAAGTTTGACAGCACACGTGTCAAAAATATTAACTAGAATTGTACAAAGAAGAATGGAAAAACGGGCCAAAGAGGAGAAGAGGAAAAGACCAATTTGGGTTTAAGCAAAACGGGGGAACACGGGAGGCTATTTTAGCTCTGAGAGTGATAATGGAGAAAGCAATAGAAAAAGGGGAAGCGTGTGTATAGGGTTTGTAGATCTGGAAAAAGCATTCGACAATGTAAAATGGAAAAAAATGTTCTAAATACTCAAAAAGATTGGAATAAGTTATAGGGATAGACGAATAGTAGATAGCTTATACAAAAAGCAAACAGCAGTAATAGAATTAGAGCAGGAACGTAGAGAAGTAAACATTAGGAAAGGGGTGAGACAGGGATGTGCCCTATCCCCATTAATTTTTAACTTGTACATTGAAGAGGCAATGAATACTGTCAAATGCAGGAAGACATTTGGAATTAATAAACAGGGACAAAAAATTGATATGCTTAGATTTGCAGATGATATAGCAGTATTAGCATCTAGCAAGGAAGAGTTAGAAGCTGCTCTTAACGAAATGGAGACAGTTCTAACGGAGGGATATGGTATGAAAATTAACAAAAATAAAACTAAAGTTCTATTATGCAAAAGAGGGAATAATAAAACAAAAACAAGAATACAATTAGGTAACGAGAACTTAATAGAGGTTAAGGATTTCTGCTACCTAGGAAGTCAAAAAACGCAAGATGGGAAAAGCACAAAAGATATAAAACAAAGATTAGCACAAGGCCGTGCTACATTTAACAAGAAAAAGCAACTACTGTGTTCAAACACAACAAACATAGAAACAAGGAAAAGATTGCTTAAAACATATGTGTGGAGCACAGGACTGTACGGCTGTGAAGCCTGGACATTAGGAGAAGCAGACAAGAAAAAGGTAGAAGCCTTTGAAATGTGGTGCTACAGACGTATGATGAAGATATCATGGACAGACAAACTTAAGAATGAAGAGGTACTAATAATGGTAGGGGAAGAAAGAAATATGTGGAAAACGGTAAAAAATAGGAGAGATAGGATGATAGGCCACATACTACGGCATGAGGGAATAGTGCGGAATATATTAGTAGCAGAGATAGGAAAAAGAGAAGAAGAGGTAGACCTAGGTTAGACTACTGCACACAGATAGTGAAAGATGTAGGCTGTAGGAGTTTCAGGAAGATGTGTAGGCTAGCTCAGAATAAAAATCAATGGAGGTACGCATCCAACCAGTGCCAAGATGGATAAATTAATGACGAATAAAGTAACTGTACTTAAATATGATGATTATTATAAGCAACTACAAGAATTGGTTGGGCAATATTCTCGAATAATGTTAATTGTGTGAAAGGATTTACTGGAAAACTATTAGTTCAGCAAATGTCTAAGTGTTGGGAGATCTTGGTAGCCACAGGTTGCTTAACCCCCGTCACTGAATCTCGGTGAAATAGGGCATAAAATTAGAAAACAATAAAAGGGGAACCGAGCTGTATACATGCTGTGTGAGAATTTCAAGGAACTGTGTAGGCTAGTTGAGAATATAAATAAGTGCAGATACGTGTCCAACCAGTTTTGAGACGTAAAACTTAATGACGAAAAATAAGCGCAGATAAATCTGATGATTATTATAAACAACTACAGGTGTTGGTTGTGAAATAACTGCAACTAATGTTGACTGTGCGAAAAGTTATATTGAAAAAAATATATATAAAAAAAAAATTAAAAAATATATATATATTAAATCGGCAAATGTTTAAGTGCTGGGGGAACTTGTCAGCCACAGGCTGCTTACCCTCCTTTACAACCACTGAATGTCGGAGAAATAAGGTATATAATTGTTAAAGAATAGAAAGGGACCGAACTGCATATAACAAGAAAGAACAGCGCCTATGATGAAAAACAACAAGCATAGAACAAAAAGAAAATTGTTGAAAGCATAAGTGTGAAGCACAGCACAGTATGCCTATGAAATATGGGCAGTCTGAAAAACAGACAAAAAAATGGTTGCAGTCTTTTGAAATGCTGTGCTTTAGAGGTATGAGAATAATAGCATGGACAGACAAAGTTAATAACAAATAGGTTATAGAAATAGTACAGGAACAAGAATATTTGAGGGAAAAAAATAGAAGAAATAAAAGGGCAGAATACGTTCTAAGGCATTTTTGGGGAATAGTAAAAGGAAAAAAGAGGTAGATGTAGACCTAGACCAGATTACTGATAGAAGCAATCTGTGCAAATTTAAGGAAATGTGTAGGTTAGTTCAGAATAGGAAGCAATGAGGGTACACGTCTAACCAGTTCCAGGACTGAAGACCTAATGTTGATGATTTTACTTAGAAATATTGTGATTTCGTCATTTCAATTTACAGTAAATTATAACAAGTTGTTAATGCTACTCGTATAAACGTAAATCCATTCTACCACACGCGGGTGGTCCTACTGTGTCATGGTAATTAATTTTACTATATATATATATATATATATATAATTGTATATATATATATATATATATATATATATATATATGATATATAGAGTTATTTAGGAGTATATAGGGCCACAAGAGTTCTACACTTCATGTAAATGACACTAAAGTCTAAAAAATTAAACGTTTATATCATGAAGATTATCATAACGAGTACCCAATTCGCCAATTATACAAAAAGCAAATACCAAACACACTGTATAAAATTTGCAACCAACTTTAATCAATGAAAAGAAGCTAATTCTTCAAGAATTCAATCACATTTAGTAAGATAAATAACTTTATACGCATTCCAATTCACTTTAAAGAATAACAATGCATTTATAAACATTAAATAATTACGCATCAGGAACATCGAAAGTCAAACCAATATGAAACGAATTTTTTTTTAACTCCACGCATAACGCTCGCAAGAAACATCTTTCAAAACTAACATGTTTTATAAACCCAGGAAGTTAATAAACGCATTTAATTTACGTCATTATACAATTTGCCTACGCGATCTTCAATATAAAATCAACACATTACGAAAGCAAAAATAAGGAACTATACGTTTGACTACGTGCGATTCCAAGTAATAAATTCCTATGCAAATAAGAGTACGTGACTTGAGAAGGTACAAAGTTTCATGCTCACAGAACACACAATACCAAATTTGATGTCTACGTGATTTGCAAAAGCATTGCTACGAAATATAGGTTGGTAACTCCATGAAAGTACGAAGGCTGGCACGATAAGACAAGTGCAACGCTTCAATCAAAAAGATAAACTTTGTAAACCAATCATAGCAGGTGGTACGCTCTGTACTTCTCTGAAACAAGATAACACGCGAAGTTAAACCATCAAATTAAATAATAATATTCAAGTGAAAGTTGGTGACTAAAAATTTCAAATACTAGTGGATGTGCAAATATACAACAGAATTCGCCGTTGAAATTTAAAACGTAAGTTCAAAATTCTAATTAAACAATCTTTAATATTTTATTAACTTAGAGCACTAAGTATTATACTAAAATCTAAACTAAACCTGAGGATTGAGCTAAGGGTTGAACTAAATACTGGGCGTTTAATCAAGCTATAAACAACTACCAAACAAAATCAATAAGAAAATCTAACTGAAAATAGTCCAAGGATACTGGCAAACAGCACACAGCGGCAGTTCTAAAAATTGGGGTGCATGCAGAGACACGCATTCACAACCAGGAGTTCAACAGGGAAGAACAATAGGTCAGAGATAAAATACATTAATAGCATAAGGCATTAATTTCTTTTTGAACATTTAAATTTTGCATGTACTGAGATATTTATGTAAAGGGTCATCAAAAATTTTTGGTTTGTAGAAATTACGTAAAAAGGAAAGAAGGTCATTGAACGTTCCACGTACTTCCAGTAGTATACAGAGTTATCTTAGCTGGTTTTAAACTGATTTAAGGGAGTCATAATTTGGGGACAAACTGATTTATATTGTTACTTTAATTCAAGGGTTTTCTAAAATAGCGAATGATATTATAAAGGTTGTGGAGCTACAAATTGTACATATTTTGGTTTTTATATAAATTTTAGTTAATTTTGTTTACCCCATTCAGGTGGGAAGTCTTAGAGAAAAGGGGAGGCCAAAAACTTCTTTGTTATCGTATTTTGTGCACTCTGTGTGGGGTTGAACTGAGCTAGTCGAGGCATATAAAATGAATTGTGTGAAATTTAAAATTTATCCTAGGTTATTTAGAGACAGAGCGGTGGCGAGCAGCAGGCAACCGAACGTTAAATACATCGGAGTATGGCTATATCATAACAATATATATATATATATATATATATATATATAAAAATATAAAGACAAGTTATTTGCAGTCCGCAATAAGAAATAGTATATAAAATAAGATGTACCTGTAACCAAACTCTTATGAAAAATATAAAAGCTATTGACAAAGACAAATCGGGCTAGTAGTTATATAGCCATTAACAAAACAGAAGCTTTATTACTTCACAAGGAGGACACATCCACTGACCGACGGTTTCGGCTTGTTAAGCCTCATCAGAGCAGCAAGGTTGGAAACTTATCTGCTCTGATGAGGCTAAACAAGCCGAAATCGTCGGTCAGTGGATGTTTCCTCCCTTGTGAAATAATAAAGCTAATGTTTTGTTAATGACTATATAACTACTAGCCCGATTTGTATTTGTCAATAGCTCTTATTATTTTCATAAGAGTTTGTTTACAGATACATCTTATTTTATATATATATATATATATATATATATATATATATTCCGTATATTAAAATATATTCTGTGGCGCTCTCAGCGGAAAATCGCTAGACTAAAACTATACGATTTCTGTACATTTTCCTATCAATTTTAAGTCCATTTTGTATTTTCTAAATATTTAAAATAAAAATCTGTACAAAAACCTATTGACTTTGACATATTCCAAATGTTACCAATTTGGGTCTTCTTCCATTTAAACATCTTAGACAAGAAAGCGTAATGTCAATAATGCCAAAAAGTGAAAAGTTGTATCTTGCGTCCGATATACGGTAGTAAGTTTACAAGGGACGCAAGTCTGAATGCAAATTCCGGTCTATCGGGTAGGATGTATATATATATATATATATATATATATATATATATATATATATATATATATATATATATATTTGTCAATAGCTTTTATTATTTTCATAAGAGTTTGGTTACAGGTACATCTTATTTTATATACTATTTCTTATTGCGGACTGCAAATAACTTGTCTTTATATATATATATATATATATATATATATATATATACATCCTACCCGATAGACCGGAATTTGCATTCAGACTTGCGTCCTTGTAAACTTACTACCGTATATCGGACGCAAGATACAACTTTTCACTTTTTGGCATTATTGACATTACGCTTTCTTGTCTAAGATGTTTAAATGGAAGAAGACCCAAATTGGTAACATTTGGAATATGTCAAAGTCAATAGGTTTTTGTACAGATTTTTTTTTTAAATATTTAGAAAATACAAAATGGACTTAAAATTGATAGGAAAATGTACAGAAATCGTATAGTTTTAGTCTAGCGATTTTCCGCTGAGAGCGCCACAGAATATATTTTAATATACGGAATATTCTATTGTGTTATCATCTTTACTGCCGCTAAATGGCAACACAGCGTGGCGCCAGTTAGTCTGCTTAGATGATAGTGCGACGAGCAGTTCCGTTGCGTCCATAGAGTTTGCTGCAAACTTTTGTTCGCTAATATATATTAAGTGTTTGAGTATTTAAAAGTTTTAGCTTACCGCTTAGATTATGGACCTGTTTATATGATGTAATATCGCATTTATATATTTGTATGAAGTTATTCACTGTTTCCCAGCAAAATTTTTGTAAAGTTTAAAAAATATTTACTTATATATTGATAACAAATATTTCCAATTTTGCGAATTGTTTCTGAATACACCTGCACTTATAATTCTGTAAATAGTTCTACCATACCCTACTACTCAAGAGGTAGCTACGACTCCCACACTAAATAAATTGTAGCTATTAAATGACGCAATAGAAAATATTCAAAATGTTTGCATGCAAACAACTTCTAATTGTCTATACTGGAAACGCATAAGCAAAGGTGCACAAAACTAGTGTTGAGGGTTGCAAGTGCAATCCTCTAATCGCATACTACAAAATATTTGCAAGCAACGATACACAAAAGTCTATCTTTGAGGGCGGTAACACCCCTATCCTAAATAAATTTTTAGCTCCTAAACGACTCGCTAGAAAAATTAAAAAATTTAACATGCAATGCTTAATAGTCGGTAACAAAAGCATCCACCAGCAATGATGTGCCCAAGTCATTCTTAGAGGTGGCGGCAACCCCCAAGCTAATTAAAGTGTTCCCCCTAAAAAGCTGGATAATCTTTTTTTTAAATTTGCACATGCAATCGTCTAATACTCTATTGCAAAAATAAACACCAGCAACGTTTTGGGGGTGAAATCAACCCCTATATTAAAAAAAAAGTAACTTGTAAACGGTGCTACGCAAAATTTTCAAAATCATCACATGCAATATTCTAATAGTCTCCTCAAAACTATCATCAAACCCTGCTGTGTCAGTCAGTCGTAGAGGGTACCAGTAACCCTTATTCTGTAAAAAATTGTAGTCGTGAACGATGCCATACAAAATTTTCATAATATTCACACACAATTCTTTAATAGTATATTGCGCAAACATCCACTAGCAACAGTGCATTAAACCCACTCATGGGGGTGGCAGCAACCCCAACACTTAAGGAATTTTAGGTGGTAAAAAACTAGTTAGATAATTTTCAAAATTTTTACATGCAATGCTTAAAAATCTATAGCAAAAACATCCACTAGCAATGGTGTGCCAAGCCAGTCATGGAAATGGCAGCAACCCCTAAATTAAATACATTAAACCTCGTAAAGCGTTGGGCAAAAATTTAAAAATTTGAACATGCAATTCTTTAATACCCCATTAGAATAATAAGCAACAACAACAACGGAGCGCGAAAACTAGTCTTGAAGGTGAAAGCAACCCCGACATTAAACAACAATATAGTTTGTAAGCGGCTCAATCAAAAATATTTAAAATTTCACATGCAACCTTTTTAAAACTGTTCGCAAGCAACGCTATGTCAACGTCAATCTTGGTGGTAGTAGTAACCCCTATACTGAAAAACTTGATCTCGTGAACGACACGATACAAAATTATCAAAAATATTCACATGCAATCCTATAATAATATATTACACAAATGTCCACCAGCAACACTTTACCAAATTGTCTTAGGGGGTGGAAGCAACCTCTACACTAAGAAAAAATTTTGTTTGTAAACAACTCGTTAGAAAATTTTCAAACTTTTCACATGCAATACTCTACTACTCTACTACAAAAATAAACTCCAGCGACGTGGCTCGAAAGTCAGTTTGAGGGTGGAATCAAACCGTAAATTTAAAAAAATGTGGCTTGTAAGTGTTGCAATGTTTTTTAATTTGCTACAAGCAATCTTCTAATAGTCTCCTTCAAAACTATCCTGAAGCAACGCCGTGCCCAGATCAGTCTTTATAGTAGTAGAAACCCTATAATGTAAAAATTGTAGCTCGTCA
>JARFIW010001276.1:600000-976259 GCA_036346225.1 Platerodrilus igneus | reverse complement strand
CCTATTCGTACGATTGAGAAATTAGATATGCAGAAAACAATACTAGCAGCTGCTGAAGAACAAGAGGATGAATGGGTCCAGAAAATAATTAAGCGTATTGAACATGTAAATGATATAGTAGCAGAAGATGCAAGGTATCACCACTTGTGCCACGAAAAATTGTACCAAATTCGTAAAAAAACTACTCAAAAGAGAGGTTATCGACCAGCTACAAGTGTTAACCGTGCTGTTGAAAACATTATCTTGTATCTTGAAAACATTAGTGAGGAATGTCGGTTTTGTCTTGATGATCTAATGGGAGTAATAGACGGAGTACATCTTCCCGATGAAATAACTGCAAAAATTCGTCTTTAAGAAAAGTATGATGTGGGTATTGTTATAGCACAGGTGTACGCCAAAAATAACAGTTCTGTGTCTAAAAAACGTTGGGTATAAAATCCTAAATGATTCATGGTACCAGAACAAAATGAAAGATCTCGACGAAGAGCGGTTGAGAGTTATAAAAGCGGCAGCTGAAATTATATTGGAAGATATCCGTTCAGTAATCTAGAATAACTTTGAATTTATTCCATCTGACGACTTTTTGTGCCAATTCTGTTATCTAGGATTGGTAATAATTATTTTTGCTCTCAGATACGAAGGAAAAGAGATAAGGGAGAAAAACTCGACAAGATTTCGAAAATTTCGATGTTTTTTCGATATACTTCTGGTTCTACAAGATCTGGGATTCTGCAAACTTAGGTTTTTACTATTGATATTAGTGTCTACAATATAAAGAATTATAGATACTCTTCCTTTAGCAATAAATTCAAATTTTTTGGGATAAATTGACTCGACTAGCTGTAATACATTTCTAAATGGTGTATCGATCTTATATATTTTCAGTACTTCACAAATATTGTCGGATGCTTTCACGGCCGGAGTCATTATAAATATTTATGGTTACGAGTTGAGCCCGTGTCATCTTATAAACTGACGTTTCGCCCACTTTTGTAAGATGCGTCATCAGGAGAAGAAAGAAAATGAAATATAAATGGTTTCGCAACCACAAATATTTATAATGGCTCCGACCGTAAAGACATCCGATAATATCAAAAAACCTTTACGGGGAGGATATTGTAAACAAAACAAAAACTTTCAGTAACCTTAAACACTCATTAGCAAAAATTATTCATGATCACTCATGCATCAAGTTCTCGCTCTATATAAATTACCACTTTCGCTACTTTTAGCAGTTACTTTGCCGCAAGACACCTTTTGACTTAAATGGGCTGGTGAGTCTGCTAGTTCAGAAGTAACTTTTTCATAGTTTATATACCTTAACTTGTCTACTTAATATTTTATTATTCTTATGTTTAGTATTATTATTTTTATATTTAATTCATTTTATATTTATATTTCATTTTCTTTCTTGTCCTGATAAAGCCCCTTACAAAAGTTGGCGAAACGTAAGTTTATAAGATGACACGGCCCAACCCTAACCATAAATATTTATAACTTCACATATAGTTCACCAAATTTATTGATATAGAATTTATTCTTGAATAACAATGTAAACAAATTAAATTTCTAAAATTTTTGGTAGAAGCTTGTCATAATAGCTTTTTACCAGATTGTGTAGAACCATTACTAACCCTAAGTTAGTACATAACATCTATAAACTATTCTTCCTTTTGGACTTCAGGATTTCCGTTATTCTTATTAACTAACGAGAGCTAATTTTAGCTTTTACGTCTGTAAATGCTATATGAAACTTCCCTTAAAACGTAAAAATCACATTCTCCCATGCTTTCGAACTATATTAAAAAACAATTTGTTTAAGAAATTATTTGAAAAAGAGACATTAGAAGAGCAACAGTTATTCCAAATTGCTAAAAAAACATGATTTAGAGGAAAAACACGTTTTGCATAATAACATACCATGCTAAGCGCTGCCATTGATATAGGAAAAAATCCACAACCTGTAAAATTAATTGTTTGATGCAAAGTTCTTAATAGGAAATTGCTTATCTACAATTTTTAAGTAGGTAAGTCCTTATAGTATAAATGTAATATGTCGAATTACCTCATTCGAAAGGTTTGCAGTCATTTGCAATCGTGCTTCTGAAATGTATTTAGTTATACATCTAGCCTAAAAAAAATCTAAAATTAGTTTCAATAATTTATACATAATACGGGAAAGGTAAACAGATTCGGCCATTTTTAGTAAAATGTTTAATAACTTGCTTATATGTTAACGAAAAAGAAGAGTATCGCTAAGATGTACCTTAAACTATTTTCTTTTGTAGAAAATCATAATAGGACATTAAAAAACCCGTTTACACTAATATAAAAATAATTGGTTGCATCTGCCCCTGTAGTGAGGTACATTTAACCATTGGGAGAGGTAGAATCAATCACAGGTGACATATAATGTTTGGTCACATTTTGTGTCACAAGTAAACACACTTTAAACCCAGAATACAACTTCTAGAAGCGATTCTCCCAATCTTGAATTTTTCTACGCATGTTCAACTTAGGCCATCTTCTTGGTGATAATTTATTTTTGTTATATTCATGAATAGTTTTGGGATTATATCAACTGTAAGTTATTTACGCCATTATGAATGGACCTGCACCTTGAAGAAGTTCTAAAGTACTAGAACGGGTAGAATGGTTTGTGTGTTCTAGTGAGCTAATGGGCCGAACTATAAATTTAACCAAATTAGTGCGGTCTTTAATGGGGACCAGACTAAGACGGGTCCTCGAAAAAGGGCAACAGCTCTTTTGGTACTTAGAGTGGCGGATACCTTAAGGAGGTCGATATGACATCCTAAGACACACTACTGCGATGTGGAAGGCAACGCGAAACCACCACATTACCTCCCAAGTACACAAAGTACTGAAAACGTTTTAAAATTAATGGTATTTTCTGGAGAAAAAGATTCCGAAGTAAAATAGTCCTCATTCGGATCTCCGGGAGAGGACTACTTCGGAGGATGTGATCGACAAGTTTAAAGGAGCAGGGAACATTCTGCGAGTGGGAGCATGGAATGTCAGAAGCATGAAGCAAGTAAGTAAGCTAGAGAATCTGGAAATTAAAATGAATTGGTTAGCAATAGGCGGGGGGTTTTTGAAGCAAAGACTTTGGGGTAATTCATACAAGATTAGAGTAAGGAAATTCAGGAGTGGAGATAGTCATGTAGAAAAAAAAGGACACAGTGTAGAAAACTATTTACAAAAAAACGAATGAGTGCTCATTGTTAGATTAAAATCTAAACAGGTAAATACAGTAATAATACAAGTATAAATGCCCACCTCTAGCTACAGTGACAAGGAAGTAGAAGCGATATACAAAGATATCGTAGACATACTAAGATTTGTAAAAGGACATGAAAATTTAATAATTACGGAAGATTTTAATGCAGTGGTCGGCGAAGGTAGGGAAGGAGAGGTAGTAGGTTTATTTGGTTTAGGCACAGGAAATGACAGGGGAAATAGGCTGGTAAAATTTTGCGACTAGATCAATTTAACCAGATTACATTCTTGTTCGACAACGGATTAGAAATCAAGTATAACCTGTAGAAACTACCCAGAAACAAAAATAGACACTGACCACAACATGTAATTATGAAAACTGTGCTTAAATTAAAAAATTTGAAAAAAGGAACGGAAAAAAGCACTTTGACTTTAAGAAACTTAAAAATAAAGATATTTACAAAAGATTTAAGAAAAAGTCGAAGGAATTACTAAAAGTCCATCAGAAAAATTACTAAGGAAGTAGAAACAGAATGGAATAGCATTAAATCCAGCATAGATATGGCGGCCAGGGTTATTGTAGGGTATAAACAAAAAGAAAACAACAAGTCAAGGGTAACAAAGAATATTCTAAATTTAACAGAAGAAAGGTGAAAATACAGAAACAGACCAGACGAAGCAGGAAAACAGAGATAGAAAACCATAAAGTGGGAAATTATTCGCAAATGCAGGAAAGCAAAAGAGCAACGGTTTGATGAAAAGTGTAAACTAAGATGGACATAGGAAAGATAGACGAAGCATACAAACTAATTAGAATGAATTTTGGGGATATAAACCGAATAGCAAAAATATAAGGGGTGCGGTATAGAAAATGTAGAGAATGTGGTCAGATGAAAAGAATATATAGAAATTTATACGCAGGACAGAAGCTAGAGTCACTACAACAGGAATCAGACATTGAAAAAATCGATTTGTGATAGCCTATACTTAGGAGAAGAGTTTAAATTAGATTTAACGAACCTGACAAAATAATGAGGCACCGGGTGTAGATAAGGTGCAAGCAGAATCTCTAAAAGCCGTTGGACAAGCAGTAACAGAATGTCTCTTCCAACTTGTAAGTTATATATATGAGACAGGCGATATATCCAAAAATTTCAAACGTAACACCATAGTCGAGGTATGAATAGATGCGAAAACTTTCGAACAACAAGTTTGACAGCACACGTGTCAAAAATATTGTTGCGATCCACTATTAGGCAACCCGTCAAACATACAAACGCCCGGGGCACAGCGTATTCTTCAGCATTCGAGAATCCTTCTACAAAGTTCTAGATAATGAGTCATATCTTAATGCAGGGTATATATAAGGCCGCTTATGAATGTAAGAGTTAGTCTATTCTTGAATGTCTAATATAAATTATATCGTTGTAAAGTAAACGTAGTTGAGTTTTTAGAATATATACATAAATGATATGCTGTGTCTAATGTGCATGCAGCTTGCAGTATACATAAATAAATAGAAGTGTATAAACAAATAGTTGTGTTAGTGTGGTTATTGGACCTAGGGTAAAGAAGTTAGTTTAAGAAGATATTAGTGCTTGTAAATTCATTAGTGTAATAGTGCTTCATTGTTAAGTGGACTGAAAACATCTATAAATAAGGCATATACTGTTAATTAGACTTGTGAACAGTGAGTAATAAAGACCATTATTATTACTTGTTTTAAATTAAAGAAACGCGGTAGTAGTAGCCCGTTACACTGGTGTCAGGCATTTGTGGGGTATATAGTGATTAATTTAAAACACAAGTCTAAAGACATTTAAGTAGTTTGTATATGCCAGTGACAAGAAATCAAAGTAAAATGGAGGCAGACACTTTAATGAATTTCCTCAAGGATTTTAAATCCGGTATGGAGGAAAGGTCGGCTAAACTAGAATTGACACTTAGTGAAAATGCTGAGAAAATGGAGGAGAGGTCGGCTAAACTGGAAGTGACACTAAACGAAAACTTAGTGAAGTCAGTTGAACTGGAATCGACCCTTAAAGAATTTAAATACGGCATGGAAATGACACTTAGTGAAAATGCTGAGAAAATAGAGGAAAAGTTAAGTGAAAATACAGCCACGTTAGAACGAAGATTAATGGAAAGTTCCATTGCATTGAAAGAAGATTTCACTGAACAGGTAAAAACAGTTGAGCAAAAGTTGGACAGTAAATTGATAAAAATGGAAGAAGATGTGATGAGGCTGCAAGAACAAGTAATTTCACTAACAACGCGACCACTTGAATTACCAAGCCAAGTTGTTAATCAGAACATTCCAGAAATAAGAACCATGGAAAGAAGCGAGTCAATTCCGTCTAAATTTAAAGTAAAACCACCTACATTCGATGGTAAAACACCTTGGCCCACATATTTGAAACAATTTGAAGCTGCTGCAATAGCCAACGGTTGGTGCAACAAAGAGAAGGCTATCTCCTTAATAGTGGCCCTACGGGGGGAGGCTCTTAACATCTTACAAACGATTCCCGATCACCAGCAGAATGATTACGGCCTCTTAACATCAAAGCTTGAGATGAGATATGGAGATGCTCACCTTCAACAGGTTTACCACGCACAAGTTAAGAACCGCTCGCAAAAGACAAGTGAAAGCCTGCAAGAGTTCGAAGCTGACATTGCCAGGTTAGTTAGATTGGCATACCCAACGGCACCAGATAGCTTCCTCGAACAACTTGCTGTCCAAACATTTGTGGATGGCGTTAAGGATGGCGAAATACAGCAAGCGCTAAGACTAGCACGGCCAAAAATGTTAGATGATGCACTGGCCCATGCGCTTGAATTTGAAGCAGCTAAGCAGACATCACATAGGGTGAGTCACAAAGCTCGGTCTGCCTTAGAGGAACCTGGTCAAGCTCAGAACAGCATAGATGAAATAATCAATCGTGTGTTTGAAAAGCGAAAGGCGGAAAGGCTGAAAAGACAACGACCGCGCAGATGGCGTCTACGATGCTGGAGCTGCGGTGAAGTTGACCATATGCAGAGACGCTGTACCCAACCAAAGAAACAACCGGTTGTGCCAAAGCTGGTCCATGTAAGGGGGCGAACTTCGACAGCACAGCGTAGTGCCCCGGAGATTATCATCCATGCTGCATCGTCGGTGGAAAGTCTGGACAGCATTTATATCGATGGTAGAATTAATGGTAGGGTTGTCCGATTACTTGTGGATACAGGAGCGACAAGAACTATTGTGAGACCAGATTTGGTTGGTCGTGGAAAAGTGCTACCTGTATCGGTGTGTCTCCGAACGGCAAGTGGTGAGAAGATTGGTACTCACGGAGAGACTGCCGTTATGTTGACAATTGGGGACAAATTAATTAATCATCGAGTGTTGGTAGCTGAAATTACAGAAGAAGTGATCTTGGGAATGGATCTCATGAGAGAATATGGGTTTCATGTAAACATGAAAGAAAATGTGCTTCGGATAGATGATGATGAGATTCCATTTCAAGGTAGGAGTGACCAGACGATGCAAGTACGAATGATTTGCGATGTGAAAATACCCGAGAAGGCGGAAATGATAGTAATGGGACACTCGGATGGTACGCTCCGGGAAGGACAAGTATGCATGATGGAAGCAACTGAATCGGGAATGGGTCAGGAGGGACTTCTGATTGGAAGAACGCTGGTAAAGTCTCGAAACATGGTACCAGTAAGGGTGCTGAACATTAATCCCCATACAGTGACCCTGAAGAAAGGCATGATTGTGGGAAGTTGCATTCCAGTATGTCATATTAAACGTTGTGTGGACGACACGAAAAATAAACCAACCAACGGTTGCTCACAGAAATTGCTGGATATGTTGGTACCCTCGTGTCAAGGATTAAATGGCGACCAACTGGGCAAGGTAAAAGAACTGGTCGGACGATATCGAGGTGTGTTTGCACTGGATGATAGTGAGAAAGGAAGGACGAATGTTGTGCAACATAAGATCAACACTGGAGATGCGCAACCGATAAGACAACACCCCAGGCGGCTTCCTTTGGCAAAACGTAAGGAAGCCGAGCAAATTATCACCGATATGGAAGAACAGGGAGTGATTGAACCTTCGAATAGTCCATGGGCATCCCCGGTAGTACTTGTCAAGAAAAAGGACGGGTCGACAAGGTTTTGTGTAGACTACCGGCGGCTTAACAATGTGACAAAGAAAGACAGCTATCCTTTGCCCAGAATTGATGACACCTTGGATACTCTATCCGGATCTAAATGGTTTTCGACCTTGGACTTGAAAAGCGGATACTGGCAGGTAGGCTTGGAGCCAAACGACAAAGAGAAGACTGCGTTTACAATTGGAACTGGATTATGGCAGTTCAAGGTCATGCCATTTGGATTATGCAATGCCCCTGCTACTTTTGAACGATTGATGGAGTCGATACTGCGTGGACTGTCTTGGAAGACTTGTCTGGTGTACCTAGACGACGTGATAGTGTTAGGCCGGTCTTTTGAGGAACACCTTAAGAACCTAGAGGAGATATTCCAAAGATTACGGGGGGCAAACCTTACATTGAGCCCCAAAAAGTGTCACCTGTTTGGAAAAGAGGTGAAATACCTAGGACATGTCGTTTCGGAGACCGGAATAAGAGCTGACCCTGACAAAATAAAAACGGTACAAGAATGGCCTACACCAGCAGATATACACCAACTACGCAGTTTTCTAGGATTGTGCACATATTACCGACGGTTTATACTTGGGTTTGCGAACATTGCCAAACCGTTAACAAAATTAACCGAAGATGGACAAGAATATGATTGGAATGACGACTGCCACAGAGCATTTGAACAACTGAAACGGCTACTAGTTACAGCACCAATTTTGAGTTATCCGCGGATGGAGGGAAAGTTTGTGTTGGATACCGATGCCAGTAACACAGCTATAGGAGGCGTTCTTTCTCAAGTGCAGGACGGACAAGAAAAAGTTATTGGGTATTTCAGCAAGGTCTTGTCGCGGCCAGAAAGGAACTATTGTGTGACAAGAAGGGAGCTGTTGGCCGTCGTCAAATCCGTAGAGCACTTTTATAAGTACTTATACGGCCGTAAATTCCTGTTGAGAACAGACCATGCCGCACTGAAATGGTTACTGCAGTTTCGAAATCCTGAAGGGCAAGTGGCAAGGTGGATAGAGCGGCTGCAGGAATATGACTTTGATACGGAACATCGTGTAGGAACTAGCCATCGGAATGCAGACGCTCTATCAAGGAGACCTTGTCCGATGGACTGCAATCATTGCTCCAAGATGGAAGAGAAAATAAGTGTCATCCATAGAATGACGGTAACCGATGATACTTGGCAACTCGAAAGAATACGAGAAGACCAGGAGAATGACGCCGAATTGGGACGTATTATTGAGTGGAAAAATAGAGGACAACGACCAGCTTGGGAAGAAATTAGTATTTCAAGTAGGGGCCTGAAGGCATACTGGTCACAGTGGGACTCCTTGATGATGGAAAATAGAATCTTGAAACGACGCCTGGAACTTGAAGATGGCACTGAGAGACTTCAAGTGATAGTGCCGAGAAGCAGAGTGCCGGAAGTGTTGCAGCACTTGCACGATGGTATTTCCGGAGGGCACTTTGGCGTGAAAAGAACTCTCGAAAGAGTGAGAGAAAGATTCTATTGGGTGAACTGCAAAGAAGATGTGAAGGAGTGGTGCCGGAAATGTGAATTGTGTGCCTCTGCAAATGGCCCGGTCTCAAAACGGAAAGCCCCAATGAGACAGTATAACGTGGGAATCCTTTTGAAAGGGTAGCCATTGATATAGCTGGTCCGTTTCCTGAATCAGAGAAAGGAATAAATACATCTTGGTTGCAATGGATTATTTTACCAAATGGCCGGAGGCATATGCTATACCTAACCAAGAAGCCGAGACGGTTGCAGATGTACTAGTGAGGGAGTTGTTTTGTCGCTTTGGAGTTCCGTTGGAATTACACTCCGATCAAGGTCGGAACTTCGAATCAGCGTTGTTTCAAAACGTCTGCAAGCATCTTGGAATCAGGAAAACTAGAACCACGCCACTTCATCCTCAATCGGATGGAATGGTTGAAAGAATGAACAGGACGTTAGGAAAGTACCTGGCCAAAGTTGTCTCTGAACATCAACGGGACTGGGACCAATATCTACATTTGTTCCTACTGGCGTACCGATCTTCGGTACATGACAGCACAGGATACTCGCCCGCTTGCGTAATGCTAGGACGTGAATTGCGGCTACCATGTGATCTTCAGTTTGGATTTAAACCTGGACAAGAGATCGCCGGTGAAGATTACGTTAGTAAGCTTCGTGAAAGATCAAATAGTATTCACGAAAACGTCCGAAAGAATATACAGGCAGCAAGCGATCGAATGAAATCACAATATGACACGAGAGCACAAGAAGGTGGTTATCAACCTGGAGATTTAGTGTGGTTGTACAATCCACAAAGAAAACGTGGATTGTCGCCAAAACTACAAAGACAATGGGAAGGGCCGTACGAAGTGTTAAAAGGATTAATGATGTAGTGTACCGGATCAGAAGATCCCTCGTGGTAAACCGAAAGTGGTACACTTTGACCGTTTAACACCCTACACTGGCAACAACCAGGAAGACTCAAATAATGATAATGGTGTTCGGCAAGTTATTAATCATGAGCCAAATGCAGATTTTGAGAGCTTTATGGCGGCGTATGGTGGTTCCGCTAAAGCGAGATTTGGCGTTGTTGTTGAAAACAGCAAGATCTGTTTAGAGCACCAGAAGAGTATTCCCTTGCACATTGCGTAGCTCAAGATTTGGCAATGTCAAGGGAATAGCTGTTGTTTTCAAGAAAAAGTTTGGATGTGTGGATGAATTAGTACAACAGCAGCCAACTGTAGGAAAATCTTTGGTTCTTCAAGATAAAAATCGTTATGTTTACTATCTGGTCACCAAAAATTCTTCATGGCAGAGACCTAGTTATGGACATCTATGGGAGGCTTTGCTAAATCTTAAGGCGCAGATGATGGAAAATGGAGTAACGAGATTAGCGGTGCCCAAGCTGGGCTGTGGACTGGATCGCTTGGATTGGAGGATAGTCCGAAATATGCTAGAAGTAGTTTTCCAGGAACCAACGTCCAGGTTCTTGTTTGTTGTTATCAACCGGTTGCCTACCAAGACCATGAAAAGAGTGTTGACTGTTACTTCCAACGACGCGGTGGATGCACCAGAGGAGATAGCTGCCGATACCGTCACCAGTCATCGAATTGGCGTCAAGATGGATTTACAGTTACGAGACGTAACGGTTTTAAAGAGGGGGCAGTGTTGCGATCCACTATTAGGCAACCCGTCAAACATACAAACGCCCGGGGCACAG
Organism: Platerodrilus igneus; assembly: GCA_036346225.1. Classification (NCBI taxonomy): domain Eukaryota; kingdom Metazoa; phylum Arthropoda; class Insecta; order Coleoptera; family Lycidae; genus Platerodrilus; species Platerodrilus igneus. The sequence goes on along the minus strand of JARFIW010001276.1, from coordinate 965,647 downwards.
CGTATTCTTCAGCATTCGAGAATCCTTCTACAAAGTTCTAGATAATGAGTCATATCTTAATGCAGGGTATATATAAGGCCGCTTATGAATGTAAGAGTTAGTCTATTCTTGAATGTCTAATATAAATTATATCGTTGTAAAGTAAACGTAGTTGAGTTTTTAGAATATATACATAAATGATATGCTGTGTCTAATGTGCATGCAGCTTGCAGTATACATAAATAAATAGAAGTGTATAAACAAATAGTTGTGTTAGTGTGGTTATTGGACCTAGGGTAAAGAAGTTAGTTTAAGAAGATATTAGTGCTTGTAAATTCATTAGTGTAATAGTGCTTCATTGTTAAGTGGACTGAAAACATCTATAAATAAGGCATATACTGTTAATTAGACTTGTGAACAGTGAGTAATAAAGACCATTATTATTACTTGTTTTAAATTAAAGAAACGCGGTAGTAGTAGCCCGTTACAATATGAACTAGAATTGTACAAAGATGCATGGAAAACGGACTGAAAAAATACTAGGAGCAGATAAATTTGGGGTTAGGTGAAACAGAATAACACGGGAGGCTGTTCCTAGCTTTAAGGGTGTTATTGGAGAAAGCACTAGAAAAAAAGAAAAAAGTGTGTATATTGAGTTTGTAGATTTGTAAAAACCATTCTTCAATATAAAATGGGATAAAAAGTTCGAAATACTCAAAAAGATTGGAATGAGTTATAGGGATAGACGAATAGTATATACATTATACAAAGAGCAAACAGCGATAATAACATTGGGGCAGGAACGTAAAGTAATAAATATTAGGAAAGGGGCGAGACAGGGATGTGCACTATCCCCATTAACTTCTAACTTATATATGCTTAGATTTGCAAATAATGTGGTGGTATTGCATCTAGCAAAGAAGAGTTAGAAGCATTACTTAATGAAATGGAAACAGTTTCAACAGAGATACGGTATGAAAATTAACAAAAATAAAACTAAAGTACTAGTATGTAAAAAAAGTAGAGGTAAATAAGTCAAAAATTAGAATTCAAATAGGAAACAAGAACTTGCAAAAGTTTAAATATTTCTGTTACCTAGGAAGTCAAATAACACAAAATAGGAAGAATGCAAAAGATATAAAACAAAGATTAGTGCAAAACCGTGCTGCATTTAACAAGAAAAAGCAACTACTATGTTCAAAGACAACAGACACAAAAACAAGGAAAGATTGCCGAAAACATGTGTGTAGCATAGCACCGTACGGCTGTGAAACGCGGACAGTGAAAGAATACTCCCTGTATGTTTGTTGTGGTTTGTTTAGTATTCTTCTTAATCTTCTTTGGGGATTAAACCACTCATAGTTTTTAAAATTATCTTTATTAACGTTTCGATCCATGACCTAGGATCGTTTTCAAAATAATAAAAAACTTCAAGTTTGACATTCATGACATAAATTGAAGGCCGTAACACAAATTGAAGGCAATCATTCTTTTAAACTTTAAATATTTTTGCTTAGTGTACTCAAACCAAATATTTCAAAAATCAATAAATCAAAGTCACCTTCAATTTATGTCATAAATGTCAAACTTGAAGTTTTTATTATTTTGAAAACGATCCTAGGTCATGGATCGAAACGTTAATAAAGATAATTTTAAAAACTATGAGTGGTTTAATCCCCAAAGAAGATTAAGATGAACAGTGAAAGAAGTTGACAGGAAAAACTTTGAAATGAAGATGTCACGGACAGACAAAGTTAGGAACAAAGAGGTTTACGAAATGATAGAGGAAGGAGGAAATATGTGGAAAACAGTAAAAATAGAAGAGATGGGATGATAGGACACATACTAAGGCATGAAGGAATAGTGCGTTGCATATTAGAATCAGAGAAAGAGAAAAAGAAAAGTAGAGGCAACTTAGATCAGACTATTGCACACCGATAGTGAAAGATACGGACTGTGAAGATTTCAGGGATATATGTAGGTTAGCTCAGAATAGGAAACAATGGAGGTACGCGTCCAACTAACTCTAGAACTGAAGACCGATGATTGATGATGATGTTATTTACGAATAAATGAATTACAATTAACTTATTTTATGAACCTTTAAGACTATAGAGTAATGGCTGTGTTTTAGTGTTACGCCTAATGGTTAATTCTGTATAGTGATAACAAAACAATGAAGAAACGTGGTTTGTACTATTCAGTACCCGGATGTTCGAATTCAACAGCAACCAAGGAAGTTTCATTAATCAAATTTCCCAAAGATATTAACAGGTAAATAATTAAAAAGCAATATATTTCAGGGCCAGAACAAATGTTTATTTTACATGATTGGGAGGTACGCATTAACCCCCTAGAATGCTAACTTGGTTTCCGCAAACGGGCTTACTAACATGTAAATTTTAAGATCATAAGTTTCTTTTTTGTAAAAATAAAAATTACGATTACTATCACTTATCTCAAACTTAAAGAATCTCTAAGGTTATCTCAAAATAAAACACAAAAATTGTGTTCGGCAAGAGAGTGTCGCTTCTGTATGTATTATTTTAGCTTTTAAATAAAACTTACATATTGAGTACAAGACAGTGGTTTATCAATTATTTATAATTAATTTAAACAAAACTTAATCTAAAAAATTAGAAAAAGTAACAAAATAACCATATTTTAGCATGTTATTGTAACGAAAACTCTATTTGCAATAACAACAGTTCTTTTTTCAAACTGATTATACAAGTCTTTTGAATAAATCGCATTAGTTATTTTAATAACAGGCCAGCAATTATGCAAATAACATTTTTAAGATTTTTTATTGTAATCTAAATAACCCATAAATGCAAAACTCTTGCATCTGTCAATCAAAACCATTTAGGGACGTGGTGCCGAAGGCACCCATCAATCATCTTTTGTGTACAAACGCTTTGTTTGCGTTCTAATGTAAATATTCTGGTCAGCATCAGACCAATCGACGCTGCACTGTCCTCTTTTAAAGCTGTTCTGTTCCAAAACACTTTGTGATCTGGACGTTGAAAGTCCCTGTGGCGGTAAGGACAGTTGAAACCATTTCTGCAGTTTCCATGTTGATAGAGGTTGTATAAAAACGGCCCCGTGGCTTAATTGGTTCGCGTATAAATCCTAATCTCAAGGTGCCGGATTTGGTTCTCAATATGGTCCGTTTGAAAAATGTTAGACGAGCGGTTTTCACAAAAATACGCCCTCGGTCGGAGGAGAGGTAAATGTAGGTCCCATGTGTGAGTGTTGTTACGCACGTTAAAGATCCCTACCTCCTTGGAATAGCAAGGGTTTGGCAAAATTCAAAATTTCACGGCAAAGAAAACTCGCTTCATGGCCAATGAAATACCTTGGGGTGGAGCATTGGAAAATCAAACGTAGGGAGGTTCAGAAAAGGCGGCTTCGTGGCATAGTTGGTTCCTGTGTGGCTGCTAATCCCAAGGCGTCGGGTTTGTTTCCCGAAACGGACCGCTTGAAAAATGTGAGGCAAGCACTTTTCACAAAAATACGCCCTCATTCGGATGAGAGATTAAATGTAGGTCTAGTGTGTAAGCGTCGTCATGCACGTAAAAGATTCCTACTTTGCTTGGAATAGCAAGGGTTTGCTAAAATTCAAAATTTTCCGGTAAAAAACTTACTTCCTGGCCAACGTAGTACTTTCGGGCGGCACATTGAAAAATTAAATGTAGGGGAGGTTCAAAAGAGAGCTTCCGTGGCTAAGTTGGTTCGCGTGTGTCTATTAAGCCTAAGGTTCCGGGTTTAAATCTCGGCATGGACCGCTTGAAAAATGCGCATTTGTTAGGATGAGATGTAAAGTATAGGTCCCGAGTGTGAGTGTTGTCACGCACGTTAAAGGTCTCTACTTCGCTTGGAACAGCAAGTGTTTGACAAAATACGTTGCATCTACAATGCTTGGTTGGTTTAACCCAAAATTGTACCCTTGCCCAGTTTTAATTGATAGCTCCACCGCACTTGCATACAACTGCAAGAATGCAAAAATTTTAAATAAGGTGTTATTGCGATACTTCTTCTGCCTGGTTTGTAAATGTGATTCAATCATATTTATTGTAATTATAGCTATTTCTTTAGTAAAGCGAAAAATGCTTTTGAGTAATCTCTTTGCCATCTGAAATGGATTAGTCATATCTTCCATTACTCTTACATTTACGCGTGCTTCTTTACATTACCGTCGACGCGGTATACGCGACACAACGGCAGTTGGTAACACCAATCTATAAAGTGGAGATTAGCGCACCCATCTGTCAATGACGTCACACAATATGCAAATTATTGCTCGTAAATGACGTAATATGGCATTTTCATAAAAGGTATTATAAACAAAATCCCACACACGGGGTACTCACATGAATAGGTCTAGCTTCCTACGGAATCACTTCTTCAGGGTTGCTTGTGGCCCCTTTCCAAATTATTTAAAGATGGTGGCTGCGACCTCCATCAGGACTGCTGCGGCTAGCTACTGCAGGGCGTGGGCTGCTACCAGGTTGTGTCCATATTTTCTTCTTTTACCTATGTAGAGGTAATGACAGGAACGGGTTGAGGTACGATAAACAAGATAAGGCAAGGAAATCTACATAATCAAAGACAAAGATACGATACCCAACCACTCTCGTCGATGTTCAGCAGCAAAGTTCCACGTTTCCTAAGCGTCTTCCGGAAACTTCTCCACTTTTTCTTCCCCCACACGCGTCGGCGCGAAGTTCGTCCAACGCACTTCTGACGTGACGGAAATACACGCGCCAAGTCTTTCAAATTTAAGGCGCGAAACTCCCGCACATCAAAACTAAACTAGAAAGATGTCTATCGCCAAAGAAGAAAGCATCCACTCTAAACATCAGCTAAAACCAATCATAAAAATTCAATGAGTTATTACAACCAAAGTTACGACAATTTATCACACAATTAAACGATGTAAAAAAATACTAAAAACCAAATAATATGCCGTAGGAAAAATTCAAGGATTAATTAAATGAAACGACAGGGTTATATTGGAGGGTGTAGAGAATAAAATGATATATAAGTAACGGTATGTTCAAGGAAAAGTCAACCAAAAGTAAAAAGATATCTAATTTAAAGTAAGTGAGTTAAACGTGTAAGAGGTATATACTGTACAGGAGAGGAAATAAGTAATTACAGTTAACTAATTGATAGAGGGGGCTAAAAACATTAGATACATTATCAAAGAAGTAAAATGTGAAAAGCTTTTAGATGTACGTAGGGTTGAACGATTTTAAAGAGAATTTTAAGCCATTTAATTAGGTTTAAATTGATATGTGAAGAGATAAGAGTAATCAAAACTCGATTCACTGATAAAATTGTTGAACAACAGAAAGATATCTTGTAAAACATATATTTACTGGGATGTGAAGCTCTCGTTTGAGTTCCACCCAAACTAATAAAGAAAAATTTTAACATCATTCTTAAAATTCAGTTTATTACAGCGTTTTGAAAGGTAAAAGAAACAGTTAGATAATTTCGTTAAGTGTATTTAAAGGCAACATTTTCTTTAAAAAGGCATTTGTAGGTTATACTGTTTAAATTACTAAGGAAATGCCTTTAAACTAGTTAGAGGGCAAGATAGTGTTTAAGAAAAGAAATATATCACGGTTAGGTTAATATAACACTAAAAAACACACCAAAAACTCAAGTTAATTAGAAAATTTATATTTGGAGATAAAATTTTGTTATGTAGGTAATTGTGAATTATACTTAATGATTTCGGTTATAAAAAGACACTCAAAATTATAAAAAGATACATTATATGTGTTATTTAACAAATACAATAAGATTCCGTTACTCTAACGTTTTAAAAAATATTCTAAAAGTTCAATTCATTACGTTAAATGTTTTTAAACACAAGCTTTCTTTAAAAGTAATTTGTAAATTATAATTAAATAGCTAGATTACTAAAAGACACCTTTAAAATGTCAACAAACAAGACAGTGTTTATTTACGATTTCAAAAAACACTTTTTTAAGTCCAAAAAGAAGTCATAGATATGTTTAATCTAATATAAAATAGATAATTTCCGTAATAAACAATGAATAAGGCATAAATCAATTAATTACTTATGTTTATTTATTGGTACTCACGTGTGTAGTTTAAAAGTAGGGCTAAGCTGTTAAGAATCACTCCTAAAAAAAATTGTAGTTCTATTCTAAACAACTAATCACACATTTAAAATAATTCCAGTTATGGATGACACTGCATTTAAAGTTACAAGAAAATTAATTAAATTAATAAAACATTTTAAGGACAAAAGCTATACATTTCAATAGCTCAAAATGGCCGTTTACATTTAGTTACTATAACAACTGTCTTGACATCTTAGGAATTTAGTGAGTTGCAAAATACCAACATAAATTTTTAAGGTCAATAGACATTAGAATATTAGATAATTTATTTATTTTTTTAAGTAAATAAGCTATAGATAACATTAATTAATACATTATATATTCATAAAAGAAATCATACAACCTAAAAACCACGTTGAGGCGGCAATTCTTACATTTACGCGTGCTTCTTTACATTACCGTCGACGCGGTATACGCGACACAACGGCAGTTGGTAACACCAATTTATAAAGTGGAGATTAGCGCACCCATCTGTCAATGACGTCTCACAATATGCAAATTATTACTCGTAAATGACGTAATATGCCACTTTCATAAAAGGTATTATAAACAAAATCCCACACACGGGGTACTCACATGAATAGGTCCAGCTTCCTACGGAATCACTTCCTTCAGAGTTGCTCGTGACCCCTTTCCAAATTATTTAAAGATGGTGGCTGCGACCTCCATCAGGACTGCTCCGGCTAGCTACTGCAGGGCATGGGCTGCTACCAGGTTGTGTCCACATTTTCTTCTTCTACCTATGTAGAGGTAATGACAGGAACGGGTTGAGGAACGATAAACAAGATAAGGCAAGGAAATCTACATAATCAAAGACAAAGATACGATACCCAACCACTCTCGTCGATGTTCAGCAGCAAAGTTCCACGTTTCCTAAGCGTCTTCCGGAAACTTCCCCACTTTTTCTTCCGCCACACGCGTCGGCGCGAAGTTCGTTCAACGCACTTCTGACGTGACGGAAATACACGCGCCAAGTCTTTCAAATTTAAGGCGCGAAACTCCCGCACATCAAAACTAAACTAAAAAGATGTCTAGTGCCAAATTTTGGCACGTATCATTACTTGATATAATATAAAGTCTGCCATATAAAATTATATAGAAAGGTAATTAATAGTTCTATAGTACACCTAATTTTGCCTCTTCGTTTTCGAGTAACTCTTCTACCAAAGCTTTAATAACAATATCATATTTAAGCTATCTCTCTAACATTGATAACAACCCTTTAAATAATAGAAGATTATTTTAACATCCATCTAAAATTGTGGGTATTTTAAAAGGAGCATTCTAAACTTTTAACAAATAATTGTGTTACAGAATACAATCATAATTTTAGCTCTCGCTAAAATTTTAAAAGCCTCTAAATTTTAACGAAATGTTACTGAATATACGCTACAGTGAGGTAAAACAAAACACAGTTAAAGCTTTGTAAGATATATGGCCTATAATTTCCTATAATTACATTTGTAAAGAACATCTTGCTAATTTTCTAGTAGGTACCTAGTATTTCAATTTTGGTAAAAATATACAAACCTCATGTTGTGTTCTACCAGGCGGAATCAATGTGACCATTTCCAGAATTCCATGTATTATTATCCAAAAGACTGTTTTCGTATTGCGAGTATTTTCATTCTGCATCAAGTAAATTCCCCAGAGCAATTCCATAAAATTAAGGCTGCTAATTGCAAATAAAGAAAAGGAAAAGACTTCGTTAATATGTTCAGCTCCTTGGTGTAAACTATGGTACATTGATGAAATCGTGTTCATTATTGTGTGGTTGTCATTATTTGTAATATGCTTATGTAAATTTTTGGTTCTTAATTTAAGAAATTTTAAATTATCGCCAATTATAACAATGTAAAGTTCATAATATAATAAAATTAACAAGTTTATGACCAATGGTAAACCATTACAAAATACATCATAGATTACTATCACTAAGCCTTCCTTGACTATAAAAAGATTAAAAAGTTCAATTCCTATTACTATAATCATTATAAAACAAATAGAAATAATAGTAATTTTGTAATACTTATAATACTGGCAAGGTTGAAAAGAAATTAACTTTTTATCAAAATTTTGAAGACTTGCATAAGCAGCAACAAGTTTATTGTGTTTAAAAAATATAATAACAAGCGAAATAAAAGTGCTTAAAATCTGCAATGCAAGAAAAACGTACAACATTTTATTCATTTTTGAATAATATTTATCTTGCTTTCTTGTTGTAACTTGACGTATAAAACTATACACCATTATGGAACCAATAACTAGAAAAAAATAAAATAATTAGATAAATGTATAAAATAGTTAGGAACAGCAATGTGCATGTGATATTTCTTGTACGAAAAGTTGCTTATTTTTCGTGTTTCAAGATTGATTAGAGATAAATGTGTTGAATGTCTAAAAGGATTATGCCCTATTTTACATACGTTCTTATATTTTAAGAAATAAATAAGTAATGAACAGAATCTCACTTGAATTTTTTTATTTAGAACAAAAGTATAACTGTAAGATACTGTATACATAATATTGTTATTACGGCTATATTACACCATGCAGAATTCAGTTTAAACACAATTTTATATTAAATTACTTAAATTATTACATTGTATTTTTGGAGTAAGGCTGATAGAGTAGGAAAATCAAGCCTCCTAAATGATTATGTTTTATCCTCTTTATTCTTGAGAACATCCGTTGCTATCAGCACCACTGAGGAGATTTTGATAACGAGGCTCACGCGAGTTATGTATCCCTCAATTTATATATTAAATAATAGAATCTAATAGGAACTTATTAGAAATTGTTAAAGAAATAATAAGTCGAGTACAACAGTGTAACTCAGGGATAGATATAAAAAGGTTATTAACAGTTCGCGAGAACGGATGCAATACAATGTATTCCAGACGATAGTGACACTGCAGGTGGCCGGTCACAGGCGGTTTGCACCTTACTCTTTTCTCGATGTTATAAAAAGAGTAAGCGCACGACGAAGTATAAGAAATACTTCGGCACAGCTTGCATCGACCTTTATGGTTTCGGAGGCTGCGTGAGACTTGAAATCATCAGGGTAAGGGGAATGTTTAGAGAATATCTGAATGTTAAAATTTAAATATCAAGACACTTGTTTACACCACTGTAAAATAACTTAGAGAAACAAAAGTTAAAACACGATAAGAGAAATTCGACTAAATATGTATATTAATACTCAAGTTATTACAATTCCAAAGGCATGTATAAAATATACGCTTGTGTCATTAACATTGTAGACATCGCTATATATTTTAACATGATATAAGTCATATATTTAATAAATGTACACGAGAAATTTCTATAGGGAAATCAAAATAAATAATCTCTGTTTAGAAACTCAAAATTTTACTTAATGCAGGAGTAAATCAAAAAGTGATCATAATTGTAATAATGTCATGTATCAAAATGCACATGAAATGAAAGTTCAAGTAATAAACCTTTTCACTATAAGAAGCTTCATGAAGTTCAAATGTTTACATATTTTTAGGTTATGTATTAGAGAATTATATTCGAAATCATTTAAGATAAGTAAAATGTACTTAATAATCAAAACTTTAAGATAAGTAAAACGTAATTAATAATCAATACAAAATATTTGTAGTGACAAAGACAAATTTAAATAGAGGTTAGGCCTCTTTATTTTAATAGAAAAACGATAAGGTAAAAGTTTAAATTTCATACTACCTGTAGTATCAGTAACTGAACTAAAGTTACTTAATTTATAGGAATCCTTCAATATCCAGGAAACTGAGATGTCCTGCGTTGGAGAACTCCTAGTGTAGGTACAAAACAAACATGTGGTCAACTTCGAATGTTGTCCTTAACAGACTTCTGTTCCATAAAATTAAATTTGTAGATATTTTTCAATAAGATAATAACTGAGCAGTAATATGTAAGGTAGTAGGAAACAAAATATAAAATTCTTGTGATGAGTATTTATTTTACATCATCTGGTTGTGCGAAAAGCAACTTTTCCATGTGGAAAATCCGAAGGAGAGAAAACACGTCGCCGTGACGCATACTTGACCGGAGAATAAACCGGAGGATACTTGACCGAAGGAACATATGTTACAGGAACACCCTAGAAAATTCAGTTGTGTTACAAAAGTGACAATCTAACACGCGGTGCAAAGGAAAATTAAATCCATTAATATCTTACCATCAGTATACATATTTGATGGGCTTAACGAAGAAAACACTTCTTCATCCATTAGATAACACATCTAGAAATATATTTAAATGTTAATTTAGGATTTATAATTAGAAAATTTACATACCAGGTAACACATGAGGCAAGGTAGGAATTCAAATCAGAAATGCAGTGCCAGATAAGCAATCAGGTATTCGAGAAATGAAAATTTGACACTTCAAATAAATTATTTTCGGCCATCTTCGAGATGAACGATCTCTAGCAATTATTCTCAATAATACAAAATTAGAACCACTCCAGTTGTGACTTTGGAATAAACACTTCAGAAATAACCAATAGGAAAATTTCATATAATTATAATACAGAATTAGAACCACACCAGTTGTGCTTTTGGAATAAACACTTTTGAAATAACCAATAGGAAAATTTCATATAGATATATTTATTTGTATTTATGTAAACAAATTAGTAACTTGTGGATTAAAACTAATAATCCAGGATTGTGCGAGATAAATTCTTATAGAAAATATTAATACATAATAAAGAGAGTAATTTTATATTTAAATGTAGATATTAGCATTTATATGCTAATAGTGCCAAGCACAGATGTAACATGCTAAAATATACGCAAAAAGGCATGTTACAGGTTAAGATACGCATTTACCTAGAAAGTAACATTGAAACAATGTAACAATGAATAGAATTAAGAATAAAGCAGACATGAGATCTGCAAGTTTGAAACGTTTTTCTTCTCTAAAAGCTCCACGTTGTGAGCCAGTGAAACGTATATTTCTCTAGTGCCTAGCCGTTGCCGGCACCAGTGAAACGAGTTTTGTTTTTTGAGGCACCTGCCCTACGTTTATTGGAAGCCAGTGAAACTAATTTTTCTTATATATAGCTGGCCTCACGTTATGAGCAAGTGTAACAAAGTCTTCCGACATAACTAGGGGTCTATTCCTTGGGTAGAGCTATGAGAAATGGGGGGGTAAGTCGAAATCTGATTGTAAGTTAAACTTAATCCAAAACAAATAGGCGCCACCAAGTCCTGACTTATTTATGATAATTGCGTGGTATATTTCTAGGGGCGGACGTGGAAACCCAAAGAAAAAAATCGCCTTTGATGACAAAAACCCGTCTTAACAAAATAAGACGCTGCTCCTGTAAGAAATTGTAATAATTAGATTAATAGAAAGGTGGAACACTATTTGTGTCCCGCAAACATACCTAAAGAAATATTAAAAAGATATTTTCTATATAAAATTGGCATCAAAATTCTACTCTTAAGGATATTAGTTTCCTGTTGTTAGGTTTGACCATATTTGATCAAAATAAAAAACTTTAATCTTGAACCAATAATTTACTCAAAAGATTCTCTTTTAAAACAAAATGCAATGTAACAAAATTTCATAAATAATTAAGTGAGTTTGTGAATTTTAAAATAAGGTTTATCAAAATTGTTGATAATCAAACATTTTACAGCTTAGTGTAAACTTGTTACACTAAAAAGGTCCGACCCGTGCAGATCTGTTCGAGAGGGTTACAATTTAAAACATTGTTACTCAAGTTTTTCCTTTTCTAAATTATTTGTATTAGTTTCAATTTCAAATAAAAAAAGCAGATCACAAAAATATTCTTGTTTACTCAACTTGGGCAAACGCTGTTCGAAGCATATGTTTTCTAGAACACATGTGTCAGCAGTATATTGCAGACAAACAAGTGACGTCAATAACACCTGTCGCTGTTACTAACAGTACAAAATAAACCACGTGTATGGTTTCTTAAACCATTAAAAATTGTGAATTATAATTTTAACACTGGAAAATTCCAGCACAACAAATAATTGAAATTTTACAATATTCGTGCTTTTATGCACTAAACAAAATAGCGTGTTTCTAATCTGAAACACGAAAAATTACTTAAAGTTATCTACGAACCAAAGCTGCGTTTTGTAGCTGTGAAGAGGTGTTGTAATATCAAACGTAATCACCATACATCCGTCAGCTGCTGTAATATGTTGAACCCTGCTGCCTTACCAAATAACATCTTTACGTTTTGTAACAAAATGGTCTTCTATAAATTAGTCAAAATTTCCATCATCTAAGTTGCTTTTTACAGGTTGTAATACAAAGTGGTTTTAACATCAGTGGCCGGATTAGTTGTCTTCAAAGTGGCATTTTAAAGTGGTTTTTGCTTGCGCTAAATAAAATATCTCAATTAAACAAAGTAATAACGTTCGTAGGATACCAACCGCTATTTAAAGATGGGTCTCGACTGCTTAAAATGTAACCGCAAATTGGCGGCCTGCCTCCTATCGTACATTTTGACTACAATCTCGCATGGCCGACTGGTTATCACGCTCGCACGGACGAACGGCCTGTTCCAGGAGGGGGCTTTCAACCAAAACGCGCTTGCGAATAGTTATCGAAGGCACAGATATTTGACTATACATAGAATGCTACATATAGATACAGCTTTAGCGTAATATCAAAGCTGCTAAATGCATTCCACTTATTATTTCAATAAAAGTTCTCTATAAATCTTGCACTTTTATGAACGGATTTAACAACCAAAAAATAAAATTGTTACAAGTTCACACAGCCATGTGAGGGGTAGGAACATTATAAAAAGCCCAGAAGCCCCAATTGACAGTAGTCAGTCTGAATATTACAGCTTTTGCATTGTTGTTTACCTAGGCTACTCGCCCTAATATTAGTTCAATTAATTAAATTATTTTGATTTAAAGTTATTTTAACCAGTTTGTCAAAATTCGATTATAATTTCTGTTTAAAATAAAACCAAAAAATTGTTACGAAGACTTAGAAACAGTTTTTAAAAACACCGCTACCAGGGCCCTAAACGTAACTCGCGTGACAGAATTAGGGGTAAACCTTCAAAAGCGGTTTTGTGGCGTAAGATAGCCGTTCCAGGATCCGCTGAATTACGAATAAATTCCGCGGCACCCTGGAACAAGGACACTTGATAGATAACTCTCAAATTCGATTCATCTCTTTCAGTTTGCAATCGCAGTGTCCGTGTTGGTACCCTAGAGCCTCCATACCAAAATAAAGATGTAAGTTTTATTAGCGTGACTAACCTTAGCATATGTATCGCTTTTAACCTTTATACGTATTACGCACTATGTATGTAACCATATTGATTTCTTAAGTGTTAATTAAATGTGTAGACTTCTTATTATTCTTATATAAGTCAGTATTGAGTAACTTCCCCGTCACAACCCCTTTGCCCAAATTATCAATTAGCATTTCCTATTTGGGGTTGCTGTTATGTAACACCCCTTGCAACGGCCATTGAGCATGCCATTGAGTGGGTACGTCACTCAGGTAAGCTACAACCACCAATGCGCAACCCACCGGTACACGCGTACGTAACAATATATTATTATACTGAACTGCATTTTTCTTTATGGTGTGAAGGGTAGAACTGGGTCGTCCTCTTCCCGCGATTGAAGATTGGGGGAAACGGATTTCTTCTAGATAGACTCGGGGTCTATTTATGCAATAGACAATGAAAATGCAGGGGTAGGTCTATACTAAAAAATACTCCATACAAAACAAAAAAAATGCATAATAACCTAGGCGCCACTGTATATAACTTAGATAATAGAAGGATTTACGGGAGGACGTAGATAACCCTTATGTGTAACTTTTGTACATAATAATATTCGAAGTTTGGTTTACGTCAAACCCTAGTCCGGAAATAAGTAAACATAAATCATGAATAATTATGATGACAAAAGTAGCACGATTTGTGTCCCAACAAATTTATCACTAATATCACGGAACTCAAAATTGTCTCGTATATCACTCTTAAAAAGATTGCTTTATGGTAAAAGTTTAATACATTCGAAGTTAAATAATATTTTCTAATCAATTTTTCTTATCAACTGTAAATGGCAGTTAGGACAATTTCAGACCGATTGTAGACAGAGAAGACGAACGAACTATCGTTATAAATGTGGCACTGACAATGTTACGTTGACCATTGTCCGCGTTGCCAAAAATATAGAAATAATTCAAACTGAATGGAAGGACATTATGTAGTCGAATAGTGTCCCGAACATTTTACAACTCGACACAAAGTATCAGAAACATGATCTTTGAAAAAGAAAAAAAATTTCAGAAAAATAAAATTATGTTATAGAACAGTCAAAAATGACGAACGTCCTTTTGTAAAAGTTAATATTTTAGGAACAGAGATTTTAGCACTATTGAATTCAAGAGCAACAAATACAATTTTAGGAGAAAACAGATGGAAATTTTTATCAAAATTAGGTTTAAAATTAAAAAGGAAAAAAGAAGAATGTCAATTAGCAACGTTTACTGGTGTTAAATATTTTGATAGTACCAGATGTTCTGCATACTTTAGTTTTAGGAATAGATTTTTGGAACAATATAGGAATAATATCATACATTTTTAAAGGCGAATACACCTTTGCAAAATTAGCTACTTTCGAAAAGAAAGAACCGATTTTACATTCGACATTAGATTTAAAAGTAGCACAAAGAAAACTGTTAGATACCAGTATTGAAAAATATTTTTTTGATTTAGTCGAACTAAGGCCGTACCAATCATAAAAGTAAAGTTAATAGCGAACCAATTAAGTAAAAATACTATCCAGTTTCACTTACAATGCAAAAACATATAGATAACGAGTTAGATAAATTATTACAATTAGGAGTAGTCCAAAAAAGCAACAGTTCATGGTCAAACCCAATTCTTTTGGTGAAGAAAAAAGACAATTCTTATCGTTTTGTAGTAGATTTCAGAAAGTTAAACAAAGTAACAGAAAAGGACGTGTATCCAATTCCGTACGTCTCCTCCATATTGGATAAATTGCGCGACGCGAAATTTATTACAGCTTTAGACATTAAATCCGCTTATTTTCAAATTCCACTAGATAAAGATTCTTATAAATATACAGCTTTCACTATGTCTAATCGAGGGCAATTTGAATTTAAGCGTTTACCTATGGGTCTTTCAAATTCCCCAGTATATGGTCTAGATTGATAGATAAAGTGTTATGTCCAGAATTAGAACCTTTCGTATTTTGCTACCTAGATGACGTTATAATTTTGACAAACACCTAGAAATATTACAGGAAGTTTTTAACAAACTTTCACGCGCAGGACTGACTTTGAGAAAATAAAAATGTCACTTTTGTAAGAGTGAACTAAAATATTTAGGTTAAGTAATAAATGAAAAAGGTCTCTTCGTAGATCCAGATAAAGTAAAAGCTATTTTAGAAATACCAACACCAAAAACTGCAAAAGAAGTAAAACGAATAATCGGAATGGCTTCTTGGTATCGTCGATTTATTGAGGGATATAGTACCATTATAGCTCCATTGACTGCATTGTTGAGGAAAATAGAAAATTTGTTTGGGAAGTGTTGCGAAACAGCCTTTTCCACTATAAAAAATTGCCTAGTCTCAGTACCGATTTTAATTTGCCCAAATTACGAATACGAATCTACAATTCAGTATGACGCATCAGACTATGGAATTTCGGGTGTGTTGACGCAAAGTATAGATGGAAATGAACAAGTAATATGTTACCTTTCAAGATCTCTAACTCAAAATGAAAGGAAATTTACCATAACAGAAAAGGAGTGTTTAGAAGTTCTATTCAGTATAGAAAAGTTACGTCCATATATAGAAAGGACACATTTTACCGTCGTAACGGATCATCATTCCTCAATTTGGTTAAACAATTTACAAAATCCAAATGGTCGACTGTGTAGATGGCCCATCAAATTACAACAATACAACTTTGACATAATTCGCAGAAAAGGCAAAGATAATGTAGTCCCAGATACATTATCGAGGGCTGTACCAATAATTGAAATCATACAAATTAAGAATGAAAACAACAACTCTGAAAATTGTATGTTAATAATACCGGACACAAAAATTGTAAACCAAAATACTAAAACCAGTAAAGAAGAAATTCAAGAATCAAATATTCAGTATGATAATTGGTGTTAAAAGATGAATAATAATGTTGAAAAAATTCTAATAAAATATAACCGTTGGGAAGTAATAACACCACAAATTATTTAAACATGTTAAACCAAAATTTCCAAATTTAACCCAAGAGACAGACAACTGGAAAATAGTAATTCCAAAATCACAAAGGAAAGAAATTTTAAAACGTTTTCATGATGAACCGACGGCAGGTCACTTAAGAATTTTTAAAACTTATGAAAGGATATCTGGGAAACATTTTTGGCTAAAATTATGTGCAGAAGTAGCAAGATATGTAAATCAATGTAAAATTTGTATTTCACACAAACCAGAACAAAAACTCCTATCAGGAAAAATGTCAAAACATCCAATAATTTCAAAACCTTGGCAAATGATATCTATAGATTTAGTAAAACCACTACCTAGAACTACTAAAGGTCATACATATATTTTATCCGTAGTCGATACATTTACAAAATTTCCTCTTTAAAAGGTATCGAATAATCTGACTAAATAAGAGAAGGAGCGGGAACCAAGACCTCTTTAATCTAAACAAATAATGTTTTGACTTGCGGATTCCAAATAACAGCTTGCCATTTTTTGTTCTTTTTAAATAGATCATTGATCGGAGAAACTAATGATGAGAAGTTCAAAATGCGATACCAGGAACAAATCCCTAAAGAGCATTTAACGTTTGTCATATTCATAACACGGGGATAATTTGTCATAGTTGTCACTTTTTTGGGATCGGTTCTCAAAAAAATAGACTCTGCAATAGAACCAAGAAATTTAAGTGGCTTCTTAAAATATTGACACTTCTCCGAATTTATAGTCAGACCAGCGTCTTTCAGGCGTTTCTTAACTATCGTAACCACCTTAAGTGTTCTTGAAACGATTCGAAGTTAAAATCATATCATCCAAATAACAGAATACATTCGGTTCAAACTGTGAACCGAAAATAACATCAAAAAGACGCTGCTGCGTTTGCGCAGCATTTTTTACTCCAAACGAAACCGTAAGGAATTTAAACTGATCTCTACCTATAACACTAAAAACTGTCTTATCCGTAGATGATTCTGAGAAGGGAATCTGCCAAATGAACTTTCTAAGATATGATTAGCGCTCCTTAAACCGTTTAAACTATCAACCGACGGCATACGATAGGAATCGTGTTTGGTGACGTCACTCATCATCCTGCCGTCAAAACATAACCGGTATTCTCCACTATTTTTATTTTTTACTAACAAAATGGAACTACACACGGGCTCATACTTGACTCTATAATTCCTAATTATAACATGTAAACTTCATCGTTTAAAATTCTGTTCATGAATGATGGATGGCATAAAGTACGTTTTTTTTTACTAAAGGGCTTATTTTTTCCTGTATTTAAACTCATCGTGATCTTTGTCGTTCGATCTAATCTATCAGAACTGCTTGTATCCTCGATAGAACTAATTACTTCTTGTGTCAGTGGTCTTTTAACTTTTTTGAAATAATCCATACTAACAAACCGTTACTGCATTTGACAGGCACTGATGAAGATCCAGCATACGAAACATACTCCTTATTTCTCCATGTACATACCAAAATTTGTTTTTAAAGTCTTCTACTGAACCAAACAATTCAGCAAAATCGCTGCCAAAAAGTAAACACAGGGTAAGGAAGGTGCTATTAACGCGTTTAAAGTTTTACACCTATTCCAAATACAAATCGGCAAATCAACCCAACCCAAAATAGACTTCATCAAACCGTCTGCTATTTTTGAGTCCGATAAGCAAGAAATAACCCTTGTTTATCGGATCTAAAAATTTTTAACTTTAATTTTTCAATTAATGACATCGCCAGAGATCCTACAATCGAAGTGATACATCCTGAATCTATAATACCTGTTACTTCCCTATAAAACAACTTGTCAATTACGCAAGAACGATTGTCACATGTTTTCTACACAAACAAGGCATCAGTCTTAACTTCTCTAGAGTATCAACAAAAATTTTTGATCACTTGAACCCAATTCGACCATTCCTATTATACAATTTATTTATATCTTCATTAAACATAATAGTATCCTAATCACACGAAACAGCTAGACGGTCACCAGAACACTGTTTCCTTATTCGTTTTTTTAACACCTCTGCATGTTGGATGGATGACATCCTCCTGACTACAACCATAACAAACATGACCAGGACGAGAACAATTCCAACACCCAAATTTATTCACTTGGTGTACTTTAAAAGACTCACTAACCAATGATATCTGTTCTTCCTCAATAATAACTTGAACCTGACGAAAATATGGTTTTCTTCTCCAAACATTATCCATTGTTTTAGATGCGTTTCCAAAGGAAACTTTATGTTTATTGTTGACATACATCTTTGAGGAGTTTCCTATTTTATAATTATTTTTTGCCAAAATAAAAGTTAACACTGCTGTATCTACGAACTTCTTCCCCAACTTTAAGTTGCAACATTTTCAATATCACGCAAAGCAAGCTGTGAAATGTAATCCGGCAACAAATTTGTTCTTAATATCATAACCTTAGTGACTTCTGCTGGTGATCGTTACAATAGATCAAAACTTATTTTTCATATGCGCAACAAATACAACAATAGATTCATCTTTCTTTTGCCTATGACATTTAATAGTTTCCTATAAATCGTCTTTTGTATATTGAGGTAAAAGATCCTCTTTTAGACGCCTAATTAAATCATCCCAATCTTGTACTGAATCCTCATGACTCCTATACTAGACTAAAGCATTGTTTTGGAACAACTCAACTGCACTGTGAAAAAGATCCTCCTTAGCCACTTTGCGGAACTCTGCTAGCTTACGTACTATAGATATCTAGAAATGAAAACAATTGTTTGGGATCATTTGTAAACTTAAAAGACCACAAACCTACAGCGGAGGGTGGGGTAATAAATGTCACAGCCTGTGCACTTTTTATTTAAAGAGGATCACATTAAAGTTATTGGAACCTATCCTTCTACCTACATACTTCATACAATTGCGCCCCCAAAACAAGAATTATGGCCAATGTCTCATTTTCAAACAAAACTACTTCCTCCTCCTTGTCTGTTGGAAGTTTCGTTCTTTTGACGCGACCGGTAAGGTCGATTTTTTTTTTAAATAGAATCTGATCGATCACCAAAAAATTTCGGCAGATTGCACCTAACAGCATTTAAGGTTTCATTAATATCTGTACATTATTTAGAAAAGTCTAAACTACACTTCGACACAGCAATAAGACAACCAGATTTCCATGCTTCCTTCGCTATCAATCTCGCTAATATTTTTCATTTATCCGTAATTGGCTTACTACTATAAGTCCCTCTAGTATTTGGTTCATATTGCAACTCTACCTGATTTAAGCAAACGCTAGAACATTTCTCTGCCATTTTAAATTCATTTATATAATGTCAAAATTAATTAACGAGACAAATGCAACTAAATTTATAATATTTGCTGCTATTTCTGCATACATCGTGACAAAAATAAAAATGTACCCTGTACAAAATTTCGAAAAATTTTCAAAATTGGGCGTTAGTGGGCGCGATTGAATAAATACAAACAAAAATTCACTTATATATGTATAAAAGAAAGGCAACTTGAAATCCAGTTTTGTGGTTTTCTTTAAGTTTTCTAACATCAGCTGTGCTAGGATATGCGACAAGGCCACCCCCATGGCACAACCATTGATTTGTGTATTAAATTAACTTGTGTACACAATATATCTGGATTGTAGAATTATTTTTAGGGTTTTAATAAATTCTGTCGTTGGTTTGTCTGTATATTGCTTTTACTAATAATCTATAGGAACACTGTGGCACGATTTAAATAAAATTAAATAAAAACCCTTAAATAAAATTAAATAAAAACCCTTAACCACAAAAAATATTTAAATTACTAGATACGTATTTCGACCACTATGTGGTCATCATCAGTAGGAAACCTCTTTTAAAAAAAAAACAATAATAATAATAATTAGTGGTTGTTCTGGAACACTTCAGAGGATATTCTCCTCACCATTTAGGCTGAAGTGAACCTTCCCAACCTATAATTTACTATATTGTTGCTTTAAACACTATCGAGGATATTCTCCTCACCCGCAGGCTGGTGTTCTCAACAACAAACAAGTGAATTGTGACATTATAACTTAAATCTACTTAATTTATACTAATTCTAAATCTACTGAAGCGGAACCAATTTAATCTTGCTTTCTCATTGGTTGTTGACCAATAGGGAAAGCAAAGCAGATGGCGCTATTGGCCCTTTATCGGTGTTTAAGAGGAGTCCTTTATGTTTAACAATTTTAATTGATTCATAGGCATTTAAGGAGGAAAACGTTGGTACCGCTTTTAACAATTTAACATTTTCTAGTTTAACGGGTGGCTGGTTTCAAATATATGTTTGGCGACCTGAGACCTTTCATATTTACCATATTTGAAGTGAGCAATGTGTTCTTTAAATCTTGTTGTTATATTCCTCTTGGTCTGACCAATATATTTTTGAAAACACCCTGGCCCTGCACAACTAATTTCATAAATCCCCGACTTTTGCAATTTTTTCCCCTTGTCTTTTGGATTACCTAGCAAATCTTTGATTTTATTAGTATTAGTGAAAGCAATTTTAAAATTACACTGTTTGAATATTTTATCAAGACCCTTTGTGGTTTTGTGAAACGGAAGTTTAACATATTTAACATTATCGTTAGAGGTGGTTGATTGCAAAGTCGTTGATTTACGGATGTTGATCCTATTTTTACACTTTCTAAAAATATTATTATTGGTTCCGCTTCAGTAGATTTAGAATTAGTATAAATTAAGTAGATTTAAGTTATAATGTCACAATTCACTTGTTTGTTGTTGAGAACACCAGCTTGCGGGTGAGGAGAATATCCTCGATAGTGTTTAAAGCAACAATATAGTAAATTATAGGTTGAGAAGGTTCACTTCAGGCTAAGTGGTGAGGAGAATATCCTCTGAAGTGTTCCAGAACAACAGCTAATTATTATTATTATTGTTTTTTTTTTTAAGAGGTTTCACTGATGATGACCACATAGTGGTCGAAATACGTATCTAGTAATTTAAATATTTTTGTGGTTATTAATTTTTAAATTTAAACCCCAAAACCGAGCGGTGTATAAAACAAATCTTACCGACAGTTCTTTAAACTTCTTATCACAATCCACCATCACCAAAAAGAAATCGGTGATAATTTCACCTGCTGATAGAGTAATAAAGTAATCAGACGCAGAATTTAGAAATTATCCTACAGAAAAAGCTAAATATACATTAAAAATAAATAATTACCTACACTCATTAATAAATAACATTTTGAAATGCAATTAACAAATATTATAATGATTATAATTTATACAAGGTTACAAGAATATAAAATACGTACTTCTACTAAACATTCACGGCCTATTAAACGAATTGCAACAAGCTTTAAATATATATAATTTAACTATAACACATAAAGAATACAATTTGACAAAATCCTGTTTAGCAATCTCAAATATAAGACTTCAAAAAATAAAATAACAGATTGGGTATATCTAATTCTTCATAAAAATTGCTGCAAACAAACTTATATAGGACAAAACACCCATCATTTAGATAAAAAGCTTAATGGACACGGATTTGATAAAAAACAGTCTTTACTAAGCATGAAAAGAAAATTAGGCTTAAATTTGAATTTGATCAATATACTTTTAAAAATTGAAAATACAAACAAAAAAGAGAAATTTTTGAAATTATCAACATTGCTAGAACCTCAATGATATTAAGAACTTAAGCAAGGTATATTATAATTTATTAAATAAAAAATATTTGTTTTACCTCGTGTACTGACAACTATATAAGTACTCTAGAGCTTTTAATTTACGTTCGATTCATGACCTAGGATCGTTGTCAAAATTATTTTGACAACGACCCTAGGTCAGAGATCAAAACGTCAATGGATATATTCTATGTGGTTTCAGTACCAAAAAAAGAAGTATGCATAACCAACCACAATGAACAAACAAGAAGTTTTAAAAAATGAAAGATTTCTATCAACTAATAAATACATTCAATAATGTTAATTAATCTTATCTTAAATGAACTGTGGTAGATGTCTTGTATTCCGTTAATACCTATTTGACTACAGGAGTTGCTGTAGACTTATATAAATATTTGTGTAGTTATTTTTTAGATTTGAAAATTGTAATGCTTTTCATTATCATTTACTAGTTTGATAACAGTATACTAAAAGTAAGATTTAAATATTAAGTAACACCATTTTATTTACATACTAACAATCAATGTGACAATGTTGATATTTATATAATAATCAATTCTTTCAGTATGTACACCGTTGAAAAAAGGCAAGAGCGCATTGCCAAAATGTAATATGTATTATCATTAAACTAAATAATTGGAAAGGATTTTTGAGTGTGTGTGTGTGTGTGTGTGTGTGTGTGTGTGTGTGTGTGTGTGTGTGTGTATTATTATTATTATTATTATTATTATTATTTATTAAAACGTTTCATTTTGCGTACATAGTTCTAAAACAGCTGATACATAATAATTAAGTTACAATACATAGTAAATGAATACAAAAATAAAATATCTGGTAAAGTTCTAAAATAGAAACTGAATACAAGTTGGTGAGTAGCCTAAAACGCAGTTAAAGAGATGTCACTAAGTTCATTTTCAAATACTAGATCATTGTTGTTAACAGTACACAGCATGCTTTTAATGCACCACACCCTTTGAAAACTTTGCAATTGTCCAGAGCTCAGTTTTCCTACGAATTCTTTTATTATTCTGGATTTTAAGCGTTTCGTGTATATAACCTTGAATCTTGCAGATCTTAAATTTTTCTTTATCGAATCAATTGTATTCCAATAGATGGTGGCTTTTGCTAAAACGATTAAGTAGTTTGCCAGCTTAATAGTGTCTGATATTCCTGGAATGCAACAGTAAAGGTCTTTTATTGATATTTTCTTTGTTGGAAGTAGCCCTGATACCAATTTAATCACGTAGTTCCATAGTTCAGTTGTTTGAGGACATTTCATTATCATGTGCCAGGCATTTCCTTCGGCTGAACACCAAGGACATTCCGATGAATCTATCTCTCCTACTGCTGTTAAAAAAATGGGGTCTGCTAATCGATTCTTTGCAAGCCTCCATGATATCATCCCTTCTAGACCAAGTGTAGGGGCTGTAAAAAATGCGGACCAATTAACTTTTTCGTTGGACCAATGGGAGTCAAGCGGCTGTAAATTGTTATAATATTTTTGTGTTAAAATCTTTTGTAATAAACTCCTGTTATGTTTTTGAATTTCGATTATTCTAGCGTCGCTTGATTTTACAGTTATGACTAAACCTTGAGTGGGCAGATGTGATGTCTGAAGGTTGTGGTAATGCAACTTAAAAACGGCTCGAATTCTGTTATAATGCACTGCCAAATCATTCATTGCTTGCAAAACTTGTTTTGTGCCCATCCAGTTAGTTCCTCGAATAAAGTTCTTTAGGGTTTTAAATCCGTGTTCAGCCCACTTTTTACTAAATAGCGGTGGCTTGTATTCCAGACGCAATAATCTACTGTCTGTTGTAGGTATAACTTTAACATCTTCAAGGGATCTAGGAAAGTTTTGAGTAGATGGTTGTATTTCATCCCACACTGCTATCAAATCTGAGAGAAAAACGTTTGTCTTTTTACTATCGTTTTGTGAATGCGCTTTGGAACACATGAGCCAAGGCCAGGAGGTTTCCACGTTATTGCTTTCCGCGATTAGAAACTTCATTAATACTGCCCAATTTTGATTTTGATCGCTATTAATTAATCGATGACCAAGAAAGATCCTAAAACAGTTTCGTTTAGTGATTAAGTGTATCAATCCAATTCCGCCTTGAATGACTGGTACATGAAGATCTTTTGATTTTGTCCAGTGTTTTCCGGACCACAAAAATTTTATGAATCGTTTTTGAATATGGTTTAGATTCGCATTGCTTAAAGGCAAAATTTGCAAGTAGTGCCAAAGTTTGGGAGCCACATACTTGTTGACTATCGTTTTGCGACCCTTAATAGACAAGCCGGGATATTTTTGTTTGTAAAATGTTAGCGACGTGTCTATGTTTAATAAAATCTTTTCCATGGCTACTTGACAATCTTGCAGTATATTTTCCGATAAGGAAACGCCCAATACCGTTATGTGAGTGGATGACCATTTAAAGTCAAGTGGAGTGTCTTTTCTTTGTTTCCACGAGCCAATCCATATTCCTTTAGACTTGCTGTTGTTGAGGATTGCACCAGAATGGTCTTGGTACTGTTCAAAAACGTCCTTAAATATTTGGAAATCCGATTCCTTTGAAATAAAAATTGATACGTCATCTGCGTATGCGCTAACAACTACAGCTTGCTGTGGTATTGTAGGAATAGGCAAACCTGATAAGGATTTGCGGCATAAATGTAGGAAAGGTTCTAATGAGAGGACAAATAGCGGACCAGACAGAGGACAACCTTGTCGAATTCCTCTTTTATGTTCTATGCTGCTTGTAAGTAAATTTCCGATCTTAACATGCGAGGTAGCTTGGTGGTATAACGTTTTGATGTAGCTAATAAACTTGGGACCAAAACCAAAACTTTGTAATACTTTAAAAAGGTAGTTATGGCTAACTACATCAAAAGCAGTTTTTTGATCTAGATTTAGTACCGCTAATGGGAGTCTATTTTCGGAAGCGTAATTTAGAATATCTCTATGTAAGTGAAGTCCATCATAAATGGTTCGGTTTGGTATAGAAAAACATTGGTCGGGATGCACAATTTCACCAATTACGTTCATTATTCTATTAGCTACACACTTTGCAACAATTTTGTAGTCTGTATTTAACAATGAAATTGGTCGCCAGCTAGAGATCTCAGTCAGATTTTCTTGCTTTTTGGGAATTAAACTTAATATTGCTTTTTTTGTTGAAGCTGGAAGATTTTGATCTTGAAAGCTTTTTGAAAAAGCTTCATAGAAACAAGTCTGTAACGAATGCCAAAATTTTATATAAAACTCTGTGCTTAAACCATCGAGTCCGGGTGAATTTTTTTTATTTAGGCCTTTTACAGCATTAGAAAAATCTTCAATTTCAAATGGTGCTTCCAAATTTTGTTTGGTATTTTCGTCAAGCTTGGGTAAACTTGTTAACAATGTTGAATGTGTGCTTTCTTTTACCTGGAGTTCTTTGTAGTGTTCTTCAAAATGACCTTTGATGTATTTACAAATTTCTATCGGATTTTGTACTATCCTATTTTCCACTTTTATTTCTTTAACGTATGTCGCTCTTTCGTGATGCTGTAAAAAAATCTGATCGGTTTCGTATAGTTCTTTATATTTTTCTATCAACGCAGTTTTTGTAGCAGATCTTTTGTATGAGTTTTGAACCTCTTGTAATATTTTGCGTGCTTCATTTGGGCTGCTGTCCGAAAGGGATTTTAATAACTGGGCGTTGAGTTTGTCGTGTTCAATTATTTGCTTCTGCTTGTTTTGCCTGCAGTACTGTATAGTAATATTTTTAATATTGGTTTTAAGTTGTTCCCATTTAGTAATAGGATCAATAGTTTTTGGGTATTTTGTACCTCATTGGCGATAAAATAGTCCATGCATTCTACAAAAAAAGGATCGTCTAAAAGTGAATTTGGAAATTTCCAATAAGGTTTTTGCTTGTGCATATTGGTCATGTTTTGTCTTACGTTTATAGATACAGCAAGGTGGTCAGAAAAGGAAAGATGCACTTGCGAGCAAGTTCTCAGAACAGTATATGCGGTCGATTCTGGATGCAGATTTAGGAGCAATAAAAGTGAATCCTCTAGCTTCGCGGTTGGAAACACGCCAGCAATCATGTAAGTCGAAACTACTTATAATTTCCTGTAACTGATGTGCCACAGGGGGGTGTTGTTTCACAGACATATTCCGATCCAGCATAGGTTCAAGCGTGCAATTAAAGTCGCCCCCTATTATAATTTTTGATTGTTCATAGTTACAGTTATTTGTTTTTAGTTTGATCAAGTATTCCTCTAATTTATTTAATATTTCTATTGCTTTAACTTTATTGTTAAGGCAGTACACTGTTATTATATGGTACGTGCATTCTTTTATAGATATTGTAGCCTGCTGCAAGTACGATTCGTAAATTATCTCGTGGCGTAATAGTTTTGTGTGTTTAAACTTTTTTGTAAGAATAGCCGTACCACTGTAGTCGGTAGTAGATGGGTTTTGTAGCCATGTGTAATGTTGAGAGTCTATCTGTATGAAATCTTGTTGAATGTTGGTTTCTTGAAGTAAAACTATATCAGGTTTGACCTTCGTTAAAAAGTCGTTGAGCTGTATACATTTGTACTGACTTTTGATGCTTTTCGTGTTTAAGGTTACTATTTTTAAAGCATCCATTATAAAACTTGTTAAGTATATATTATATATTTAATAATAGTAACAGTAATTGTTTAGTAGGTACTGTTGACACTTTCTGTGGATTCTGTTCGGTCAAGTGATTGTTGAGATCCTCTAATGGATTCGGGAGGTGATAGAAGAACTGCGTCTTCGGCCAGTAAAGCTTTTTTAATGGAAACCGTGAGACGTTTACATCTATCTTTGAGCGCTCTTTCTTTGCATGCAGTTACTGCATCCTTAATAATCAGTAGGAGTTCAGCGACATTAGTAGTGTATTTACGCGCAACTACTAAAGGCTTATCTTTCCCTTTAACATCTTGAATAAAATCTGTAAATTGAGTGTAGTCTAAGATATAATTTTCATTAGGCCATAATTTTTCTATGTCCTCAAAATTATCTACATGCGTATTATCGGTTTTCAGTTTTTTTTTCGTGCTAAGTAAGGTTTTTCTTACTTTGTTTCCTTTTTGGTGTAATAAATTCTAATTCACTACAACTCCCGTCGCCTTGTTCTGCATCCTCTATGCTATTAGTGGATGGCTTTAATGATTGTTCTATTCCAAATTCGTCAAAGGGGTTATCGGTCGTCTCCAGAGTGGACTCAGGTGGTCTTTTTCTTGTAATAGACGATTGTATTTCATTAAATTGTTCTGTCTGTGGCGCATTTTTGTTAGGGCAGCGTGCTGAGATGTGACCTGTTTCCTTGCATATGAAACATGTGACTTTTTCGTCAGTTATAAATATGCGGTATTCCTCGCTATCGTGTAATAAAACAATAGTTTCAGGCAACTTTTGATTTTCAATTTCCGCAATGTACACCTGACGTTTAAAGCTCAGGAACATGTTTGAACTCATTTACTCCAATCCCCGCCCCTATAAATGAAATTGGCGATAAAAGTCTCAAACCAACGTCTTTCAAGTAATTTTCAATAACGTGGTGTGGTATACACGGAGATACATTTAAAAGTACTATTCTTTTGGACGGGCTAATTAACTTTCTTGCCGATATAAATAAACTTTCAACGTTAATATCACCATGTTTGTCCACCACATCTGATGCGATCTCTGCTGTTGATGTGTAAATGCATACTCTGTTATTGGACATGCGGAATGCAAAAAGAATCTGTTTCGGTTCGATTAATTTTCCAAGAGCTAAAACATATTCTCTTACTGGTATTCCGTCGATGGCTTGGAAAACTATAGCTTGTTCCTTTTTAGGGAACAAACTAGCCTTGATTGCTTCCGAAAACAATGCTGATCGTTTACGACTTTTGGATAAAGTATTATCTACATTGATAGTGGAACTGTCGGTCGATACGTTATTGTTAGAATTTGCTAGATCCCTGTTATCAGAAGCTTTGCTTGATAAAGTTAGTGTGTGTTCCATTGTTAGATTAGACGGATGTAATAAAAGTATAACTCCATTATCGGTCTTTATAGAAATAAGGATATTTAAAAGGAAAGGATGTACAGCTGTTGATTAAACCGGCTTTATAGCCAGTCTAATGATATCAATTATTGTAATACCAGTTTATGGGATTGTATTCTTCTAGTAGTAATATACTATTTTGAATTATTTGCACTATACTCGATATGAAAAATAAAAAAAACTTACTACTACAGGATGACGTCGTTTCACTACGCGTATTGATACCAAACACAATAGCGAAACTAAAGTTTTAACCACAAATAAACGCGAAAACGTTAGAGCGCTAACAAACCACGTCTGCTCACTACAAACTCTCGTGTGTGTGTGTGTGTGTGTGTGTGTGTGTGTGCGTGCGTGCGTGTGTGCGTGTGCGTGTGTGTTGACGTGATAAAGGAGTCACCAGTGGTCATTGAAACCCAAATTCTACAAATAAAACCCACCCATATAGAAAGAACCCGGAAAAATTAAAATTTCCTAATATTCATTCTTCCACCCTGTATAAAAATATAAACGCACTTCTTTGCCATTAAAAGACAAAGCTCTCTTTAATTATATGAGTGATCTGTGCATAAAGTTGTATTAGAATTTAGAATTCATTTTATCTCCTGCGCATAAAATAATCATTTTAAGAGATAAAAACTAACACATTCATTTCATTTATCATGAAAACACACTTCCCGTGCTACAATCAATTTAAAAGATAAATACGAAAAGCAATTTAATACGCGCAAGAACAATATCAAAATTAGTCCTTCATTAGTTAAAATACTAAATGAAATTTCTGTGTGTAACACGTTTTTGTTACCGTAAAAACCAATTTTTTTATTATAATTATTAAGATGCAAATCTTTTTGCATTTGCATGCAATTGAAGCTTTAATTATTAAAATCTGTAATTTTATTAGTTTACCAATCAATCATAAAAAAGCAAACTCGTACTTTAATAATTATTCCGTGCGTGTATATTATAAAAATTAAATAAAGAGTTTTTATCGAATTTCCGGGATTAAGAAAAAGAATACGTCAATTAATAAGAAACGTCATTAAAACTTAAACGCCGATTCAAGGAACGTGCGTAATCATTAAACATGCAATTAAATCAATTTTATAATTTTCTGCGTTACCATAAGCTAGGATGTGACGCAACTATCAACTCCGTACGTTGGACAAAGATAAACGGCACGTTTTACTACATACATAAATCACACCAAGGTGAGTAAATCTTGCGATTAAATCTGGAATAGTATGAAAAAAGTGACGTAGTTAAAATTTTAAAATAAAAGCAGGAACTTGATTAGAACGATTCATTCAAAATTAATTCGCGATTTGTCACCAAGTAATATGTAACGTTGAGTAAAGATTTGAACGCATAAGTTGGACCAATTTATAATATTACGATATGCAATAAGCACCGTAGAACTTTGCATAAATATGAAACTTTTAAATTTGAGTAGTTTCAAACACAGAAGTTATCGAATTATTAGATGAAGTATCATTTGTTTTGTAAAAATAGTATAAAAGTTGAACAATCTTTGATACAAAAGTTACTCTGAAATTAATTAATTAAAAATAAAAGAATACGTACGCACTCTCGCAGACTAATATTATAAAAAGAGATTTGAGATCATATGGACAAACTAGTAAACTAGGACTTAACGTCAATATAAAATGAAATCAGAAGCTGTTAATACCGTTAATTATGAGCTGGATAAGCACTATTTGATTTCGCAAGTGTAAATTTAAACTTCTTTGTTTGTTAATTATGATAATATTTGAATATTTTGTAATTTAAATTTAGAATAAGTTCTTATTTTATTATTTGTAGAGGGGATAATTTGAATAAAATTTTGAGGTAGAAGTGCAAAAGACTTTGACCTTTACTAAATCCACTATTCTTCAAAGGATTTTAATACACTTTAAGAGTTCTAAAATAAACCTTAATCCAGACGCTTAGTAAATAATAAACAATTTTTCAAATGCGTCAATCACATGATTTAAACGTCATTAAATAAATAAACGTTTATTTATGGAACTCACGCAATGATTAAAAACCCATAAAATCAATTTTATAGTTTTCTGCATTACTATAAGATAGATGCGACGCAACCATCATTTTCGTACGTTAGACAAAGATCGGCGACGCTTTAAGATACTCGTAAATCGTTCGGTCGCATAGTTTGACGCTAATTCGATTATTAAAACCATGAAATTCTTGTAAATTCTTACATCAGCGGTGACTAATTTTCGAGGTGGATCCCGAAGGATCTGGAATTATGACGTACATATATTATATTGTATACAAGCCGGAACTTGATTCGCGGTTATTAATTCGGCCCTAAGCTATGCAGTATGTAACTTTGAGTAAAGATTTGAATGCATGAGTTTGAACGATGTACAATAAGCATCGTAAAACTTTGCATAAATATAAAACATCAATTTGAGTAATTTGAAACACAGAAGTTATCGAATACGATTATTTGATGAAGTATTATTTGTTTTGTAAAAATACTATAAAGATTGAACATTCGTCGATACAAGAATTGCTTTAAAGTTGGTTAATTAAAAATAGAAGAGTCGCTTTGAAAAGTTAATATTTTAAATAGAGATTTAAAAAATATGGATTATCTTGTACACTGAGATTTTAACGTCAATGTAAAATGTTATAAGGAGGTATTCAATATCATTAATTTGGAGATGAAATTTTGATAAAAGCTATTTTTGCAAGTATAAACTTTGGTTCTTTGTTTGCTAATTGATAAAAATAATTGAATATTTTGTAATTTAAATTTAGAATAAGTTCTCATTTTGTTATTTGTAAAGAAAATTTGAATCGAATTTTGAGTCAGATCAGAGTTCACAGCCTCTTGATCTTTAATAAATTATCCGTGACAGTTATTGGCGAATCACATTTACGAACGTGATAATAAAGGATCAGCGAATTACCTACCTACCTACTAATTAGAAAGAAATGCGTAGCAGTTAACATAGATTAGGTAAGAATTTTAATTATATTCTGGATGAACTGGAACTGTGAATTGCTTTATAAACTGTTTTGCATGAAACAAAAATGCTTTTGAATAATGTTGTCTTGAGATTGATGTATTTTATTTCAATTTGTAAATTTCATAGTAAAAGTTTCCGTAGAGCTAGCCAGATAATAATTTCAAATTATTATTATTATTCGCTTATGAATGTAAGAGGTTGGTCTATACCAGAATGTCTAATATAAATTTATATTGTGTAAAGTAAAATAGTTGAGCTTTTGGAAGTCTAATAGTATACATAAATGTTAAGTGCACGTGTCTAATGTACATGCAGCTTGTAGTATACATAAATACATAAAAGTGTAATAAATAATAGTTGTGTTAGTGTTATTAATGGACTTATGGTAAAGAAGTTAGTTTAAGAAGATATTAGTGCTTGTAAATTCATTAGTGCGATAGTGCTTCATCGTCAATTGGACTGAAAACATCTATAAATAAGACATATACTGTTAATCAGACTTGTGAACAGCGAGTAATAAAAACTCTTGTTATTACTTGTTTTAAATTAGAGAAACGCGGTAGCAGTGGTCCGCTTCGCTGGTGTCAGATGCGGGGTATATAGTGATTAATTTAAAACACAAGTCTAAAAACATTTAAGTAGTTTGTATATGCCAGTTACAAGAAGTCAAAGTAAGATGGACGCAGAAGCTTTAATGAACTTCCTTAAGGATTTTAAATCCGGTATAGAAGAAAAGTTAAACGAAAATTCTGAGAAAATGGAGGAGAGGTCGGCTAAACTGGAAGTGTCACTAAATGAAAACGTAGTGAGGTCAGTTGAATTGGAATCAAACCTTACCGAAAGGTTAAGTGAAAATGCTAAGAAAATAGAGGAAAAGTTTAGTGAAAATGCTGAGAAAATGGAAAAGTTGAGTGAAAATGCTGCGAAAATCGAAATCAAGTTTAGTGAAAATGCTGAGAAACTAGAAGAAAAGTTAAGCGAAACTGCTGCGAAATTAGAAGAAAAGTTGAATAAAAAGACAGCCACCTTAGAACAAAGATAAATGGAAAGCTCCATTGCATTGAAAGAAGATTTCACTGAACAGGTAAAAACAGTTGAGCAAAAATTGGACAGTAAATTGATAAAAATGGAAGAAGATGTGATGAGGCTGCAAGAACAAGTGATTTCACTAACAACACGGCCACTTGAATTAGCAAACCAAGTTGTAAATCAGAACATTCTAGAAATAAGAAGCATGGTATAAAGCGAGTCAATACCGTCAAAATTTAAAGTGAAACCACCCACATTCGATGGTAAAACACCTTGGCTCACATATTTGAAACAATTTGAAGCTGCTGCAATAGCCAACGGTTGGTGCAACAAAGAGAAGGCTATCTCTCTAACAGTAGCCCTACGGGGGGAAGCTCTTAAAATCTTACAAACGATTCCCGATCACCAACAGAATGATTACGGCGTCTTAACATCGAAGCTAGAAATGAGATATAAAGACGCTCATCTTCAACAGGTTTACCATGCACAAGTTAAGAACCGCTCGCAAAAGACAAATGAAAGTCTGCAAGAATTCGAAGCTGACATTGCCAGATTAGTTAGATTGGCATATCCAACGGCACCAGATAGTTTCCTCGATCAATTGGCTGTTCAAACATTTGTGGACGGCATTAAAGACAGCGAAATACCGCAAGCGCTAAGATTAGTACGGCCAAAAATGTTAGACGATGCACTGGCTCATGCGCTTGAATTGGAAGCAGCTAAGCAGACATCACACAGGATAAGTAACAAACTTCGGTCTGCCTTAGAGGAACCTGGTCAAGCGCAGAACAGCATATATGAAATAGTCAACCGTGTGGCGGAAAGGCTGGAAAGACAACGACCGCGGAGATGGTGTCTGCGATGCTGGAGCTACGGTGAAGTTGGTCATATACAGAGACGCTGCACTCAACCAAGAAATAATCGGTTGCGCCAAAGCAGGTCAATGTAAGGAGGCGAACGTCGACAGCACAGCGTAGTGCCCCGGAGATTATCATCCGAGCTGCATCGTCAATGGGGAGTCTGAACAGCATTTATATCGATGGTAGAATTAATGGTAGGATTATCCGGTTACTCGTGAATACAGGAGCGACAAGAACTATTGTGAGATCAGATTTGATTGGTCGTGGAAAAGTGCTACCCGTATCGGTATGTCTTCGAACTGCAAGTGGTGAGAAAATTTCTACTCACGGAAACACTGTCGTAACGTTGGGAATTGGAGACAAACTAATTAATCATTGGGTGTTGGTAGCTGAAATCACAGAAGAAGTGATCTTGGGAATGGATCTCATGAGAGAATAAGGGTTTCATGTAAACATGAAAGAAAATGTGCTTCGGATAGATGATGATGAAATTCCATTTCAAGAGACGAGTAACCAGACGATGCAAGTGCGAATGACTTGTGATATGAAAATACCCGAGAAGACGGAAATGATAGTGATGGGACGCCCGGATGGTACGCTCCGGGAAGGACAAGTATGCATGATGGAAGCAACTGAATCGGGAATGGGTCAGGAGGGATTACTGATTGGAAGAACGTTGGTAAAGTTTCGAAAAATGATACCTGTAAGGGTGCTGAACCTTAATCCGCATACGGTGACCCTGAAGAAAAACATGATTGTGGGAAGTTGCATTCCAGTATGCCATATTAAACGTTGTGTGGACGACGCGAAAGATAAACCAGCCAACGGTTGCTCACAGAAATTGCTGGATATGTTGATACCTTCGTGTCAAGGATTAAACGGCCACCAACTGGGCAAGGTAAAAAAACTGGTCGGACAATATCGAGGTGTGTTTGCACTGGATGACAGTGAGAAAGACAGGGAGAAAGGTGATAGTGCCGAGAAGCAGAGTGCCGGAAGTGTTGCAACACTTGCACAACGGTATTTCCGGAGGGCACTTTGGCGTGAAAAGAACTCTCGAAAGAGTGAGAGAAAGATTCTATTGGGTAAACTGCAAAGAAGATGTAAAGGAGTGATGCCGGAAATGTGAGTTGTGTGCCTCTGCAAATGGCCCGGTCACAAAACAGAAAGCCCCAATAAGACAGTATAACGTGGGGAATCCTTTTGAGAGGGTAGCCATTGATATAGCTGGTCCGTTCGCTGAATCAGAGAAAGGGAATAAATACATCTTGGTTGCAATGGATTATTTTACCAAATGGCTGGAGGCATATGCTATAACTAACTAAGAAGCCAAGACGGTTGCAGATGTACTAGTGAAGGAGTTGTTTTGTCGCTTTGAAGTTCCGTTGGAATTACACTCCAATCAAGGTCAGAACTTCGAATCAGCGTTGTTTCAAAATGTCTGCAAGCATCTTGAAATCAAGAAAACTAGAACCACGCCACTTCATTCTCAATCGGATGGAATGGTTGAAAGAATGAACAGGACGTTAGGAAAGTACCTGGCCAAAGTTGTCTCTGAACATGAACGAGACTGGGACCAATATTTACATTTGTACCTACTGGCGTACCGATCTTCGGTACATGACAGCACAGGATACTCGCCCGCTTGCGTAATGCTAGGACGTGAATTGCGGCTACCATATGATCTTCAGTTTGGATTTAAACCTGGAGAAGAGATCGCAGGTGAAGATTACGTTAGTAAGCTTCGTGAAAGATCAAATAGCATTCACGAAAACGTCCGAAAGAATATTCAGGCAGCAAGCGATCGAATGAAATCACAATACGACACAAGAGCACAAGAAGGTGGTTATCAACCTGGAGAGTTAGTGTGGTTGTATAATCCACAAAGAAAACGTGGGTTGTCTCCAAAATTACAAAGACAATGGGAAGGCCCATACGAAATGATGAAAAGGATTAATGATGTAGTGTACCGGATCAGAAGATCTTCCCGTGGTAAACCGAAAGTGGTACAGTTTGACCGTTTAACATCCTACGCTGGCAACATCCAAGAAGGCTCGAATAATGAGAATGGTATTCGACAAGTTATTAATCATGAGCCAAATGTAGATTTAGAGAGCTTTATGGCGGCGTATGGTGGTTTCGCTAAGGCGAGATTTGGCGTTGTTGTTGAAAAACAGCAAGATCTGTTTAGAGCACCAGAAGAGTATTCCCTTGCGCATTGCGTAGCTCAAGATTTGGCAATGTCAAAGGGAATAGCTGTTGTTTTCAAGAAAAAGTTTGGATGTGTAGATGAATTAGTACAACAGCAGCCAACTGTAGGAAAAGCTTTGGTTCTTCAAGATAAAAATCGTTATGTTTACTATCTGGTTGTAACAAAATTTTTGTTACATTTCATATCTCTGAAGGAAAAACAGTTCTAACTGTTATTATTTTGCGAATCTGTCATTTAGCGTGTAATCGTTAATTAATTTAATGTACTATAAAGAAGAACAACTCTTTCCGTTTATATTATTTTTACCTATAAAGAGTATTTAATGGAGACTCCTATACTCTCGATATCGTGAATACCTTGAACGTAACTTGAGTTACATAAACTACAGGCGTTTTGACGTCCGCTAGAGCAATTGTTAAACATAACGCCTGCGCGAAAATGACGCGAGGACTAAGAGCGTTGGCAAGTAAGGAACACGGCCATCTTGCAAGCAACCGCGAGTACGTAGACTTCGCTTTTGAAAATGGTCAACTCCGCTTGTAAGTGGGAGCTAAGGATAGATCTAAGAGAGTGGTAGGGCTTCTTGGTTGTCGCGCGGAGGCTTCACGAAGAGCTCTCGTGTAAGCCGCCCAGTCAACTTAAGGCAACAGCTACAACACGTTGTGAGGAAATCCATTAGTGGTAAGCACCGTGTAATTAATCAGCCGTGTTTAAAACTAATACTTGGTTCAATCTCTTTAGCAGGTTTGAGGAACACGCTAAACAATGGAATTAGATTTTGGTCGAGTATTGTGAAATTAGTTGTTTTAAAGCTGTCCGAGGAATTATGGTTAATGCCGGCATGTTTTGTATCTTTCGGAATATCAAGCAGATGGAATGCTATGCGTCTTAATTCATCTATTACGTTCGTCAACATCGCCGTTGTAGAACTAAAACACAATCTATCAGGTACTTATAAACTTTTACTGAAAATCAGTTTCGTGTGCTAATTAAGGTTAAAGCTTTAATTTACTCTCTTCTAAATCATGGGAAACTTTCGTTAAATAAAGTAAATTTCAAGTTTGTTTGCAAAATGTGTTTATGCTCATATATTACGTAAAATTTAGTTTGAAAGTATAACCTAAAAATTTAATAAGTCAAATATTTTTCATTCGGAATTAGATTGTTTTATAAGAGAAATTTTGAACCTTTAGATGATTTAAAAGTTGTTATTCAAAGTGCATTTAGGATGCACATGTTAAGTGATAAAAATATGTATAAAGTCCACCTTTGGATGAAAGATGTTTTCTAGCAATTTGTTGTGATTAGTAGAATACCTAAGCTGCTTTTAACATATGTTGAACTGACTTTTATTAATTTCATGCTTAGACCATATGAACTGTTTATGTAACAAGTTCTTTAGATAAAAATCTTGTAAGCCAGAACAGATCTGTTTTATGGATGTTTTAGAACCTAAACTGTATTAAATAACTTATAAATGTTAATACCTCTCTATGTAGAGAAGCATATTCAGAAACTTCTATAACTTACTTAATGTTGATAATTTTGATTATAGAGGAACACTCTAAGAAAGTTTTAAAGCTTATTATATATTGATTAATAAATTTTAGTTACAAGTAATTTTTGCAACAAAAGAGAATCATATTTCCATTAAACTTTGAATTGATACCTTTGTCTTTTATTTCACTTATTGAACTTAACATTGCTCAAATTAGATCAGCAAAATTTTGAATGTGGAAAAAGTTGATACAGTACCAGGTAATAGAAACAGAATAAGTAATTTCCAGTAGAGTATTTTCTCATAGGTAAGGTGTTATTAAGGTTTTAAATTCAGGCCAATCGATCTATAAGGATCGAAATATTTTGTTATTGTGAGGCACAAACAGTGTCTTATATATTATTTTTTTTGTGTGACATCTTCTTGCAGGTCCGACATCGCGGAAGCTGGAGCAGAGGTCCAAGAGGTTTCAGAGGTATTGTTTATTGTGGTTTGTAAG
Source organism: Platerodrilus igneus (assembly GCA_036346225.1). Taxonomy (NCBI): domain Eukaryota; kingdom Metazoa; phylum Arthropoda; class Insecta; order Coleoptera; family Lycidae; genus Platerodrilus; species Platerodrilus igneus. The sequence goes on along the minus strand of JARFIW010001276.1, from coordinate 928,386 downwards.
TTTTTTTGATAATCATTATATCCTATAGGTTTCTGCGTCTTCCTGTAGGATACTTTAGTTTTGCTTATTGTCTATATAGATGCAGTGGCGTCCATTTACCTTTTTTTGTTCCCGTTTGTAGTCGAGCCTACCATATACCCACGCCCAAACTCATTGCTCACCCATGGGGTAATTCCCAGACTAGACCGCGAATATAGTAAAGAAGGGCTTTACACCTTATGACAAACCAATTAGAAAGAAAACTAGTAACATTTCACTGGCGCCCAACCAACGTGGAGCGTGCAGTAGAGAAAAGCTTCATTTCCAATTTACATTTCATGGTCACCAAAAATTCTTCATGGCAGAGACCTAGTTATGGACATCTATGGGAGGCTTTGCTAAATCTTAACGCTCAGATGATGGAAAATGGAGTAACGAGACTAGCGGTGCCCAAGCTAGGCTGTGGACTGGATCGCTTAGATTGGAGAATAGTCCGAAATATGCTAGAAGTAGTTTTCCAGGGAACCAACGTCCAGGTTCTTGTTTGTTGTTATCAACCGGTTGCCTACCAAGACCAAGAAAAGAGTGTTGACTGTTACTTCTAACGACGTGGTGGATACACCAGAGGAGATAGCTACCGATACCGTCATCAGTCATCGAATTGGCGTCAAAATGTATTTACAGTTGCAAGACGTAACGGTTTTAAAGAGGGGCAGCGTTGCGAGCTACTAGTAGGCAACCCATCGTGCACACAAAACGCCGCAAGCACTGTTTATTCTCAAGGGTTTGAGAATTCTTTTAGCAATTACTGGAGGATGAGCCATATATTTAATTCAGGGTATATATAGAACCGCTTATGAATGTTAGAGGTTAGTCTATACCAGAATGTCTAATATAAATTTATATTGTGTAAAGTGAAATAGTTGAGCTTTTGGAAGTCCAATAGTATACATAAATGTTAAGTGCACGTGTCTAATGTACATGCAGCTTGTAGTATACATAAATACATAGAAGTGTAATAAATAATAGTTGTGTTAGTGTTATTAATGGACCTATGGTAAAAGAGTTAGTTTAAGAAGATATTAGTGCTTGTAAATTCATTAGTGTGATAGTGCTTCATTGTTAATTGGACTGAAAACATCTATAAATATAGCATATACTGTTAATTAGACTTGTGAACAGTGAGTAATAAAGACTCTTGTTATTACTTGTTTTAAATTAGAGAAACGCGGTAACTTGTAACCTATCGAAAAACCATTACTAAACTCGATACTTCTTAAAGAAGGCTGAATATAATTTCTTACAGATAAACGAAAATTGAATTTAATGAAGTTATTTCACAGCCGCCACTGTGGATCGTTAAAAGCTAATCTATCTACATTATTACCGGTTCTATCCATTGCGCAATAACTTCAACTACAAATTTAAAACACAATGGCATTGATGTATCTAAACAGACGTAACCCTAAAAAATTGTAAACATGAATTGTAACTGAAACTTAATTTAAACTATTCGTATAGTCTACAGAAACTACTTTGGAAATTCATTGTAAATTATATACCTTTTTTAAATAAACAAATAATCACCATCACCCTCTTGTACAGTTATTAAATATGAAATACATTTACAAAACCATGTACAGAACAATTGGTAAATCGGGCTGTAACAAGATTTGCAATCACAAATAGTAAAGTGATTCTGAAATTGTTGTTAGGAAGTGTATAGGAAATTTACTGATTTCTAGTTATACCAGGACTTAGAATCGATTGCATCATGGATATGAACACCATGAAGATGAGAATTCAAGATAATGACGAGAGCAAATCCACTGTTATAAAGAATGAGTTATATTGGGATTAGGAATTGCAGATCAACGAAGTAGCTGGCTGTGTTAATGTAAATCTTTTTGAAAGCGATAGATTAGAAGGAAAAAGTAATGGATTATCTATTTTTTGTTCAGATGAAGTTAGAGAGAAAATAGTTTCGTTATTAGAAATATATTCAGGGTTAGCGAATTCAGACTCTAGGTTTGTTAGTGTTATGTTCATGAACTTGATGTAATAGATACTGAGCCGTTTCATTCAAAGGTATATCCCTCACCTGCAGCTTATGGGTAGAAGGTTAATAAGGAAATACACCCCTGTTGATGTAGAGTATAATTGAAAGATCAGTGCATTTTATTAATCCGTTAGTAGAACTAAGAAAAATAATGGAGATATTTGTTTATGCTTAGATGCTAGAAAGATTAATCTTCGCACAAAGCAACAGCTTCATAGTACTCCGAGTATGGATAGCATTTTATTTAAGTAGGGTGTAAAATTTTTTTTTCTAAATTAGAGGTGCTTGACTCATTTTGGCTAATATCATTGGAAAATGAGTCTAGGAAGATACAGGTTTTTCTGTTGAAAGGCAGATTTTTCAGTTCAAAGTTGTCCCATTTGCAGTGCATTCTGGGACTATATAAAAAGTTTTGTATCCACTACGTAGATGACATTCAGCCAGGATGTAAAGCAACACTTTAGTCGCTCGAAAAGGATTTTGCGAGAGTTAGATGTTGCTGAACTTACGTTGAACTTGGAAAAGTGTGAATTTTTTCAGGAATAGGTGAAATTTTTGGGTTTTCATATTAATAAGGTAGGAATGAAGATCGACAAGGAAGATTGTCGGAAATTTTAAACTACTCAAGACCTAGAAATGTTAGAATGCTCAGAGCCGTTCTAGGTGTATTAAATTTCTATAGGAAAATTAGTCTCTCATATTCGTACAAAGCTGTGCCTTTGTATAATTTATTAAAGAAAAATGTCAAGTGGAAGTGGAATCAGGCACATGAAGAAGCATATTTGAACGTAATACGGCAATTTTATGATCAGGTATTTTGAGACATCCAGATTTCTCGATGAAATTTATTCTTAAGACAGACGATTTAATCGTGCTTTAACGGCAGAGTTGTATTAGGTTCAAAATGGTATTGAAGTACCTATTTCTTTCATATCCTGTACATTAAAGTCTTATAGTTTAAACTACACAATCAGTGAGAACGAAATGGCAGCAATAGTCTTTACTATTTCAAAACTTTGATTTCTTCTTATTGGAAACAGTTTTTTGTGGGAGTGATCATGCAGCTCTGTGGTCTTTGTTTAATATAAAATTTTTCAATAACAAAGTGTACCAACGCCATCTCTTACTACAGGGTTTCGATTTCGAAATTCGATATATTCGAGGTAAAAACAACATTGTAGCTGATGCTTTTGGTACAAATAAGGAAAACAAACATAAGAACCCATGCGATGTTCTAATAACTACGAACAATTTGATGCATGATGGGTCGTTGTATAATATAACTCTTACGAGATCTTGAACATGCAACATATTCATGAATTTGTGAGAAGAAAATTTGATATCAATTTAATATATTCATACAAAGAAGAAGCCATAATAGGAAGTGAATTAACGAATTTGTTCTTTTACAAAAAATGTTGCTTATATGCAAATAGTTAGTCTAGAAGGTGCTAATTAAAATAAAAACAACAGCTTTTCATTTCATTTTTGTACGTTTGCAATTTGTTATTTTAATTTGTGGGGAATAATGCTGAGACGTTTAGAGCTTAGTATTCCTTTCAGCGTTGTTAGTTTATAAATATTTCATGAATCCCATCTTTGATACAAGTTTGTATCATTTGAGAGCAATTTATTATGTTAAGAAAATAAATGTTGTGACGTTCAGAGCTTAGTAGTTCTTTTAGCGTTGTAAATTTGTAAATATTTCATGAATCGCGTCTTTGATGCAAGTTTACATTATTTGAAATCAATTCATTATGTTAAAGAAATAAATGTTGTGACGTTTAGATATTAATAATCTTTTCAGCGTCATCGATTTGTAAATATCGCAAGAATGGAATTTTTAAAGGAAATTTGCGTCCTTATGTTGAGGAAAATTTTGTTCATAAGAACCGCATGTAATAAACTTCCAACAAATTTATATGTAGTATGAAAACAACCAGATTAACTTTAATCAGTATAGAAAGTTGTACAAAATAATTTTTTTTGTATTTTATTTCCAATTAGTGCATTACATATTGCATTTAACCTCGGCATCTAAGGTAAAAGTTCAAACATTCTGCAATTTCCAATCTAGATGCAGGGCATGTCTCTTACAATTTTGTTATTTTAGTATGAGGCCAATAAAGGTGAACATTAGGCGAACTTGCATTTAACATTCGTTTTTAAAAGCTATATTTCACTAGATTTTTTACCATTTGACAATTTTAAATGTCACACCTTATGAAGAGAGGTTCAATGAAATAGGTGCTTCAACAGATTTCACGCCTGCTAATAATATAAATAGAAACGCAGAGCGCTATAAAAGAAATTTTGTTCTGTAAATTGCGGATGAAAACAACTCATGCATCACTCTATTTTGATGAAAATTAAAATAAACCATCGTGTTAATTAAATCAAGTCGAGCAAATAAAATATTTGCAAAGTAAATTTTGAAAATAGTAATACTTGGTGCAGAAACTCATTCAAAGTAAATCTCGTTCAACAAGCAGAAATATGCCAAACAAGGTATGACGAAGGACAACTGATTGCAGTACGGACACTAAATAAGGTAAGAAACTTATTTTATTTTATAATTGATGACATTGGTACTTTATTGTGAGATTTATTAATTTGTTAGATAATTTAATTTCTAAGTGTTTTCATGAATTGTTTGTAAGGTAGACTTATACTGATTTTTCGTCAATTAAATAAAACTAACATTTACTAAAAATATATTAGGTAGTAATTTTTGTGCACAAACACTACACCAATATCCAATGAAAGGTTGCAAACAATGCAATTTTAAGTATCCGTGAAAAGGAGACCAGTTTTTCATTATGTAAAATTTATAAAATTTAAACTATAAAAATTTGAGGTTATTAAATGTTATAGTAATTTATTCACAAATATTTCGTATCAGTTTTAGTGTACATATTTGGCACTCATTAAAATTTTAATTGTTACGTATTTGGCTCTTTCGCTTTCAGTACGAACAACCTCGGTATCGTACAATTTTAGCAAAAGATTTCAATTTTATATCCACTAATTGAGAAGTAGTTACAAGGGTATTAAAACAAAAATTTTTTTTAAGTTATTGTGTATTAACATTCATTATGTGATGAGCGTCACTAAAAAAATGCTGTGTCAATGGCTGGCGTTAGGCGTGCTGTGATACAGATAGAGCAAATTGTAAAATTTGAAATTGTTGACTTACCTTCCTTTCTAACTTTTTTTTGCTGGTTAGCTCAACGAATTAATAGAGTTTTTAAAATGAAATTAAATATAGCAATATCATAAATCATTTATACAGTCTAAAATATTTTATCTCAAACAAAATCATATAGAACATTTGCAGCATAGTTTCTTTCAAACATCAAATTATTTCTAAGAAGTACCTATGTACTCAATTATCAAAACCTTATTCAGGTTTAAATTTACAGAACTAAATCTTTTCTCTTATGGATAGTTTACCTGGCTTTGATTCTCACGCTTGTAAGGTTTATTTGGCTAAAAAAAATCTTGACAGATAATCTATTAAAGGATCAGAGTGTTTCAAACTTTGATCATAAACTTCCAGGTAAATCCCTTACAAAAAAATTATTATATAATTAAGACCTATCTATTTTAAATTTAAATGATAAATACTCAAATATTAGTTACAAACAATGTTTTAAAAGTGATACTTGCAAAAATTCAATAAGCGCTTTTCCAATTTGTAATTAACAGTATTAAATATCTTCCGCTTCCATTCTTAAATTGACGTCAAATCCCAGTTTACAAAATCTTGCATAAAATCTTTATTTAGAAACTAATGTTCATCCTCGAATTAATTATTTAAGTTAATTGTTAAATAGCTTTTATCTTGAAGAATTTTCCGTTTTCCATTTTCCAATTTTTTATATTTATATGCAGGTTACGTTTAACTTTATCATGAACGTTATATTTTAAATATTAATTACGATATGCATATTGCATACTCTGAATATCATCTTCGCAAATCAACATGCTCGCAACTTAATCAAAGTTCATACGAAATTGACGTATTCTCCAGAAGCTTCTTTGTTAATCTCGTATATTTCAGAGAATTTTTTATTTAAAATGAATTTATGTAATATAAAAGTCAATTTATATGATTAATTTAAAGCGTTATAATGCAAATGAGTTGTATTTTTAAACACAATATTTGTTTTCACAGTTAAACGTGTTTTTATACACATATTTTAGGTTAAAGCGTTTCGTCTTCAAGAGATTTATTGTAGTTTCTTACGCAAAATTTGTAAAGCTAGCACTATTCTATGCTATTTATAGCAAATGAAGAGCATTTTTATATGCATCGAAAATGTATTGATGATTATTAAAGTGAAAATAAATGACATTGTATTTATTTCAGAGTGATTAATTGGAGGCACGGCTTAAATTTGTGTTTTCGCTACTGCACATATTAATTCCTATGTATTTCACTTTAATTTTTCAAAAATTAGTTTAAATTTATTTATAATTTTAATTTTAATTTGATACATATTTATAAACACATTGATATATGTAAATTTTCCTACACAGACTAAATATTTTTACATAGTCAGTAACTGTTAATACATGTCAATGTCTTTCAAATTTTCATACTTTGTACATTTTAAAAATTTTTTTCGATATCCTTAGTTATATGTATTATAAAACTCATAACCATTCCTGACGAAGATAATAAATTTATCGAAAGCTTGAATGATTGAAAGAGTATTTTATTAATCCATCAAATTTGACTGCTTTCTCCAATAATAAAACAAATTAAATATATATATATATATATATATATATATATATATATATTTTAGGTAGTTTATTTACACAAGATAAGTTGGCAAATATTAACGTATTGCACAATTAATAGGACGAAATAATAACTTAGAGTTTTATGCAAAGCCCAAATGATCATTTCAAATCGAGTTAGTAATTAAAAGAAGGAAAATATAAGGTATTGAACAGGATTTGACCTGCATCTCAGTTTTGCCGAAACTGTGCGTTTAGCAATTACGCCACCGAGACCGATGATTATAATTGGGAAATTTACAAATTAAATCGTGTACAGAACTATATATAAACCTAACTTTCAATTACTAGCTCGATTTGAAATGATCATTTGGGCTTTGCATAGAAGTCGAAGTTATTATTTCATCTTATTAATTGCAATATATATATATATATATATATATATATATATATATATATGTATATAGTCGTGTATCTTCCCTGATAACATATTCAAACTTACCACAAAGTAACAATAGGTGGCAAATAGCTTTCTTTATGTAACCATTATTAGAAGTCATACCATCGTTATAAATGCCATACGGCGCCATTCCAAATGGCTTAGATACACGACTCAAAAGTTTCACGATCGTATATATTGTTTTATTATTATTCATTTTTGTCTATGGAATAAATCCTTTTAGCAGTATTTGCTTTGGGCTGCAAGCAGAGGAAAACATGTAAATGTATTAGGTTTTCTGGGATTTTACTTATTCATCGCGTAATTTACTACATTAGATAATCGAATCCATACTATAGTAGTTTTATAGAAAAATATCGATTTGCATGGTTGTCAGTAATCTAAATATTATCAATATGCATTAGTAGTTTGAAGTGATTACAAGTAAAAATGGATTACTTTGATGTGCATCATTTTTCATAATACTACATGCGCCTTATTATAAATAGATTAGTTTGACTATTATACTATACTTTTATTGTAATTCAAAAATTGAAAATTTTACTTAACAAGAAATTAGATCAATGACGTAATGAAGCAATTTCGTACATTTTTATAAAATCTGTTTGAATTATTTCCCATTAACCTAAACTTAGTGTATGCATTTATACACCAAGGAAGTAGTGTCAGTTACATTGTCATAACTTCACTCCTTCGAAATATATGTTCTGTTAAAGGCCAGAGAATACTTTTAGAAATGTTCAGTTATTGGCCTATGAGAACGGCGATGTAGTGGAGGGTTTTTACAAGCTGGTGTGAACGGATGCCATGATCGAGGTAGTTTATCTTGAACTACTCTCTTGAAACGACGATTAGCAGTGACTGCGTGAAAAATAGCGAATTTGCCTGTAGATTCCTTACCTTCCTTATAGGTGTTCTTTGTTTTAATGTTGTAGATCAGCAACAACTTCACTGCCTATTTGGAGTAAATAAGTTACCGACTCAAAGAGAACCCTGACGTACCTTCGGAGAGACAATATCTGTAATACTGAAATACCGTATTTAGTTCTACCTTAAATATTTATATTAATAAAAGTAAGCAATTTTCTTGATGTATATTATTAAACTATCTCTCATTTTTATATTAAAAAATCTGTGTAATATTGTTGCGCCCTCTGTACGGTAACGCGGGAAACTAAGGTACGTTTACCTGTAATTGTCATTTAGAGCCAACAATGTTATTTTATTCATAACGCACTGATTGCTTATTTATAATTGTCCTTTTCAAATTCGCTCATTTCAAAGATTAAATATTAAAAACAATATATTTAAAAAAATTAATTGGTCTTCTTATATTTAAATCACTGATATTACAGTTTATCTTTACGCCAATTTAAAATGGTGACTGCCATGTTAAAATTAATAGGATTATTTCTCTATAAAAATTATTATTATTATTATTATTATGCGGTTTTACACAATACACACCAAGCAAACAGGCGAAATATGGTATAGATATTTTGGTTGTATGAAGCAGAGACTGGATATGCCATATGTTGGAAAGCAACCTGGTGCCGAAGTACAACGCAATTTGGGAATGCACGTTATACAGTCTCTTGTGTGTTCAATTCAAAATACATCAAGGAATTTAAAGTTAGATAATTTTTTTAGCAGTGTGGAATTATTGGAAAAACTTTTATTTATTAGAATAACCGCTGTGGGCACTATAAGAAGAACCAAAAGAGATATACCTGCAGAGATGTTACCCAATACAAACAGAGAGATATCGTCTATTTTTGGTTTTACTCAAAACATAGCTCCTGTGAGTTATGTCCTAAAGAGAAATAAATCAGTAATTCTGCTGAGCACAATGCACCAGGACAATGAAGTGGATAATACGACGAAGAAAAAAATCAGAAATAATAAAATTTTATAATGAAACAAAAGGCGGTGTGGATGTGATGGATCAAAAAATATCAAATTACACATGCAAGCGACAAACAAACAGATTGCCTTATGTCATATGAAGCAACATAATAGACGTTGAAGCTCATAATGCCTATATTTTGTTCATTAACAAAAATAAAGACTACAAAAGTGAAAGGTCAGACCGAAGAAGATTATATTTAAAAGAGTAACTGAATGCAGCTTATTTTACCATATATGGAAAGTCGATCGAAGAAACCTGTCATAGATGCAGTTAGAAAATTTATTCAAGTCGACAAAAAATTAGAAACAGCTCCAAAGCAACCAGCAACAAGAAAACAATGTTCGTTATGTCCCGCATGAAAGGATAGAAAATGCGATCGCGTATGCAATAATTGCAGTAATATTATTGGTATATACATGTACAAAATGTGTAAATAATAATTAATTATTATGTACTATTTGCAAATAAAAAACCTATTAAAACAACTTAAAGCCGTAATTATTCAGTTAAAGCACATACATGTTAATAGATATTTAGTGGGTCTTTTTGACCCACGTTATGTAAATGTGTAGTGTCTGATAGTCATACATCCCAGGGTTAAACAACGTCAATATCACTACTCACCTGCTATGTAAAAATATTTATACCTTGAAATAGATAAAATAATTGCTTCTGGCGTCATATCACCCTCCAATACTTCTTGGCCTATTATGCTTTCTAATAATTTATACAAGTGTTATGTTATTTCTAATTCAAATTGTTCAAGCATATTTAGTTTGTTAATTACACAATTTAATTTCAAAATGTTTATTATATGTATCGTCCTTTAATAACTGAAACATCAAACATCACAGTTTTGATGGACTTAAACTTAATTTCGTTACCATTCCAGATGAATATCTATTACCTCGAATAGATTCAATTTTTGGTCGTTTAAGGAATGCAAAATGTATATCTTCTATCGATTTAAGACAAGATTTTTTATTAAATCCTTCTTGCATTATTTTCTCGCCCTGAAAGTGTGTTTTGTGTACTTCGTGGAGGTTTTTATAAAAATAGTTTTATACCTATTGGATTATCAAACGCTCTTCAAACTCTTCAAAGATCCTTGAATCAAATTTTAGGACCTATCTTGTATTAGGACGTGTCTATGTATATCTTGATAATATTCTTATTATCTCTAGTACCATTGATGAACATATCTCCATTTTAAATTAAATTTATGAACGCCTCAACAACGCAGCATTTAAAATAAATTTTCTAAAAATGTTCTTTTCGTGTTTCATCCATTTTATTTCTTGTAGATGAAACTAAACTTCGTGTTGACCCATCTAAAGTCGACGCATTGTAAAGTTTGGGCGTTATGGGAAACAAAAATTAGACTAGAAAGCGAGGGAACTAATTTAAAACTAACAACTTATTATTGAAACACCTTGTATAATTTTAATTTCATGTTTAATAGTGTTCAAAAACAAGACATTGCAATAAAATCTGTAGTTCTATTTAAAGTATTTACCTTAAAAACCACAAATATACACATTTCATCTTAGTTAAATACAGATTAGGAGGGACTGTAGAATCATAAATTATTTTAAACTACCAAAATTCTAACCAAAATATTTTTAATTTTATAGTGGAGGCATGCAATTTTTTAAAAAAAGCTTTACAATCAAGGAAATAACAGTAAATTTATTAATATACAAATTCTAAATATGAGTTTTTAAAAATTTTAGTTAAATTAATTAAATTTAATATTACATTGTTGCGAATACAAATGAAACCACAGTCACCTTAATCATATTTCAAAATACAATGCATGCAAGACGTAATAACAATCAAGCTTTTACAATGTTGTTAAAAACAAAGAAAAAAAACGATAAGTGTAAAACCCACAGATAATACCTTGCAACCAGACATTATACAGTACAAAGTATTTATTTCTACGACAGTTAGGTATTGTTAACTAAAAAAAAATCATGACAGTCATGCCTCCACGTGTTAGATACATTAATAGCATGCCTCTATGATGCAGAGAAAGTATGGATAATGACAACGCTAGGCAGCCACTTGAACTAAAGAATTAAATTACTTACAAGTCATCAATACAAACAAATGTGGTTTTAAACAGAAATAAAAGGTTGTTTGGTTTATCGTAAACATCCCGTTGATTATGGAATAATAAATAAGGGTCCACGTGGTCGACCAAGAATTTTCGACATAACCTACAAACACTGAAATAGTTTGGGACGGCTTGCTTCCCAGCATAAGATTGACATTCAATGACCCGAAGATTGAAATAATCTCTTAGCTTCAATAAACTCTTTGTCACTTGAAGATGAAATTGTAAATTAATTTTTTTGCAGAATTAGTTGCTGTTTTGAAGGATATTTATTATGCGTATATATTACGTACATAATATATAGAATATATATATATATATATATTATATATATATATATATATATTATATATTTATACATTAAGTGTATATATATATATATATAATATAATATATTCTTATGCTACCCCCCCTTTTTATACTTTTTCTTTTTGTTTGTCGTTGCGCGCCTTTTCTTATTAATTTAATGAATTTATACGATGTGCAAATATCTATTTCACGCCACTTACTTTAGCAACGTTTGGTTGGTTAATTAAATCAAAATTGTTTTTAATATGCCTCGACTATATGAAACCTTTCTTCTCAGGGTATCCACCTACTTACCGTGGGTTCAGTGGTAAGTAGATGTGCAATGCCCAACCAAACTGCACTATCTTTTGTTTTAGTACCTTTTTTAGAATTTACTTTCGTATATGCCAAATTTTATGTGATCCACGTAGCCTTGTGCCAAATTAATTAATACCACAAAATTTAAGACTTTGACGTTATAATACACTGTACTCACCTGTATTATACGTCGTTACTGGTTTCTCTTAATGCTGGCTCAAAAACCTTTTCGCCGTATGCGCCTTCACAAGGTTTCACTATCACTTTGAACTGCCGTCTAGTCTCCAGGTACCTTTTCTTTAATTTTGTTGCGCCCAAATCTAAAATAAATATAACCCGAATTTAGAATTTAGAATACCCTTTTTATCTACTTCCCCTGCGCTAATTCTTCCGTAGTAATTTCTTCTTTGATTTGTACCCTTCCGCCTGCTACTCTTACGCTGCCTTCTAAATTTTCTCCTCTCGTTCTAAATCAATCCAAATCTATCCTCGTTCCTGTTTACCACTCAATCCAAATCTATCTTCGTTCCTCTTTACCAATCAATATCCCGCTACACATAAATCTATATCCAAATCAATCCTTATATTCTTCACTCTTATGTTTCTCACTCGATGCCTTCTACCTATATAATCTCGTTCCAATCCAACTTTATCTTCCGCCGGTTCGCTGTCGCACTAATTCCAATATTACCTTTTATTCGTCGCCGCTATTAATTCTTTACACACTGATGCTTCTCTTTACTCTTCTTTATAAATCAAACTCTTACAATTCAATCACATTTATTTACTCTTCCAAAAATATTTATACAATTTAGCGCAGTTTCATAAAACACGTCTTTACACAAAAAATAATTCGAAATCGATTCCCTTTGTTTACAATCCTAGGTGATAATTACAACATTTTCTGCCTACTCTATTACATTATTTTATAAAATAAAACCATCCAATAACATTTTATCACTGAGTTCGTGTCACAAATACCTTAAATTTAGTCTTTTACACTTTTACACTTTTACACTTTTACACTTTCCTATTTTATACATAATATTCTATCATTGGTCCTAAATGTTTAACAATCCTTCAATCATATTTGACACTGCTATTACTTATAATTTTGAGATTACATGTTTGTCCAAAAGTTGATTCTAGTAAAATAAAAGCCAAAATAATTCACTTATGAACCTGGATCTGCGAGGTTATTAGTGGACATCCATAGACGCATCCGGTTTTCGGTTGGCAAATGTACGTTCAATGGCCTATTAAATTATAACTCAGTATAAAACCTTGAGCACTGTGTATTATATCACGTCATCAAGTCATTATAATTTACGTCTTGGCACTTACATTTCAACTAATATTTTAAATACTTTAACATATGTAAAGTACGGCAAACATACATTTTAAGATTACGGGATCTGATATATGGATTATTTTATTTGGCATACACTACCTTCTACACAAAACCACCCTTAAAACCCTTGTGGCTCCTCCTGACATTATAATATATATATATATATATTATATATTATGTGTGTGTATATATATATATATATATATATATATATATATATACATAAACTAAATTCGGTAACGACCTTGCTTTCTTAATTGTATATAATTAGTTTTGGGTTTTAGGTCAGCAGAATTGAAGAGTTCTCTTTTTTATAAACTCAAGCTTTCGGAAATTTATTTTTCCATTATCAAGAGTACCAAAATTAAATACAAATGCATTAGTTATGAGAACAGGGTTGACTTAATAGCTAAAAATTATATATAACTGATACTTACTAAAGTGAGATAAGATACAATTGGACGATTAATAATAATGTACAGTGTATAAGGGTATGGTATAATTAAATTTAAAATAAAATAATACTAAATATATCGTTAAAAGGAGTAAAAATATTTTGATTAAGATGATGTATACTGTCTTTATATTTAATTTTTAAACAGTTGTTTATATGAGAATTTTTTTGTTTGGGAAAGGTATCTTTATGTGTTTAAAATAAACGCATTAATTGTAATGACACTGTTTGTAGATATATTATATTTTAAAATATTTTTATTAATTTGTGTAGTTATCTTTATATATATTTTTTGTATCAGTATGGTTGTAAGTAAAATAATATTATAACTTAATCATTTATTTCTTAATTTTCTATTTTCAAATACATTTTTTTAAATTTAGAAGGTAGGTATATATATATATATATATATATATATATATATATATAGAACCTCAAACAGCGGTTAACACAACACAAAAGTGACATACGCATTAAACCAAATGCAACTGCCCTATCAACACACATGAATACCACCAACCACAAAATTGATTTTAACAATCCAAAAATTTTACATATAGAAAATAATAAATTAAAACGTGAATTCCTTGAAATGTGCTACATATATCAAAATTCTAATACACTTAATAAAAAAACCGACATTGGAGACTTGAGTTCTATATATACCTACCTTCTAAATTTAAAAAAATGTATTTGAAAATAGAAAATTAAGAAATAAATGATTAAGTTATAATATTATTTTACTTACAACCATACTGATACAAAAAATATATATAAAGATAACTACACAAATTAATAAAAATATTTTAAAATATAATATATCTACAAACAGTGTCATTACAATTAATGCGTTTATTTTATACACATAAAAATACCTTTCCCAAACAAAAAAATTCTCATATAAACAACTGTTTAAAAAAATTAAATATAAAGACAGTATACATCATCTTAATCAAAAATATTTTTACTCCTTTTAACGATATATTTAGTATTATTTTTATTTTTAAATTTAATTATACCATACTCTTATACACTGTACATTATTATTAATCGTCCAATTGTATCTTATCTCACTTTAGTAAGTATCCGTTATATATAATTTTTAGCTATTAAGTCAACCCTGTTCTCATAACTAATGCATTTGTATTTAATTTTAGTACTCTTGATAATGGAAAAATAAATTTCCGAAAACTTGAGTTTATAAAAAAGAGAACTCTTCAATTCTGCTGACCTAAAACCCAAAACTAATTATATACAAATATATATACATATATATATATATATATATATATATATATATATATATATATATATACATAATAAATATCATTCAAAACAGCATCTAATTCTACAAAACAATTAATTTACAATTTCATCTTCAAGTGACAAAAAGTTTATTGAAGCCAAGAGATTATTTCATTCTTCGGAACACTGAATGTCAAACATATGCTGGGAAGCAAGCCGTCTCAAACTATTTCAGTGATTGTAAGTTATGTCGAAAATCCTTGGTTGGTCAACCACGTGAACCCTTATTTATTATTCCATAATCAACGGGATGTTTACGACAACCCAAACAACCCGTTTTTTCTGTATAACTCCACAAGTGTTTATGTTGATGACTTGTAAGTAATTTAATTTTTCAGTTCAAGTGGCTGCCTTGCGATGTCATTCTCCATACTTTCTCTGCATCATAGGGGTATTCTATTAATGTACCTAGCACGTAAAGACATGACTGTCATGTATTTTTTTTAGTTAACAACGCGTAACTGTGATATAAATAAATACCTTGTACTGTATAATATCTGGTTGGCAAGTTATTATCTGCGGTTTTTATTAACTTAGACTTTTATGCAAAGCCCAAATGATCATATATATATATATATATATATATATATATATATATATTGCTGTGTTCTCGTGAATTTTAAGTTTTAACATCGAGGGTCATTAAATAATTTTCAAAAAAGCACAACTTTAAAAAAAAATTTCTTACCCTGTTACTTTCTGCTTCAAAAATCTTCAGCAACTTCTCTGGCTAGCTCAGCTGTGCCTCTTCTCTGATACTTAAATTTACAACCTTTCTTCCTTCACACTCGCACACCATTCAATAAAATTACCAAATAATACAACAATCATACAATCTTTTTTATTTACCGCAATTTATAGACAAATTATTCACATGTATAAAAACAGTTTGGTACACTAATTACACACTCAAATGTGATATGCTTTTAAAGTCCTTGATTTTCTACTTATTTGCAAACAAATTTAATGAGATATGAGTAGATGGGCCTCACATATTACCCTACATTGACTGTACACTGGAGTATGGTGAGCTCATAATAACCCCGTTTATTTAGTATATGCCTTAAACATTGCATAGATAAATACAAAAGTTATAGACCCGTTTACCCTTTACAATCTAATTTATATTCAGAATAAAATTTAGTAAGTTTTAAATACACCTTTTTTCAATATTTAAACCCCAATAAATTGTCCAGTACATGTATCTTTCCCAATAAGTTTATATATACCATAAATAAACCCCAAAATTCACTCACACAGCACCAAAATTTCCCAAAAGTTTATCAGACAACAGAAATTTGAAATAAATTACCTGGAGAATGCTTCAGGCTTCCATTCCTTCGACGACGATCACCAGAACCCCTTGGCTTCGTGACCATGCGCTGTGGTACACAACGAATTTACAGACGATACCCCATTTGCGAGCAAGCCCCTCGTTTCAAAGTACCATTCCATAACAGCCTACACTCCTGGTTGTTTGTGAAGCTTACCCCACATATATTATACTTATATTTATTGATTTTGTAGCTTAGTATAGTAGTAGCCAGACATCTATTAATTTAATATACACTACTCGTATTTCGCGTTAATAAATAGAAGGCCACTACTAATAATTTACACAGGCTAGCACTATATTTACTGTAGTATTAACATATCTAATACTCACATAACGAAAACTTTACTATAATGTTGGTCTATCGTAGTAAAGTAGTATAAAAGAGACAAAGAGACCCTTTAATAATTTCCATCCAGTATTTATATTAGTTCAAAATGCTACCCCCGGACACACTTCATGTGAAAATCTTATTTTCAAATTTCAAATCTACTAATTTTGATACAACCGTGTTGAAAATTCCTGAAATTTACTCCGTCTACGTGCCGTGTTGAAAATTCCTGAAATTTACTCCGTCTACGTGCCGTACGTATCCGAAATCGCTCCCACCTGTCGCGTTTGTCTACGTTTGTAAAACTGTCGGTTTTTAATCAATGATAATATTGTCTGTCATCATAAAACTCCGCCTGTACTATCTTTATCTCTGTCTGATGCCTATCTGCTGTCGCGTTCAAAACCCCACTTGAGTTATAGAAAATCGATATTGCTGACAGCTCATCTCTACTCCACGTGTATTAGTACATGCGTTTTTAATATCAACGCTTTTATTTCTATCTCTTGCTCTTTAAGAACTTTGTTAGCTTGTTGTTCAAACTAAACTGACGGTTGAAAATATTTTCTATGAAGTACTGTCTTAATATGCTAATAATTTCGACGAATGTAACCTTTTTTAAACACGCAGGTGTTCGTTAATTATCGACCGTTTACCACAACAATTTCTGGATTTTATATTTCGTCGTATCAGATACAACTGAAGTTTGTTTGTTACAACGAACTTTTGCCTTAGAATTATTGATTTTCCTACCTTAGTGGGTTTTCTTAAGCTTTTACGTGTTGGATTAAAATAAATTAAAATTAATTATGTGTATTTTGTTTGTTTTAAAACTGTTTTTCTTTATGTACTTTTAACTTTTCAATCATTAATTATAAAAATACGTCAATACTTGTCCGTTCTTCCTAAATAAATTAAATAAATTTTGGGCGTAAATAATTAGTTCTTTTCTCTATACAGGGTGGTTGAAATTTTATTGTTTACCCCAAGTTTAACCCTTTGAATCCACAACAATGTGTATGTGTATATCAAAGCAGTGTAAAATAGTACGCTTAATTAAAGGCCTACTGTGTAGATTTAAATCATTCAATTAGAATGTAGGTAATAATCTATAGGAACACTGTGGCACAATTTGAATAAAAAGTAAAAACCCTTACCACAAAAAATATTTAAAATACCAGATACGTATTTCGACCACTATGTGGTCATCATCAGTAGGGAATCTGTAATTAAATAATAATTAGCTGTTGTTCTGGAACACTTCAGAGGATATTCTCCTCACCACTTAGGCTGAAGTGAACCTTCCCAACATACAATTTACTATATTGTTGCTTTAAGCACTATCGAGGATATTCTCCTCACCCGCAGGCTGGTGTTCTCAACAACAAACAAGTGAATTGTGACATTATAACTTAAATCTACTTGATTTATACTCATTCTAAATCTACTGAAGCGGAATCAATTTAATCTTGCTTTCTCATTGGTTGTTGACCAATAGGGAAAGCAAAGCAGCTGGCTCTATTGGCCCTTTATCGGTGTTTAAGAGGGGTCCTTTATGTTTAACAATTTTAATTGATTCATAGGAATTTAAGGAGGGAAACGTTGGACCGCTTTTAACAATTTAACATTTTCTAATTTAAAGGGGTGGCTGGTTTCAAATATATGTTTGGTGACCTGAGACCTTTCATATTTACCATATTTGAAGTGAGCAATGTGTTCTTTAAATCTTGTTGTTATATTCCTCTTGGTCTGACCAATATATTTTTGAAAACACCCTGGCCCTGCACAACTAATTTCATAAATCCCCGACTTTTGCAATTTTCCCACCTTGTCTTTTGGATTACCTAGCAAATCTTTGATTTTATTAGTATTAGTGAAAGCAATTTTAAAATTACACTGTTTGAATATTTTATCAAGACCCTTTGTGGTTTTGTGAAACGGAAGTTTAACATATTTAACATTATCGTTAGAGGTGGTTGATTGCAAAGTCGTTGATTTACGGATGTTGATCCTATTTTTACACTTTCTAAAAATATTATCTATAATATCAGAAGAGAAACCATTGTAATTCGCTATTTGTTTAATAAGAGCAAATTCCTTATTAAATCCGTTTTTATTTAAAGGGAAATTCAATAATCTATTAATTAAAAAGTTAAATGAAGCCAACTTATGTTGTATGCTATGATTAGAGGAAGACAAAATAAAGCGATTAACAGTGTTTTCTTTTCTATAAATGTCAAAGTTTTCGGAGTTTTCTTTTAACTCGGTCTCAAAGCGAGACATAAATAAATTTGCTATGAAAGGTGATAAGCTATTTCCCATTGCTGTGCCTTCATGTTGTTCGTACTACTTGTTGTTGAATTGGAAACAGTTCTGGGACATGCAATGTGAAACAAGCTTGATATAGTCCTCAACTTTATCATCATCAATATCACTATCTATAAGAACAACCTTTAAATTTGTTAAAGTACGTGGTATTGGAACACTAGGGAATAATGAACTGACATCAAATGAAATTAAGATTTCGTTCTCTTCTAATGTGATGTTTTTTATTTTATTAATGAACTCTAAAGAGTTTTGTACAGACAAACTGTTAAACTTTAAATTCTTAAATTCATTTGACAGCCATCGTGATAAATAGTAAGTCGGTGAGTTGATACCTGAAACTATTGGTCTCATCGATTTATTATTTTTGTGAATTTTTGGTAAACAGTAAAGTTTTGGCATTTCAGGATTTGAAATTGTCAATTTTAATTTTAGTGTGGGTGAAATTAAGTTTGGACATTCTTTCAAAACTGACTCTGTTGATTTAATCATTTTATTTAAAGGAACCTCATTTTTACGTTTTTTTACTATTGGTCTGTAAGGACCCTCAGACAGCAAATTTTCTACTCTATCAACATAGTCTAGTTTATCCAGAATAACCAACCTATTCCCCTTGTCAGCCTTTAAATAATAACAATCCTTTTGTCGTAAATCTTTAATAATCAGATGATCTTTCCTTGTTTGTTCTGAGGCATTCCATGCGCAAATGCGTAAGTTGTCCAAAAGTTGAATTTTGCATGCGTTTCTAATAAAGTTTTTTGAATTGTCATCTAATTTTGAAATAGATTTTTCGATTCCAGCAATAATGTCTTTCAAAGGAGTTTTCAAATGATCTACTTCAAATTTTAGGCCTCGATCAAGGAAAGTCAACTCTTCATTATTAAAGATTTTCGACGATTCGTTAACAACTATTGACTCTAACGGAGGTGAAGTAATTTCCAGTTTTTTAGGGGGTACATTGACATTGTGTTTCTTTAAAAGAATATTCAACTTAGTGTTTTGATTATTAATTTTGTCTAACAATTTATGATTGTTGACTTCAAAACAAATCTCTGGAAATTACTCCATTCCTGAAAACCAGACTCAGACAAATTGCACGTTAGTGCTAGGTGCAATTTATACGTTTCCAGTTCCAATCCACTAAGCTTACTATACAGATATTTGATTTCTAAATTAAGCCATTTATCTTTTGCAAAATTGATTATTGTGTTACTACGTTTACAATTACTGCTGATTTTACGGTAATGAAATTTGGAAAAACTTTGTGGGCTTTACAGCTTTTCAGAAATCGAATATCTGCTTTTACAAAATTAATTCTAAGAGCTAAACTCCTATACCTATTAAGTTCCGAAGACCGGAAGTCATAGTAAATAATCTATAGGAACACTGTGGCACAATTTGAATAAAGTAAAAAACCCTTACAAAAATATTTAAAATACCAGATACGTATTTCGACCACTATTGGTCATCATCATAGAATCTGTAATTAAATAATAATTAGCTGTTGTTCTGGAACACTTCAGAGGATATTCTCCTCACCACTTAGGCTGAAGTGAACCTTCCCAACATACAATTTACTATATTGTTGCTTTAAGCACTATCGAGGATATTCTCCTCACCCGCAGGCTGGTGTTCTCAACAACAAACAAGTGGAATTGTGACATTATAACTTAAATCTACTTGATTTATACTCATTCTAAATCTACTGAAGCGGAATCAATTTAATCTTGCTTTCTCATTGGTTGTTGACCAATAGGGAAAGCAAAGCAGCTGGCTCTATTGGCCCTTTATCGGTGTTTAAGAAGGGTCCTTTATGTTTAACAATTTGACAATTTAACAAATTGTGCAGGGCCAGGGTGTTTTCAAAAATATATTGGTCAGACCAAGAGGAATATAACAACAAGATTTAAAGAACACATTGCTCACTTCAAATATGGTAAATATGAAAGGTCTCAGGTCACCAAACATATATTTGAAACCAGCCACCCCTTTAAATTAGAAAATGTTAAATTGTTAAAAGCGGTACCAACGTTTTCCTCCTTAAATGCCTATGAATCAATTAAAATTGTTAAACATAAAGGACTCCTCTTAAACACCGATAAAGGGCCAATAGAGCCATCTGCTTTGCTTTCTCTATTGGTCAACAACCAATGAGAAAGCAAGATTAAATTGGTTCCGCTTCAGTAGATTTAGAATTAGTATAAATTAAGTAGATTTAAGTTATAATGTCACAATTCACTTGTTTGTTGTTGAGAACACCATCCTGCGGGTGAGGAGAATATCCTCGATAGTGTTTAAAGCAACAATATAGTAAATTGTATGTTGGGAAGGTTCACTTCAGCCTAAGTGGTGAGGAGAATATCCTCTGAAGTGTTTCAGAACAACAGCTAATTATTTTTTAATTACAGATTTCCTACTGATGATGACCACATAGTGGGCGAAATACGTTTCTGGTATTTCAAATATTTTTTGTGGTAAGGGTTTTTTCACTTTTTATTAGAATGTAGGGTTTGTATATAATCATAATCAACGTGTGGAAGGAAGTAATGTAGAATTTCAGTAGATAATAGGCATTATTAAAGCCTAAAATTTATTCGTTTCGTTAGAAATAAGGGGTTTAGATTATTCACTGGACGCTTTCTATAAAAAGAAGCCGAGTTCAAACGTTCAACTTGTATTTAATTTCATCTTTCCAAGTACTAAAGCTATCGAGAAATTTTAAACGACGTGGGGAAGTCACGTAGGAGCCTTCAGCGTATTAGAACTAAGAACACCTGCAAAGATAACGATGTATATGATAGTCGATAAGCTTCAAGCTATATGAGTGTACGTATGAAAGCAAGTTTGTGTTATAAAGACAAGCGAGATGAGATGGAAACTTGAAGGGGAACATGTATGAATCGACAGGCGGAGCTATAGCTAGTCTCTACAAATCTTTTAACATGAGAGGTGGAAGTATATCGGTTTCTATATAAAATTAATGAGTTGTTCTCGGACGTGATGCGAGCCGTGTGGAAATTTTTTAGATTTCAACTCGGATGAGTGCAAATTTCAGGAGAATCGTTGTGCCGAGCCATCGGAAGGGAAAATTGAATGCAAATTTCTTAAAATCGTCCGTCGCGGGACAAATTCGACTCGCAAACGAGCCATTATATAAACACGTGCTGGTAGGAGCTTTGGCCTTTTTTCTTTTTTTTTTTTTCTTATTCGATACTTCAAGCAGACTACATGGTAATTACGTGCTACGATAAAAGTTATTGTGCATTAGTGCACTTAGAGAAGATAGATAAAAGTAATAAAGTCTAGTTATATTTGCGGGTATTACTGTACCAATTATCCAAATTAGTAACGATAAATAAATAAATAGAAGTATGCCGTTTTGGTATAGCGTGAAAGAATAATAAATTTCATTGCTATTTTTCGGGAGTGTTAGTAATCAAAAGTTATTCGTAAACGTGACTAGATCCACAAAACAAGATTTCGATATACATAGATGAGTTCCTGAGAAGCCCTGAAACCTTTTGGACGAATGGTGGTGCATAAAAATTTTTCAAAGGCGGCCAGAAATCCGAAGACGTAACCATAAACCAGCTGGAATGGTGGGGTTAGCAAGGACGATGTACATTGGAGCCACGAGTGCATTAACCTTCAGGTAACTTATGCATTGTTGTACGATCTTAGATGTTTTGGTGTGTGTTAAATATCTTTATAATTTGTTTGATAAAGATGGACAGTAGTAAATTTGTATAAACAAAATTTTAATTTTAAGGTAAAATTTTCTTGTATAAGTAGAAAGGAGTATTTATCAGGTTTATGTTTTTGATTATGATGAAAATTTGGGTCTGTCTTTGAGCTCAATTAGACTAACCTGTTAAATTAACGTTAAGGGGTGGGAGATGCTCCCTTTTATTCAGACTCAGGTCTTCAAATATTGTTTACTTAATTAGTATGCATTCTACAAGGACTCTAATTCCGGATGCAAATTAAAATGATGACAAATTTAAACTTGAAATTTTATGATGCTGAAATTTATGCTGAAATTTAATATTGAAATTTTAATGTATTGTGAATATTGGTGTAAATAGAGTTAACGTTGATGTTTGTGGTAGGAATGTGTTTTTTTTTAATGAATGAGGATGGAAGTTTTATCTAGGTGAGCAGCCGAGGCGGAAGGAAGTCAAGAGGCGATATTCAGGTAAGAAATCGATTATCAGATTAAATTCAACGAAATTTCGAGAGGATCACAGCAATATATATATATATATATATATATATATATATAATTAATTTTGGGTTTTATAAATATATAATAATAAATATCTCCAAATTTAAAACTTAATGCTTCTAACACCTGTAACAGCTATCACTAAATTAAAAATACCCAAAAATGTAACAGAAATCAAATTGTACTTGGCATGACTAACTATTACCGCACTTTTTTACCTAATCATCTCTACTTTCATAACAGCATTAATAAAGAATCAGTAAAAAAGTCAATCTGTTGAATGGAATCAGAAGCACAGTCAGCCTTTCAAGAAATCAAAAAGCTACTTACTTCAGTCGCAATCTAAATGTCGCCAAATTTTAATGAAACGTTCTATATTCAGATTGATGGTTTACTCACAGATCAGGTGCAATGTGACTACTAAAAGATAGTCGTTCCGCTACCAAGGGGGAATTATAAGGTGTTATCTTTGGTATTGAAGAGGATCTGTAGAAGGTACACATTTCACTGTTGTAGCTAATTGTGCGACTCCTACCTGGTTAAACGATTTAAAGCAACCCACAGAACGTTTAGCTTGTTGGACCTTACGTATATCCCGATTCACTTTCACTATTCGTCATAGACCTGGAAAGTTAAATATCGCACTTGATGCTTTATCTCGTTATGTTGATTCGTTAAACCTCCCTCACTTAATTCCAGACACTTAGTATCCTAATATGTTACAAAAAATTTCTAAATGCCCTGATAAATTCCCTACCATTCATGTAATTGGTGATAGACTTTATAACTTTGCTTCTTATTCTTCTCTTAAAATTTCAAATATCTCTAAATAGAAGTTGGTCGTACTCCAAATCGTAATGATGTTTTAAAAATGTGTAACAATGATCCCATAGCTGTTTACTTAAGTATGTTAATAAAACTTTAGCTAATACATCTGATTTATATTATTGGTCTATCTTAAAATGTTCTGTATGTCGTTATATAAAAAATTGTAAAGTCTGTGGTGCACAGAAAAGGTCACATAGAACCCGACATTGTTTAATGAGCAAACTTAAAAAGTAGCTTATCTCTTTCAGTTAATTTCTTTGGATCTATTGGAACCACGCTCTCGTTCAAAGAAAAGTCATCAATATTTACTAACAGTAATAGATTGTCCAAATTCGTTTTCGTTTAACCTTTAGCTAAACCAACATCAGCTGCAATCATAGGGTTTTTAGAACAACAAGTATTTCTTATCTTTGTTATATGTCAAACTATTCTCTGCAACAATGGTCTTCAATTTATCTCTAAAGACTTTCAAAATTTCGTGACTAATTATAAAGTACAAAGGGTTTGGTTTAATGCTAAATATCATTCTAAGGTAATCCTATCGAAAGAGTTAATCGTGTCATCATTACCGCTATCTCATCTTATATCGATTCTGATCACACCAAGTGGGATGAAAATATCTTTAAAACTGAACAAGCATTACGTACTTCTAAGCATGAAGTTAATCAAATTTCACCTTCATTTTTAGTTTTTTGATAATATACTCCAATTGATATTAGTTGTTATGGTTATTTCCCTGATGATGCCCATGTAGTTGAATTTAATGCGAGAATACGTTGGAACAAAGATCAACAGTCATTACCTTCTATATTTAACGAAGTTAGAAAAATTTGTTTAAACTTTATAAAAGGAATAAGATTCACTACAATCTTTGTAAAAGAAATATTTCCTTTATCTTGGGTGAATTGATGTGGGAGAGTAACGTCCTGTCTGATGCAACTAAAAAGTTTTCTGCTAAACTAACTCCCAAAATTATCTTATGTATTTGTTCAGTTTAATTTCTTCATTGATTTATGGACTACAAGATTTTAATGGCAAACCTGAAAGACGCTACCATGTTAAAGGAGCGGCTCCGTAAATCCGATAAGTTCGTGCATGACTGTTGATCCTAAGGTCCCGAGTTTGATTCCTGACATGGATCGCTTGAAAATCTTAGACGAGCTTTTTTCACTAAAATAATTCCTCGTTCGGGCGAGAAGTAAAATGTAGATGCGTGTATCAGTGTTTGTGTGCACGTTACTAGATCCCTACCTTGCTACAAGGGTTCGGCAAAATTCAAAATTTTCAGGTAAAAAAGCCTGCTTCCTGGTCAATCTAGTACCTTTTGGCGGAGCATTGGATAGTCAAATGAAGGAATTTTTGAATTATGAACTTCTTAGGCCTTAGAGAACCACGATGTCTCCGCTCCGTCAATAGTTTTTTTGTTTCTGGATAATAAAAATGAGCTATTATTTCATCCATATATGTTTACCTACATTTGGATACATTTGTTCAAAATAAAATTGATTATTTATGAATTTACCCAAAATCTAATATGCACGACAAACTCACACACCACTAAAACAATCACTATCAAACCTTAAACGCGCGGAATATCGGGAATAAATCAAAACAAGTAAATAATAACAAACTAAATCAAAAACCCTCATTAATTTAAATCAGTAGATAAATAAAGAAAATAAAATAGAGTGAAACCGCGCATCCCCCCTGGACTTTAAAGTGATAGTGATTGTGATCCCCCAAGAACGTATAGTGCATACCCACAGAACTTAACAGTGCATACCCATCTCCCCTTAGCTGTAAGATATTAATAGACGTAAGGAGACGACCAGATCTTCGGATACTGGAGAAATTATTATCGAGGTAAGAAGAAAAATTGTGGCGGCTGCATTCGCATAAGCATTGATTTGCATTAATAAGTAGATTTGAAATAATTTAATGAGCATGTTTTTGTGAGTGGTAGTGCTAGCCGACATAATGCTTATGCGAGTACACCTGATAAATTGAGCAATGCTTTTTGCTTTTTTTGTGCACTGCTATATGCTTAATGCTTATTAGATATCTATTTACATAAATATATTTATTTATATTTACATTTTATATTTATTTATATTTATTTTGCATTTATTTTTGGAGCTTGATTTGTTTTGTCTGACGTTCTGCCGCCATTTTTGGTGGCAGCATTTGTATAGGAACGAAGATTGTAATTGTGAAGAATGTAATTATAATATACATCAGTTCGGGAATGGTAGGGAAAGCTAGGGATGGATTTAGGCTAAAGATAGAATAAATTGCTTAGATTAGGGAGAACGAATTTGTAAATTTATAGAGCAGGCAAAATAGCTGGATTCACTATTAAAATATTTGGCGAATGCTTAGAAATTTGAATCCATTTTTAATATTAGTAAGCTAGATTTGGATAGTTTTAAGAAGACCCTTCAGGTCGCGCCGGTAACCAGAGCTGGCGACTGCTATCCGGTATTACGGATCCCTCCCCTTTTATTTTAGCGTGTGTTTTGTCGAACGGACACACTCCAAATTAACGCTAGGGATGCCATTATTCAAACCCTATTTTTAGTTTTTGTTTTAGTTTGTTAGATTTTTATTTAGGATCGATTAATTTTGAAGTTAGATTAAATCTGAAGCACGTTCGGGTGGAGCATTGGGGACGTGGTCGCAAGTATAGCGGCCCTTATTCAAATTATAATGTCAATTGAACAATGTTCAAACAACTATAGGATAAAGCATGCGCTTTTATTATTTATTTTAAATAATACTCAGCTCCTAATTGGATAATACTGCTAGCGCTTGAATAGTAATTAATATTAAGGAATCAATCACCGAATCAAACAACTAGGACACTAAGTGCAGCAAAGCAAAGAATCTACGCACTTACAAACTCTGGCACAAACATGCTGCAATAGCTCAGAGAAAACCGCAAAACTACTAATCACGACAATTCAATCCTCTTCTTCCAAAACCGTTATGCTCTTTTTATCGACTTCCGCTCAGCCATTGATCCCCTATGTCGGCCCAACCCCCATTAATTAAATTAAGCAATTCAATTTTTCATCTAACGTATTCCTTATAACAAAATCATTTCTGTCTTCTCGAGCTGTCACCTGTCATCAAATATCTAGACCAATCACCCAAGGTTGCCCTCAAGGCTTCACCCTTTCTCCCAGCCTATGAATTCAGATTCGTTTCTCGACATGAATATCCCTAATACCTCAACTTTTGTTTATGCAGACAACCTCGCCTTCCTCATTCATGGAAACTCCTGCACATCTTTAGAAACCACAGCAGCAGTTTATATAAACAAAATCGAGTCTTTATCCCTCCTATACAACCAACCCGATATATCCTTATAAAACCAAAATGCTCATTCTTAAAGACTTTCCTGACCTTCAAAGAAGCCCCACGGTATGCATTCTCAACACACCCATTACTTTCTCATCCCACGCTTCTTACCTTAGATTACACTTATACACGCGAATAAAAACAAGTGCGCACTTTTCCAAACTGAGAAACAAAACTAAGATCATCCTCAACAACATTCACTGAGCTATAGCGAAACTCACATACTTAAACAAACCAACCCGAGGATATAATTCACCAAATTCTAGTCCCAGTCATACGATATGCTGTAGACGTCTGTCTGGTTTCCTCCAACACCTCTTTCCTCTAGAGACTCGTTACACACCATTATATGACGCTTTCTCTTAAACCCCGTAAGAGTTTACCGCACTTCCTCGTTATACATCATACTCCAAATATCCCCTAAACTCAACTATTCAAATCTGAAATTTAAAGCAACCACTTCCTATTACCCTACACGACAGAACCTTAAACCACAACTAATATCTTACCCTGTCAAAAACTAACATTAAATCTAGAAACCAAAACTCATTTACCCATGCTGGCACTAATATTGGTCCTTAACAAATACCGGAAGGTATACATACATCTTCCTGGACATCACCAAATCCCACCGCATTCCTCATTCCAGTAGACCGAATATCCAATTCTTCACCGAGCACGGCAAGTTCCGACACGTTGCTACGTACCATGACGTAGCCGGAAGAAAACGTAAATATACCAGGCTAACTACCAATGCGGAGAGGGGAGGGGTTCCTAACAACACAAAAATAATACATCGCCAACGATTTTCTATTTACAATAAAAAAACATAAATATAGAAATTTCTATCAAAACAGCAAAACAAAATTAACTAAGGTTACTATTTAATAAAGCAATTTTACTCTATGGACAAATTCACTAATTGTTCCACGAAGTGGGCAATGCGTAGCTAACATGCAATAAATCTAATCAGTACCAAAAAGAATAACGCTGATACTTTCGTATAAGCGGATGGGTTAATTAAAAAACCATTAAATTCAGAAACATTTCTAGTAAGGATTTTACCATACAAAGCATTTGTTATAACTCTCATCAGTAAAAAAGGAATGCTGCTGATACTTTCGTATAAGCAGCAAAAGCATTAAAGTTCGAAACTTTTCTATTGAGGATTTTACCAAAACAAACATTAACGTGTCTAATTTCAAATTGGGTTTATCCCTGGGTATGTTAGAAAAGGAAAACAAGTCACATATATGTGTGGGAATACTTATCTTGTCAGCCCTCGGAAGCGAATTGACACAGCATCGCCGCGGTAGTCAGCAACAACCAGCAACGACGATCTACATGCAAGAGCAGTTAATCTACATCAAAGAATAATCGGGTTACGCAACAAGTAATTTAGCCTCCAGCTAAGAACTACAAAAAGAGGAAAATACTACTAATATTAATAACTCAGAAGCGCCTACCGATCCACACCAAATCTACACATTTGATAGAGGAGAAAAGTGCATCGCTCTTGGAGTAACAGAACGAGTAGTTTTTACAAGTGCATCGATGCAGAATCTGCAGAATATAAGTTTAAAAAGAGTTCAAAATAACACGAACTCGAAAAGCAAACATCCGCGTTATCGAAACGCGATTGAAACTGGAAAATACGGTTTTACCGGAGAATAGTAAGATATATTATTTCGACAAATCTATAGATGGAAAACCCACTAGAACGCAATTATACGTTATCGGAAGGTATAACGCGCTCACAGATACCTAAACAGGATATTGACTTATTTAAATTTTATCATAAACTTGTCGGTTCCAAGCAAATAGATTTAAGTGGAGAAATTATTCGAAAGCGTATTGTTCGCGCCATTTCGCTCTCCCAACGTGGTATTCTTTATCAAGCCAGGCGAGATAAGGAATACCATAATTTAAAAGAGTCGATTAGCAACCATCCGCGAACGCGAACGTGTTCATTCAATTCTAAATATCACTCTCTAATCTCTTTCCTAAAATAACCATTTCCTGATTCCGTTCCTATTTACCTCTGGCCAGAAACAGTACTGAAAGGTGCCGCGTTAGTGCTCCAGATGTCTGTGCTTCGGTAAGTGCTTTAAGTATTTATGTGACTTGTATTCCAATTCTATGTTTATTTCCTTCTACCCTGGTTTACTGCCTACTGCACTCCAGGCAATTTCTAATTGTGCCCCTTGTCGTTCCAAGAGGCGCATACATAGTTTTTTGATCCGTACGAGCCGAATTAAGAACTACGTTATATCTCGTTCTTCGTCTCACATCCTCAATTCAAGCACATAAATACGTATGTCCAACATTAATTGTAATTTCGAATAATCATAACACTTTAATTCTAAAGATAATTAAATTGCTATAAAAGTTTCCAGTTTGAATTGCACGTGTGTACTTTTAAAAATACTGCATTTATACTTTAGTCAGATAACTTCGTTATCGCGTTGCCATTCAACACGTTTAAAACAATGACATTTGTATTTGTATACAAACAATAAACTCTGCTTCGGAAGTAATCTTAATCTCAGATTCGTGCAAGTATTATTTGTGCGTAACAAACGTTTAATCATGACTACCAGAAACATTCTACAAAAGAAATTAGAGGATTATTTTCTCGTTTAACGGAAATCCAAGACTATATCAAAACGGCTACTCGCTTTTCAGCAGTCGAAGCGAGATATGTTCGAATGGAAAGTTTTGAGCAACAACTGATACTCTATACGATAAAATTTTAAGTTATAATTCCACTGTAGAAGAAAAGGATGAGATAAATTCTCAAAGATCTTCCTTCGACAATTTAATAGATGTTATTCGTTCTCGGTTTTTCGATATGAAGCAAAAGGCTTCTACTTCTGCCGGCGATACAGCAGTTATCGCAAGTGCATCTCAACCTGTTATCAGTTACTTAAAACCTCTTAGTATAAATCCGTTTAATGGTTGTTTAGACAATTGGCAAAATTTCATTACGTTATACAAAAGTTTAGTCCATGAAAACGATCACATTCCCGTAATCCAGAAGTATCATTACATGCGCATGCTTCTTCGGGGGGAAGCATTGGCTTTAATTTCGGATTTAGCTCTAGATGCCAATTTATATGAACAAGCGTTTACTAAACTTCAAGATCGCTACAATTCACCTCGTAGAATTACGAGCTACTACTTAAATAAAATACTTCAATTTAAAAACTCTGGATCGCTCTCAAGCTTTATTAATATTCATGTTAATGCTGTTAACACGTTAAAGGTAGCGAATAAAGTTGAAGATTTGGCTGATTTTTTATTGTTTTCTTTATGCTATCGCAACCTAGAATTCAAAACTCAAAACGCATTTGATTCAAACATAGGTTCGGCAGTTCCTACTTGTACTCAACCGTTCGATTTCTTAACTTTGCAAAGCAAAACTTCAGAGCTTTATGAAGATATTAAAAGGGAAAGAGCGCCAAGGCCAGGTGCACCCCTTCGCTTTAAATCTAGTTTAAACCAATCCTTCTTGGTTAAAACTCGCAGACTTCAGTGGCGACTAAAACCGCTAGTATAATTTGTCCCTATTGTGGGGAAGTCCATAAAATCTATGGATGTTTGGCATTTAGAAAGCTTAGCGTTGACGATCGTCAAGTTGCTATTAAATCTTTAAATCGATGTTTTAAATGCCTCGGCAGTCATACTCCTCGTGATTGTAATTCTGATGGTAAATGTAAGTTGTGCCATTCCTCTTCTCATCATACTCTGTTGCATAAACCACTTGCTAGGGAGCACATTAATGAATCTAACAATTCGAAAGCTGCACTCACAACTGAAGTTGTTTCGACATGCAACGTCACAAATTCACTAGAAAATTACACTGTTTTATTAGGTACGGTAGAAGCTCGTGTTTTAGATATAAACAATAAGTTACAATCTGTGAGATGCATTTTAGATTCCGGATCTCAAATCAACGCAATTTCAAGTTCTTGTGTCCAACGCTTAGGGTGGGAGCGTCAACATGATTTTCGCCAAGTTGGTGGCATTTCAGGTTCTGCAATTAAATCCAAAGGAGCTGTAATATGCACTTTGTTTTCTAATCACTCGAAGCATCAATTTCAATTTTGTGCTTCAATCTTTCCTAAAATAACGGGAAACGTTCCCGGTTGCTCATTGCCTTCTCGTATTTACCATAAATTTAAATGTTTGCAGCTTGCTGATGAAAATTTTCATAAATCATTGCCCGTAGATATACTACTGGGTGCTGAAATATGTTCCGAAGTGCTATTTTCTGATCGCACTAGAATCATTCCTGGCCAACCAGTAGCTATTGAAACAATACTCGGTTACGTGCTATTGGGACAGGTTCCTAATGTTAACACCGCAGTTAATGCAACTTCTCTTTTTATTTCTGATTCAGTAGATAATGATATAAGGAATTTCTGGGAATTAGAAGAAGTCAAAATTCCCAAAGTTCCCTCTCAAGAAGATGTTATTTGTGAATCTCATTTTCTAGAAAATTATTCTCGAAACGCCTCTGGTCGTTTTACTGTCGCTCTCCCTTTCAATAACAATATTAAACCTCTCGGTAGCAATCGACATATTGCTCATAAATGTTATCTAAATTTAGAAAAACGTCTTTAATGTTCTCTGTAAAAACAAAATTCTTATAATATGTTTTTACAAGAATATTTTGATCTTGGTCATATGATTTTAGCCGAAAATCCATCCGATTATATTTTACCACATCATGCCATCTAGAAAATAACAAGTAGTACTACCAAACTACGCGTTGTTTTTAATGGATCTGCCGTGGATTCAGTAGGTCTTTCTCTCAACAATAGATTATATGCTGGTCCCAAATTACAGTGCAATTTACCAGATATAATAAATACATTTAGATCGCATAAAATTGCTGTTTGTGCGGACATTCGCATGATGTACCGGCAGATCTTACTTCGTAAGCAAGATTGTCAATTTCAGCATATATTTTGGAGACCAACTCCACAAGACAACATTTCTGAGTACGAACTTAGAACTCTTACATATGGTTTAGCTCCTTCCGCTTTCTTAGCTCAAAGAGTTCTTCGGCAATTAGTTATAGACGAAGGGAACTCTTACCCCCTGGCTTCTGAAGCTATTATGTATCATACCTATATGGATGACGTAATTAGCGGTGCTGAAAGTATTGCTGAAGCGAAGCAACTACAGCACGAGCTAGTAAAACTTCTTTCTCTAGGCCAGTTTGATTTGCGCAAACGGTCTAGTAACTCTGAGGAATTGTTACAGGATTTCGATCAAACTGAATTAGAAACTCTAATTCCTTTCTCTGATGACGTTAGTGGTATATAGATACTAGGTTTAGTCTGGAACCCTGGAATAGACGTGTTCACTTATAACGTGATACCCTTTAAAGGTGAATTTACAAAACGCTCTGTACTTTCTTATATGGCCCGCATATTCGACCCTTTAGGGTGGTTGACTCCCGTAATATTTGTAGTAAAGCATATGTTACAACGACTGTGGGTTCAACAAATTGATTGGGATGATACCCCTGATCATAAGTGGTGTCAGGAATGGCAAGGCTTTTGTAACCAAATTACTATGTTATCCCAGCTAAAAATTCCTCGTATCTTGTCTCATTTTCACGGCACTTATCGATTGCTAGGATTTTGCGATGCAAGCGAAAGGATACGGCGCTTGTGTCTACTTGTATGTTGTTAATGATAAATCTGTAGATTGTAATCTTTTACAAGCCAAGAGCAAGGTTGCTCCTCTAAAGAATCTTACTATCCCACGCTTAGAACTTTCTGGAGCTCTTTTATTAGCCAAATTAATTCATTCTATGCGTTCAAATAAATTTCCATACCCTATTTTGGAAACTAAACTTTATTCAGACTCTCAAGTCGTACTTACATGGTTGCGTACGTCTACATATTTGTTAAAACCTTTTGTGGGAAATCGAGTAAGTCAAATTCTAGAATATACCTCCATTGATCAATGGAGCCATGTTTCCGGAGAACTTAACCCCGCTGACGTCGCTTCTCGTGGACTCACCCCTTTTCAATTATTACGCCACGATTTGTGGTGGAAAGATGCATCTAATTTAAAGGATGTTTGTTTTAACCTCAACTATTCTTTTGTTCCTTTGAGTGAAGTACCTGAATTAAAATCAATTACTACATTACTGGTTGCATTAGAACAGTGCGATTTTGCTGAATTCATGAGAAATTTTTCTTCTTTAAGTCGCTTGCAATATGCAACGGCATATATTATTCGTTTTATTTATAATTGCCGTCACCCCATGGAAAAAACTCTAGGTCCTATTTCTCGTGATGAATTACATAATGCATCACAAACATGCGTGAAACTTGTTCAACAACAATTTTTTTGCAGTAGAATTGTTGCAAATAAAAAATAAAAAACCTCTCTCCGCCTCTTTTAGAAAATTATCGCCGTTTATCGATACTCTAGGTTTGCTTAGGGTGGGCGGTCGCTTACAGCATTCACAATTGAACTATGATAGCAAACATCCTCTGTTATTGCCTAAAAGGGCAGCTTTATCTAAACTTATTTGCGACCACTATCA
Organism: Platerodrilus igneus; assembly: GCA_036346225.1. Lineage (NCBI taxonomy): Eukaryota > Metazoa > Arthropoda > Insecta > Coleoptera > Lycidae > Platerodrilus > Platerodrilus igneus. The sequence goes on along the minus strand of JARFIW010001276.1, from coordinate 894,422 downwards.
TGCGTTATCTTTGCATTCCGGACCTCTTACCACACAAGCTCTTATTCTAAGAAAATACTGGATTTTAGGATCACGATCGTTAATACGACAACGAATACATCAATGCATACCATGTTTCCGATTTAATTCCAAGCCTTCTCAACCCATTATGTCTAATTTGCCTCCGTCCCGTGTACAATTAACTCGTGCCTTTACTCATGTTGGAGTTGACTTTGCAGGACCGTTGCTTGTTAAGTCTTCCATTCGGCGTAATGCTTCTTCTTTCAAATCATATCTTTGTGTTTTCGTGTGCATGTGCACGAGAGCAGTTCACTTGGAATTAGTTTCCGAACTTACTACTAAATTATTTCCCGGTAGCGATGGTGTTGTTCGCGTGGTGTCGGTAAAAACCATCCACGGTTCCCTCACTAGGCCGGTAAATAAAATAATACCCCTTCCTTTAGAAAACTAATTTTTTTCTTGTTTCTTGCTCAAACTTAGATTTAGTTTTTTTTTTAAAAATCGCGTTTTATTTTGCTTTTTTTCTATCCCGAGCATCGGCGGGTAAACCGTAGCCCACTACTGGGAGGAAATGCCCAGTTCTAATACAATTTTCTTTTCAAGTTTCGAATATATCTCTTTTAAAAATGTTCATTTTTGGTGGGCGGTTATGTTTGCGCCATTTCGCTCTCCCAACGTGGTATTCTTTATCAAGCCAGGCGAGATAAGGAATACCATAATTTAAAAAGTCGATTAACAACCATCCGCGAACGCGAACGTGTTTCATTCAATTCTAAATATTACTCTCTAATCTCTTTCCTAAAATAACCCTTTCCTGACTCCGTTCCTATTTACCGCTGGCCAGAAACAGTACTGAAAGGTGCCGCGTTAGTGCTCCAGATGTCTGTGCTTCGGTAAGTGCTTTAAGTATTTATGTGACTTGTATTCAAATTCTATGTTTATTTCCTTCTACTCTATACAGTCCACTGCCTACCTTACAAACCCTGGTTTACTGCCTACTGCACTCCAGGCAATTTCTAATTGTGCCCCTTGTCGTTCCAAGAGACGCATACACGTATTTATTGCAGAAAAATAAAATATACAGGATGTAAACTATTTAATTGTAGCATAAACTTGTCGTTTTTAAAGCAAAAGAGATTTGAGTTGACAAGTATTAGAAAGCCTATTTATTATTAATTAAGTTGACGGAAGTGAGAATAGCAACATAGTTGATTTAACAAAATTATCGTAAAGCGGAGTTATGAATTAATAAGGGAAATTTCTAAAGCAAAATTGGAACGTAACAAATCCCCCCCCCTCAGCAAAATTAACAGATCGGGGTAGAAAAACAAAAGTAATGGGAGTGGGTAGAACCAAAAAGAAAACAAAGAGAAGAAAAAATTCAAACAAATCGAAAAAGAAAAAAATTCGCTTCAAAAATTAGTCACGAAAATAAAAAAAAAGAAAACAGAAAAAGGAAAAAAGAAACACCCCAAAATAAAAAAAACTCTTGTCCGACTCGAAGGGCCAATCATAGAAGAGGATAAAACAGGAAGGAAGGTAGGAAACAAGCAACGAGGACTAAGATGGAACGGCATGGACACTGAAAAGTCGTCGGAGGACGGATGTTTCTAGTGAAGAAACCGAAAAGTTATCAACCTCAAGAGAAGAAAAGTAACGAGGAGGAAAACCAACAGCGTACGCCAAAACAAGATCCAAAGGCCAAGACTCAAGTAAACAAAGGAACAACAAGGGAGAACGAGAGGAAGAGAGGAAGAGTGCTGGTAAAAAGGAAACAATGTACTACCAACTGTAGTAGCCAAAACCGAAAAACCAAAGAAAAGAAAGGCTAACTAGTCTTAAAGTCGACTAAGTCGTGGCTTCCGAAGAAAGAAAAACGGACTAGAAAGCACCTACCACAGGAGCGGATGGACGAAACACAATCGGATCAGGGACCGACATCAAAGAAGAACAGCAACAGGATAGGGAAAGGAAAGTGGAACGTAAGGAACGAGAAAAAAAGACAAAAAACAAAAAGAATAACACCAACACCAAGTACAAAACCCAAAAAAACTAAAATCGTACAAAAGGAAATAAAACAGAATGCCAGTGTAGTTATGTATGAGTAGGTGTGAGCGTGTGCGTGTGTGTATGTGTATAGGGGGGGTGTAAGAAGGGTGTGTGTATGTGTTATGCGTGTATAGAGTGTGCGTGTGTGTCTGTGTTTGACCGCTGTAGTCGCCTCTTACGACAGACAGGTCGTACCATGCGACTATTCTATTCCCGGACCCACATGGGTGAAAGAAAAAGAAAGAAAACGAAAGAAAGACCCGCAAAACAAGGAAGTAAAACGAAATCGTAACGTCCAAAAATCAAAACCTAAGGAGAGCAAAGTCGGCATAAAAATCTGGGTACACGAGGACTAGATACTGAGCTTAAAGCGTTTACGCCGCCAGAAGGAGAATGAAACGAGAACATGGACATTAGGACTTCACCAACATACATCTTCCGGTTCTGAAGGAGCATAGAATAATGTCTGCTTCTGTTGGTAAGTTTTCTGCCACACAGGAAAGGCGGTGTAGCAGTTGTAGCACGCGGTTTAGGAGGTGTAGAAAACTCAAAACGAGTTAAAGAAGAAAGTTGTTTGTTGTTAAGTTTGGAGGCAAGAAAGTCAACGGAAAAAAAGGAAACATCATGGGTTGTCAGAATATCCACGGTAGAAAGAGAAAAAGTATTGGCTGTACGAGAATCAACCTTACGAAAAAAAATACAAGCAGAGCACACTTCAGTTGCGTTAGGGAAAGGGACAGAAGCAGATAAAATTCCATCGACGTTAGATAAAAGACTAGAAGTATCACAGTTAGGAAAGAAAACAGCATTGGCTGTAGGAATATCAACCCTAGGAAAAGGAGCAGAATGCGATAACACTTCGGTGGCATTACCTAAAGGAACAGAATCAGGTAGAAGTTCATCAACGTTACAAGAACAAACAGTATCAAGTAGAACTGCGCGAATGTTATACAACGGAGTAGGAACAGACAAAATTCCAGCCACAATAGGAATTGATTCCTTAACAACAGTAGATAACGAAACAGGATCAGGTAAAACTTGGACAACAACAGCAATAGGCATTATATCTACGGGTTACCTAACTTCCACAAGATCTTCGCTGACTAAATTAGAAATTATCGTCACTTCAGCCACATTTGTGCTTGCAGACACGACAGAAAAATCTTGGGTAGAATCGTTTAAGAAAGGGGGAACAAATTCTTGAGAAGCTACCTGCAAGTCACTAATTCGAAGCATGGGTTGTAATGGTGGTGGAGGCACAGTTTGGGGTGAGAGTGAATAAGTAGGGCGAGCGGAAGGAGAAGTACAATAGGTGTAAAACTAGAAATGGATGAAATTTTGTTCAAAGCTGTATTCGCCGAAGAAGGGTTTTGATAGTAGTAGCAGGATGACCCGGATGAAGAACAGAAAAGAACGTAGAGTGAGAAGCAGAAGAAGTTTGACTCCTAGAGCTGAGAACAGAAGTCAAAGTATTACTTGAAGACTTATTAGTAGTAGGATGGCAGTTTGGACAGTTGCGGCGAAAAACTCCCTTATGTCCTCAACCATAACAATGGAGTACTTGAGGACGAGTACAACGTGTCGAAACATGGAGAGGTTTGTCGCAATTAAAGCAGATAACCTGACGAGTTGAAGCAGAACTAGGAAGAAGAACAGTAGAACGTACGGAAGAAGTATCGGATCTACTTATAAGCGTCGGAGAAATCTCAACAACTCGGTCATGTGAAGCAAAAGTATTTTCCTCAGTAGTAGCAGACCTATAAACAAAATCCGGGAGTTCAAAATGTTCAATCAGTAAATTGGACAACCACTTCCAGTCAGAAAACCTATGCCGGTAATCACGATACCAGAGTAATGCTTTAGCCTCGAACAAGTCCACTGCAGATTCAAATAACTGCAATTCTGACACATGGTGAGTTCGTCGGAGTTTTTCGACCCGCCTCAAAAAATCATGTACAGTAAAAGTGTTCGGGACACCAGAAAATTACAAGTTCCACTCCCACACAGGAAGACCTTGATAGGAAGCCGAATAAGAAAGAAATTGGTAGAATGTAACTAAATAAAGGCTAACCGTAACTCGATAGAAGCCAAAAAAGTATTGAGAATATAGGACAATCTAAAACGTATTCGTCGAATAAACTAAAGGAACATCAATAGGAGCGAAACAACAAAATAAAAATTACAACAAGGCTGTAGAATAAAAGAAAAATCGGGAAAAAAACTAACTCTAGACGTGACGGGAGAACAAAATGTACAGAGAGGGAAGGAAGAAAAAAAACATCTTGGGCGCCAGCGTTTTCAATGGACTAGGATTATTGGCGAAAACACAAATCCAATAGTCTGAAATTAACCCACCAATAATATTGAGCGTAAGGGACGAACCATAAGTAGTATTAGGCCGAGAAAATGGGGGTCATGTAGGAACTTAGGCTCTAACAACAAAAAAAAAATTGGAGCAAAAATTAACTAAAACAAACTCGGAGCAGAAATTAATCACAAAAAAATCGCGGTCCCACGCCAGGACGTCAGAAATTATGCTACATACCATGACGTAGCCGAAAGAAAACAAATATACCGGGCTAACTACCAATGCGGAGAGGGGAGGGGTTCCTAGCAACACAAAAATAATACATCACCAACGATTTTCTATTTACAACAAAAAAACATCAATATAGAAATTTCTATCAAAACAGCAAAACAAAATTAACTAAGCTTACTATTTAATAAAACAATTTTACTCTATGGACAAATTCACTAATTGTTCCACGAAGTGCGCAATTCGTAGCTAACATGCAATAAATCTAATCAGTACCAAAAAGAATAACGCTGTAACTTGCATATAAGCGGATGGGCTAATTAAAAAAAAAACATTGAATTTAGAAACCTTTTTAGTAAAGATTTTACCATACGAAGCATTTGTTATAACTCTATTCAGTAAAAAAAGAATACTGCTGATACTTTCGTATAAGCAGATGGGTTAAGTACAAAAAGCAAAAGCATTGAACTTCGAAACTTTTCTAGTGAAGATTTTAGCAAAACAAACATTAGCGTATCTAATTTTAAATTGGGTTTATCCCTGAGTTAGAAAAGGAAAACAAGTCACATACATGTGTTGGGATACTTATCTTGTCAGCCATCGGAAGCGAATTGACGCAGCATCGACGCGGTAGCCAGCAACAACCAGCAACGGCGGTCAACATTCAAGAGCAGTTGATTTACATCAAGGAATAATCGGGCTACGCAATAAGCAATTTAGCCTCCAGCTAAGAGCTAAAAAAGAAAAATCTTACTAATATTAACAACTCAGGAGCGGATACCCATCCATAACAAATCTATACATTTGATAGAGGAGAAAAGTGCATCGCTCTTGGAGTAACAGAACGAGTAGTTTTTACAAGTGCATCGACGCACAATCTGCAGAATCAAAGTTTAAAAAGAGTTCAAAATAACACGAACTCGAAAAGTAAACATCCGCGTTATCGAAACACGATTGAAACTGGAAAATACGGTTTTACCGAAAAATAGTAGGATATATTATTTCGACAAATCTTTAGATGGGAAACGCACTAGAACGCAATTATACGTTATCGGAAGGTATAATGCGCTCACGAATTCCTAAACAGGATATTGACTTATTTAAATTTTATCATAAACTTCGTTTCCAAGCAAATAGATTTAAGTTGAGAAATTATTCGAAATCCTATTTATTGCAGAAAAATAAAATATACAGGATGTAAACTATTTAATTGTAGCATAAACTTGTCGTTTTTAAAGCAAAAGAGATTTCAGTTGACAAGTATTAGACAGCCTATTTATTATTAATTAAGTTGACGGATGTGAGAATAGCAACGTAGTTGATTTAACAAAATTATCGTAAAGCGGACTTATGAATTAACAAGGAAAATTTCTAAAACAAAATTGGAACGTAACAACATTTTGTACCGCTTTAACCTAATCCCCCCGCGCTACATATGCTCCAACTATACAACCCCCGAAACCCAATCTATCTAGTTTACTCATGTCTACACAACTTCAAACCGCCCTAGAGGTAGACCCCTTCACCCTACTCCACAGCATAAATTTCCCAATGTCCCACTATCCAGAAGATTTTAACTCGTTCCTAAAAAAAAACCTCTTAACAAAACCACAAATTCCCTAATAAGCGGCACCATGTTCCCACACACATGTATCTCACATCGATTTAATATTAATTCGTAGCACAAACGGCATTTTATCTACCATACGACTTAATGACAGCACAAACTTCTATGTTCTTATATCAACTGTATAATATTAATTTCATTTACGTTTCTAATATATTTAAAAAATTTAGCATGTACAGCTAGGAAGGGCCTTATAGTCCCGGAATAGTTACTTATTCAATAAACGATATTTATCTATGTTTGTATCTTAAGGACACCCGGGAAGAACGCATCCAAAGTTTTTGCGCTGACACCTTATATAAATATACGAAATTGAACACTCATTCATGCTTGATACAAATCGCAAGTGTACAAAAATAAACCGCTGGGGTGTTTACAATTACAATGACTACATCATACAAGAAAATTTTGTATGTTTTGCATCTGTATTTATGACACTTCAATTTCCCGTTTAGATGAGAATATTTTGTGCGTTTTAGTTTGTATCAAGCAATCAAATAGATAAACAAAAATTATTCCATAAATAACAAAAACAGTTGTCTCACAAATTCTAACTTTCATTTTTTTTTTGTAATAATCCTTATTTTTTGGGTTATTTTGGCGTTATTTTACTGCTCTATAAATTTGCAATAGCGTGCAGTCGCTCGTTTTGTACGTACCTAGCACCGCCCTGCTTTGAACCCTAACCTCTGGCCTATTGTGGTTCGTGGAGCCAACGCTTTTGCGAAAATATATAAATACACGTATCTGTATCATTCCAATAAATTAATAGTTATTGGGTCGTGCTAATCATAGTAGACCATGTGTCTATTACATATACGAATAAACCTTATCATTTAACAAATCGTGACGCGCCTTGACGCTTACTTACTCATCGTGTTTTGTACGTACTACACCGAGGTAGACGAGTTGTGTTGTGTATTCAATATTTCAATATCAAAAGTGGGGGCGTGAACGCAGGTATTATTGTTTTGTTCATTCGCCGGTAGTTTCCGCAAGTATAACGAAGTAGGTCGACGGCGTAGTATGTGTGCATAACAGAGCAATTCTCCACGAGTTTTTTACGACTTTTGACTCTTGAATTGGAAAATTTATTCGGCTCTACTCATTTTATTAAACGTGAGAAATTTTCTCATGCCTATACAACATTAACGGTGTTAACTGGTATGTTCTGTTACTATTTAAACTACTCGTTTGTCTAAGTGAATTAACAATTTATAATTATTTACGATTGAGAAAGTGTTTATTATTTGTTCTGTGATAAGTGAAGGTGAAACAATGCCGCTGGTACAGTGATTGCCTACTTGATTCAATCGTTTTTATCGGATGGGCGTCAGTGTTTGGTTTTTGTTTAAGACGTTTGTATAAAACAATGCTAAAATGAGTGATGTTCCGAAGAATTCTAGCGATAACGAATTTGAGGATTTACCCAAGAAAACTTTTATAAGGGTAAGTTTTATTTATCTACAGATTATTTTTCTGTCATTACTCACTGGTTTTATAACTTATTGTGAAAAATTTCGTTGCGTGCTTGTGGTTGGGCACGTGGGGTAGGTGTAACATTGCAATTGCATAGAATATTAATTAGTTTCGTTATTAATAGAGGTACTTCTCACAATTTATCCAAATATATACGGTTTTCTACGTGGGATTTTTTGTTCCTCCTGTTCAAACAAGGACCAAATGCGGGGACGTACATTGAATTTCAATTTTAAATATGGTCTTGAATGTGGGTATTGTTTTTAATTTTATTATTTAAAAGATGACGAAGTGGTTGGTTAAGTCGAAGGATGTCGTAATCATCGCTTATCAAATGGACAATATGTAACAACCAGCCATGCGCTAGCGGCTATGTTATGAGAAAAAAACCTGTTTAAATTTTCATGCTTTCACTGTGTCTATCACAAATCGTTTGTTTATTTCGTATTGACAACTAACTATTATAATAATGTATCACGAACTAATTCCTATTATATAAAAAACATTATTGGCTTCATTAGAATAATATAGAGAAAATTTACACTTACAGGAGATGTAAAGGGTACTGTAAGAGTTATGCATCAAACTGTTAAACGTGATATCAGACTACTTCCTGTATTTTTCAAACACACTCTGTAACACTTAAATTAGTATATACAAGAACAAAATTTATTTAAAATACAACACAATTAATACTAACATCTATATACACAACAGCCGAAGTCTGTTAATGCCAAATACAATAGGAAGACTATTTACAGGATTAACACGACTGCGTGTTAATAGCACAAACAAGCATATATATTGCAGTGGATAGTTTTTATTTATCGAGTCCCTTGCTTGGGAAGCCATAAAAGTGCAGTGGTCTATCTGAATTACCTTCGAGCCCTTGCGTTGGGAGCCATAAATGTCTCATTCTCTACCGACTGAGGATAAGCTCTAAAATCGTGCTCCAGAAATTGGGCCGCCATAAAATCCTGAAAAAAAAAAAGAATCCGCATACCACGGCTAGCTCTGCTTCCAGCTTCTTCAGAGATACTTACCTATCCTATGCCTACTCTCTCTCACTTAGACTACCTAATAAAATTACCAATCAAATAATTTAACGAAACATACAACCTTTTTATTCCCACAAATCAAAATTTTACGCCACCAGCTCAATATTTACAAAATCGGATATAAACATCTTCACAAAATTTTACAATATCAACCATTAACTCCTTTTAATTTAATGAATTTAATTTATTTCAACATTTTTTTATATAGTTCAAGTAGATGGGCCTACCTTGAAACCCTAAATTGACATTTACTCTGGTCGATAATGAGCTCAGTATAAACCCTGTTATTATAAATGCATAAATAAATCGCATCTTTGTTTTCAGCAACTCTAGAGACCCGTTTACTCTTTACATCAAAATTATACGTCGTGTATGCCTTCAAATAATAAACTCAAATTGTCTTTTTTATATAACCTTCAAATTATCTTTTATGTTCATAAAATATACACCCAATATGTCAAATCACTCTAGCACAAAATAACAGCACAAAATGTTCAAGCAATAACAAAAGGAACGAATTTCGTTACCTGGTGTACGCCTTTTGCACCGTCACCTCTGAAGATGTTGTCCAACCAAACCCCGTCGTTGCATTCCACCGAACTTCCCTTTGCTACATGTACATCAAACTCATCCAGACGTTATCCAATTCTCTGCAGACGCCTTCAATATATCTACTCATATAATTGTCCAAATATGTTATTCAGCTTCCGAATCTTCCATACAATCGGCACCCTCGTTCAGAAAATAACTAGGCTCGCTTACCTCAGTAACATCTTTTTCATTATTCGAATGCATTTACTTACACCACCGTTTAACTAAGCACCTACTCGTGCTTTCGAACACTTAATTTAAATTAACGGACTGCAGTTATCACCGATTTAAAATTATTAACGTAGATGTTACCATATATGTCTGAAGCGAACCGAAGAAGTAAGAGAGCCCCTCTACATCTCTTAGTGTATTTATACGCGTTGAAACCTACCTCCAGTACCCCGTTTTTATCAAAATCACCACTACCGTAACTTTATTCTGAAAATCCAAACTCTAACGATCTTTTCAAAACTAAGAATTTCACGTTTCACTCCGCTTTAGTCCGAAAACACTGGCTATAATTGCACAACGGTTACAAAGGTCCGAGAAATTTCTCTCGTTCCACTTACAATCAGCCAATCCAGACCATTTTGTCGTAGGTCTAACATCCAACTATGTTATCCTTGTCTAACTCATATTCGTTGTCTTTTCTAAAATCCCACTACAACAACTTAAAATCGATATTGTGGTTAGCCTCTACAACTTGACGGGTGTTTTATCCAACGTCTGTTATTTGTCATTCTTGTTTACCCTATGCTATTGGTATCCCGTCTCTACTTGCTTTCAAATCACCTGTTATTTTGCAGCCTTTGCTTCGACCGTTAACTAAAATTTCTAAAGAATTATGTTCTAACGTACATTCTGGTTTCTGTAATTTGTTTATTTGTCCGTCAGTCTTTCTATGAACTGTTTGCCAGTTTGAAATTGTACTTTTCCATGTTGTTCAACCCGTAGATTTCTTAGAATTTGTTTTTAACGAACGCCTTGTTAGTTAAAATAAACATATACGTTTACATTATCGATTTTATATAGACAAAAGCTCTCCCTTATTATTTAATATGCACACTTTACAACCTTCGAATATTAAAACTAATTATACTCGTATTATCTTTGAGTTTTACATTCTACAAAGCTTCCACACTATGCAAATTTAACATGACGATTTATTAATACACATGTATGCTATTATCCGTTTGTTTTAAGGTCAAAATTAATTAATTTGGAACATAAATAATTTATTCCTGTTTTCTATATACACGGTCCTTACAAAATTACTCTCTTGACTTAACTATGCCTTATTACAAATAATTTACAAGATAATATATATATATATATATATATATATATATATATAAAGACAAGTTATTTGTAGTCCGAAATGAGAAATTTGTGTATAACAAAAGTAAAAATAAGATGTATCGGTAAATACACTCTTACGAAAATAATAAAAACTTAATTACCTATACCAGTCGAGCTAATAGTTTTATAGCCATTAACAAAACAATAACTTTATTACTTCACATAGGAATAAACATCCACCTGACCGGTTTCGACTTTCTTGAGCCTCGTCAGGGCGGACTGGTGTCCAACAACCATATGAAGTAATCGAAGCTATTATACTGATATAAGTTCGAAGCAATCTTTGTACTATGGCAAGAGTATATAATACCGTCATCAGGTGATAAAACGCCAACGCTACTAAGCGTGCATGTACAAAAGTTGATTCAAAACTAAATCGTAGTTTTATGATGGCCATAGAAGTTTCTTCCCCTTGCGAAGTTATTGTTTTGTTAATGGCTATACATATATGTATACATTATATATACATATATATATATATATATATATATATATATTATAAGTAGTTTTTTACACAAGGTAAGTTGATAAATACTAACGTATTGAAATTAATAAGATGAAATAATAACTTAGACTTTTTAAGTAAAGCCCAAATGATCATTTCAAATCGAGCTAGTAATTGAAAGAAGGAAAATATAAGGCCTTGGACAGGATTTAAACCTGCAGCTCAGTTTTGCCGGAACTGTGCGTTAACCAATTACGCTACCGAGGCCGATGGCTATAATTGGGAAATTTACAAATCCAAATCGTCTAGAGTACCATATATAAACCATACATGAACCTAACTTTGATTTGAAATGATCATTTGGGCTTTACTTAAAAAGTCTAAGTTATTATTTCATCTTATTAATTTCAATACGTTAGTATTTATCAACTTACCTTGTGTAAAAAACTACTTATAATATTTATATATTAATACTTGGCTTATAGCCGTGATTTTGAGCGCTGCTTCCTGTCTATATCTGACATAAGTCAAAAACTTGACAATTTCAGATATGATTGACAAAAATGCTAAACGTAATTGAAAGTTAGGTTTATATATGGTACTGTACACGATTTGGATTTGTAAATTTCCCAATTATAGCCATCGGCCTCGGTAGCGTAATTGGTTAACGCACAGTTCCGGCAAAACTGAGATGCAGGTTCAAATCCTGTCCAAGGCCTTATATTTTCCTTCTTTCAATTACTAGCTCGATTTGAAATCATCATTTGGGCTTTACTTAAAAAGTCTAAGTTATTATTTCATCTTATTAATTTCTATATATATATATATATATATATATATATATATATATATATATATACTAGTGATCAACAACGTACTACCACCAAAAATATATGGCCTGCCAAAGTTGCACAAACATGACATCCCTATGAGGCTATCGTGTCCACTGTGCAATCACCTTATAATAAATTATCTATTTTTCTAAAAAACATGATACAAAGTATAGTTTATCAGAATAAACATTATATTAAAGGTTCATGAACATTCAATGAGAAAGTTAAAAACATTGTCATTCCCCAAAACTATATCTTATATCATTAGATGTAATATCGTTATATACTAACATTCCCAAAGATTACGCAATAGAACTAATAACCAATAAATGGAGTACGATTAAACAACACACTGATACTCCACAAGATGATTTTGTAAAAGCAGTAGAACTAGTACTTAGATCAACATATTTCAGTTATAATCATGATCACTAGGTATTCAGTTCTGGAACTGGTTAGACGCGAATCATCATTGTTTCCTATTCTAAACTAACCTACACATTTCCCTGAAATTTGCACAATCTTCATCTATCACTATGTGATCTAGGTTTACATCTACCTCCTTTTTCATCTCTGCTTATTATATATCACATACTATTCCTCAAAAATACCATAGAACGTATTCTGCCATTCTATTTCTCCTATTTTTTTTCCACAGATATCCTTGTTCTACTACTATTTGTATAACCTATTTGTTATTAACCTTGTCTGTCCATGCTATCATCCTCATACATCTGAAGCACGGCATTCCAAAAGACTGCTACCGTTTTTCGGTCTGCTTTTCCTACTCCCGGATTTTATAGGCATACTGTGCTGTGCTCCACACATATGCTTTCAACAATTTTCTTCTTGTTTCTATGTTTGTTGTCGTTCATCATAGGCGTCGTTCTTTCTTGTTAGATGCAGTTCGGTCCCCTTCTATTGTTTTACAATTATATATCCTATTTCTCCGACATTCAGTAGATGTGAAGCGGGGTAAGCAGCCTGTGGCTGCCAAGTCCCCCAGCACTTGTACATTTACCGATTTAATATTTTTTTTCCAATATATCTTTTCGCACAGTCAACATTAGTTGCAGATATTTCACAATCAACTTATGTAGTTGTTTATAATAATTATCAGATTTATCTGCGTTTATTTTTTTTCGTCAATAGGTTTTCCGTCTCACAACTGGTTGGACACGTACCTGCACTTATTTATATTCTGCGCTAGCCTACACAGTTCCCTGAAATTACCGCACAGCTTATATACAGCCCAGTTCCCCTTCTATTATTTTCTAATTATATGCCCTATTTCACCGAGATTCAGTGGTATGTGAAGGGGGGCGTCGCCGTGGATCAATGTAGTAAGCGCAAGACTACGGATCCCAAGATCCTAGGTTCGAATCCCGACACGGCCGACTGCTTGAAAATGGCAGGTGAGCATTTTTCATAAAAATTACGCCCTCGTTCGGATGAGAGGTTAAATGGAGGTCCCGTGAGTGAGTGTTGTCACGCACGTTAAAGATCCCTACCTTGCCTGGAACAGCAAGGGTTCGGCAAAATTCTAAATTTGCAGGCAACAAAAAACTCGCCTCCTGGCCATAATATTACCTTTGGGTGGAGCATTGGAAAATCACATGTAAGGTATGTAAAGGGGGTTAACCAGCCTGGGCCGCCAAGATCCCCCAAAACTTAGAAATTTTCCGAATTGATAATTTTCCACAATTAACATTATTCGGGTACTTGTAGTTGATTATAATAATCATTATGTTTAAGTACAGTTACTTTTTCGTCATTAATTTATCCATCTTGAGACTGGTTGGATGCGTACCTCTATTGATTTCTATTCTGACCTAACCTACACATTTCCCTGAAATTCCTACAGCCTACATCTTTCGCTATCTGTGTGCAGTAGTCTAACCTAGGTCTACCTCTACTTCTCTCTCTGCTTCTAATATATTCCGCACTATTCCCTCATGACGTAGTATGTGGTCTATCATCCTATCTCTCCTACTTTTTACCATTTTCCACATATTTCTTTCTTCCCCTACCATTTAGAGTACCTCTTCGTTCTTAACTTTGTCTGTCCATGATATCTTCATCATACGTCTGTAGCACCACACCTCAGAGACTTCTACCTTTTCCTTGTCCGCTTCTCCTACTGTCCAGGCTTTACAGCCGTACAGTGCTGTGCTCCATACATATGTTTTAAGCAATCTTATCCTTGTTTCTATGTTTGTTATCTTTGAACACAGTAATTGCTTTTTCTTGTTAAATGTAGCACGACCTTGTAATAATTTTTGTTTTCCCGATGTCTTTCAGCAATTTATTTTACTTTTTTTGAATTTTTCTTGAATATCTTTATCTTTTAGTTTCTCTAAGTCAAAGTGCCTTTTTCCGTTTCTATTTTTCAAATTTTTTAATTTAAGTGCGGCCTTCATAATTACGATGTTGTGGTCAGTGTCTATATCTGCTTCCGGGTAGTTTCTACAGTCTTTTACTTGATTCCTAAACCGTTATCTAACAAGAATGTAATCTATTTGATATCTTTCTATTTCTCCTGGCATCTTCCACATATATCGTCTTCTAACATGATGTTGAAATAATGTGTTTTGTGATGATTAAATTGATCTTGTCGCAAAATTCTACCAGCCTATTTTCGCTTTCGTTTCTCGTGCCTAAACCAAATAAACCTACTACTACTCCTTCCCTACCTTCAGCTACCACTGCATTAAAATCCCCCGTAATTATTAAATTTTCATGTCCTTTTACGCATCTTAATATTTCTTCGATATCTTTGTAGATCCCTTCTACCTCTTCGTCACTGTAGCTAGAGGTGGGCATGTATACTTGTATTATTACCGTGTTTACCGGTTTGGATGCTAATCTAACCATGAGTACTCTTTCGTTCTTTTGTAAGTAATTTTCTACATAGTATCCTATCTTTTTCCGGATAACTACTCCCACACCCAAATTTCCTTTCTCTGCTCTTGTATGAATTACCCTGAAGTCTCCACTCCAAAAATCCCCCGCCTTTGCCCACCGAACTTTGCTGATCCCTACTATGTCTAGTGGTAACCTATTCATTTCGATTTTTAGGTTCTCTAGCTTACCTACTTGCTTCATACTTCTAACATTCCACGCTCCGATTAGCAAAATGTTCCCAACTCTTATTCTGCACTTTCCGATCGCATCCTCCGAAGTAGTCCCCTCCCGGAGATCCGAATCTGGGACTATTTTAACTCCGGAATCTTTTACCCCAGAGAATGCCATCATTTTATTATAATTTAGGTACGCTGTGTACTTGGGAGGTAATGTGGTGGTTTCTCGTTTCCATCCACATCACGGTAGTGTGCCTTAGACTGCCGGACCGACCCTTATGGTCTCTGCCGATCTGAGTACCGAAAGAGCCGCTGCCCTCTTTCGGGGACCTGTCTTAGTCTGGTTCCTCACTAACGACCCTACTGCTTTGGTTGGACTTGTAGTTTGGCTCTTTAGCTCAGTAGAACACGCAAGCTATTGCACCTGTTCTAGTAATCTAGAACTTCGGCAAGGTGCAGGTCCATTCGAAATGGTCAGCTATAAGAATAAATTTTATTTACAAATAAATGGATGTACTATGGGAACGGTGCTATATAGTGTAGTAGCGCAAATGATACTAGAAGAAGAGAAAGTTCAAAATTTACAAAAAAATTGATTTTCCATTGCCATTTTTCTTTCGGTATGCAGATGATTGTATCTGTGCTATACCGAAAGACAAATGTGATTACAATGTAAATGTATTTAATAGTTTTCATAAACAATTAAAATTCACTACTGAAATTGAAAAAGAACATAAAATAAATTTTTTAGACATGACGCTGTACCGTACAGATGGAAAAATAAAAACCATATGATATACCAAGCCTACATGGTCTGGTAGGTACCTAAATTACAACTCGCAACATCCAATAACCCAAAAAAAGCAGTTATTTTAAGCTTAACAGATAGAGGCTTTAAATTAACAGATCCAGAATACAGAAAAGGTGCAATTGAAAAAGCTAGAGGGGTATTAAGAAACAATAACTATCCACAAAGCCTAATAAAAACATGTTTAAGAAACAAATACACAAATATTACAATAATTACCATAAAGACAACATAAACAATAATACACACATTAAAAATAAAAAAAAGTATGTTAAAATACCTTATATTCCATGTTTATCCGAAAATTTACATAAATATTTAAAAAAATACAACAAAAATTTAGCTCACAAAGGTTATAGTTTAAATAAAAATTGGTTTACTAAAATAAAAAATATAACTCTTAAAAACAAAATAACGCACACGCATCCTATGCCAAAATGAATGCAAATGCGTTTACATTGGACAGAATGAAGAACACTTAGAGAAGCGACTGAACGGTTATAAATATAACCAAAAAAATCAAACGGCGCTTACAAAACATGAAAAGCAAATTAATCATAGATTTACCTTTGATAAAACTAGAATTTTAAAAACTGAAATTAATAAAACAAAAAAAGAGAGAATGGTTAGAGATGATATATATTATAAAAAACCCACCAGCAGTTAATGATCGGCCGATATACAAAAATTGATTAAGATATATCACAGCATAATAAAATAATCTCCACACGCTGTGGACTAAAGTGGCTTGACGTTGGTCGCCAGTAAAGAATGTTGAGGATTGATGTGATTCTATGTGAACTTCAATAAAAGATTTAATGTTTAAATTTGCTCGCTCAAAGAGGGGTATTTGACAAAAAAATGCTGACAAAATTAATTTCGTATTAATTTTTATTCTTTTCGATTTTGTGTAAGTCAGAAAGGTGTTTGGACCTCATATACTGATCATGAGCTCGACACTTTTCCGCATTTGTCAAAAAAACACAAAGTGAAATATGAGTAATTACTATTGAGTTGAACTGCTTCTGTCTACTATCTTCATTGCTTTTTTTTCATTTACTTAAAAACTTTAAAACTTGGAAACAGTATTTATTTTTGTAATAGGTATACTACGTTTATATTATATAGTCATGTACGTAAAAGACAGACAATGAAATAACACACCTTGGTTTACAATATAATATAGTTTACAAAATATTAAAAAATTATTACAAATAAGATGAAAATATCAGTCTGCAGAAGAATCACAACCCTCTTAATCATATTCTTCCGTATGTTCATCAGATCCTTCTTCATTATTTTCTAAAGGACACAGTATTTCTAAAGCAGTATTGCTAAAAGGCTTTGATTTTATTTATATTTGTCTAATGGAACTTAAATAGGGGTTTAACGTCAAAAATAATATATTTATAATGTCCATATTCCTTTGTTCCCAAGAAAATGTTCTAGAGTAACTTTCCCTAAATTGGTGAAAATGTTTATTTCTGGACTCTGCGACCTCTTCTGATAATGTCTCTATTGGAAGTAAGACGTACTTAATAATCACGAGTCCGTGGATTAATATTTTGTGGTCTGTATGAGACATTGGATGCAAGGAATATAGTTCTAGATACAATTTCGCTGTATTTAGGTTATTCGTGTGTCCACTTGAAATCGCCTCTAAGACGATGGCAAACCTTTCGATGAGGCTTTGTCTATACCTGTAATCATTGCGAAAAACGTTCTGTTTGTATTGCCATCATTACTGTTTCCACATGGAGATTAAGGTACATCGACAGTGAGTCAAAGTTCTGTTCAAAATTTCTGTTGTATAATTTTTCTTTCATTTGTTTTTCTTCATCTTCTTTAGATCGTATCTGCCACTTCTGAACAAGAATCTTATAACAAAGACTGAGTAAGATTTCAAAAAACTTCATTCGAGCATGCGATATCGACAAACTAAATGTTAAATTTTTAGTATTAGGTTCATTACATCTTTACAAATCATTGAAATGCTTTGATGTAGCTTTACAAATGTAACATCTCATGGTTGAAGTAGTATCTGTTGCTGCGTTGCACACTCTGCCATCGACCATAGTCAAAAGCATCGTGTGCTCTAAATTATTTCACTGCCTCTTTTACAATCGCATTTGCGAAGGCTTAATTTTGTTGTTGAAATAGTTTATTTCTTCTTTTGTTACATCTGACGTTTCAGGTATATCCTCATAGTACGACAAAATCGAGGAGATGAGGTAGCGGGATTTTGCCATATCATCTTATGGTTTTTTAAGCAAGTGAGTCGCAAAGGAACTAGAGAAGACAAAGATATTGCCATCAGAATCACCACTATTTTGGAACTTTTGTTTATGCAGAGCTTGTTGCGATCCGTCACTGTCCCACTTGTATTTCAGTTCAAGAGAAGCCAATTCTTCAGTTGTTAAAAGTTCAAAAACATCGTTTAAGTAGAATATAAGTCGCTCTACGGTATGGTTCAATAACGCCTGTAAATTAACCTCTGCGCAGGTTTCAGTAACCCGGTAGGATTCTTTCACAGGATATCAGTTTTTTTGCTTTTGTAAATAACTGTGGAAAGGATAAGATCTTTAGCTGTTTCACTAATAATCTCATTTTGTCCTCTACTTACGGAAGCCTCAATAAAAGAGCTTCTGTTGGAATTACTTGCTCATTAACTGATGATACTGCATTACTTTTCCTGTATACTTTATGCATTTGTCACCGCGTGTTGGAATAGCCATGATGTCTTTCACAACGAATGCTTCACCTAAGTTGTCTTGCTCCCATAGCAGCATTTGTCTTGAGCCTCATTATTCGTCCTTAGATTTCTGTTTTCCAGCGTTTACTGCAATCTGTCGGTCTTCAAAAGACTTTTACGGGCGGCCATCACTTACTTTAGTGACTTACTTGAGAGGTATTTCTACAGTTCCTTGTAGCGATTTGGAGATTTTACCCAAGAACTTGCACTGTCCTTTTAGCAGTTTGCCACTTACACATAATTTCGGATTTAAATCGCAAAAATCTTTTAATAAATACAGGTTTTTTCACTTTAGGAAAACTTGGATCATCTATTATTTTATTTTGAAATATATTCAAGTTTTTCGAAAACTCCTTTTCAGAATACTGCTTCACCTTCTTACAGGGCTGGATTTAGACTTGATAAGGCTGTAAGCTATTTGACATATGGTGCCTTTTATAAGTTCAGATATTATATGTCATTGCCAAATATGATTTTCGGATACCTAGAGAGTTAATCTGAAATGTGAAATACAATTAAGAAGAATATAGAGAGTCAAATAATAAACCTTTAACTTAAAATCGTTTTTACTCATGACTAACTTAAATATGCAAACTCTGGTAAAAAGAACAAAGTTCTTTTAAAATGCACAATTTACAAAGACTTATTATCTAATCCCTTGAAACATGTTATAATGATTAAGGAATTATATTAAACTTAAATATTTTCTTTCTTGCCTTTACTAGAGAAAGTCACTGATGACATTATCAAATGATAAACTGCGTAGTTTGTCACTATCTAAGCACATGAGAATGAGGGAACATTGTTCTAAATTCATTTTTTATCCTCTTCAGCCGAGAAAAAGATCTTTTTTTAGAGCAATTTGCAATCATCATACTAAGAAACAATTTGAAAATTACTTCCACATTAGGGAATGCTGATTGAACACACGCGTTAAATATTACCCTATACAGATACTGATGTGTCAAACTATCATGTTTCGCTGAACCATTGGCTAACGTATTGATGAAAACGTTTCACTTCTACAAAATTCATGTTCACCTTTTCAGGCTATGTTTGGCATAAAGCACTAACTCCTTCACGAATCTCTTCTTCTGTAGCTTCAAATTTTGATAAAAATGAAAACTTTTTTGTAGTATCATTGTACACTGAGGCCCTCTGTGCCAGATTTGACTCCAATGCATCCATCACGGGTATAAATGTTTTGATTCTGAACTTGTCTTTTGGCTCAATATTCTCTAAAGCATCATCTTCATAATCATTGATGCACCTCCTTCTATATCTGCTTTTCTTGTAATCAACATCAGGCAATTTTTCTTTTGGTTTTTTCTTCAAAATGATTGAAAATATGCCTGGAATCTTTAACAAAATTCGAAAGTGAAGAATACAATTTCCTACATACCAATAGACTAATTTGGAGGTCTTGCAGTGATTGACTAGTCTTGTGAAATTCATCTAGGAAGTAACTCCACAAATATAGTATTACCATAAATTCAAATTCCTCCATTTTATTCAAAATATTTATGGCTTGCTTTCTTGTTTCACCTTTTTCTGTAGTATCAATATGCAGCTGATACAATGCAGAAATTATTCTATCATAACTATCAAGTATTGCACTTGTTGCAATTGAATGTTCTTCCCATATAGTCTTTGACAAAGACTTTGGAACTTTTGAATCGCTTTTGAAGATCGACAACAGTACTGCCCATCTATGTGTAGATGGTGAAAAGAAATTATATATTTCTTGAACAATTCCAAAAAGTTTACTGCATCTAAAAAAGAATCAAATACTGCTTTACCAACAAGATTCGGGGAATGATCAGCAGATGGAATATGCATAGCATACTTGTTAATCTTCAATATTATTTGCCAGACATATTGGCAGTATTAGCACATGACTGGCCTCGATACTTACTAAAATTTATTTTACACTCATTTGTAAAGTAGTTGTGCACCATCTTAACCATACTTTCCCTTGTGTGGCTACCTATCTCTTGGAAAGTTAGAAAACGTTTAATAGGGAGCCCATAATCCGGTAAAACATACCTCACAATAACAGAGCTGATCAATATGCGCCCGGTGCGGAGTAGAATGTACCGATAAACTGAAGTATCCTGTAGTTCTTAAATCATCTATAGGAGACTCATCGTGTTCATAATAAAAGAAATTATAATTACACGTTCTAGTTCAATTATAAAATAATAATGAAATAATTTTAAAACTTACCGAAATTATTGGCATTTCCAGTCGAAATTTATCAGTATTTTTGGTAGTTATAATTATCCGTTAACCGGTTATCGGTAATGCAAACCTTAGGCACAGTAGCGCTTTGTTCTTCGAAAAGACCTGCTAAAAAATTTGGTGATGCGCGGCATTGGGAGTTCGAGAATTTTTGTAATGGGGTAGAAAGTCAAGAAGTTTTTTTAAGTAGGGTTACAAAAGGGAACAGCAGAGTTGATGAGAGTTGGGAGTCGAAAGCTAGGCGACCTATCCTGACTAATCGTTTTCTGGATAGTGAAAATAATCAACGAAATTCTTGGGTTAAGACAGTTTGACGCTCATTAATTTTGAACAATTAATAAAACCCCTCAAGGTCGGTGGATACTTTAAAGTAGTTCCTTTTCGGCCAATTTTACACGTGTATAGTAATATTTTTTATCATTTTGCCATACGAACACACGTTTGCACTACTAGTTACTATAAAATTGTTACGGGGTGCCCGCACCATCTGGGCAATTTGTAACGTCATTTTTACCCATAACAGTCTCTTAAAATGGCTAACTTACGTACAATTACTTTATATAAGTAGATTTTTTAAAAGATCAAGTCTAGTTTTGCTGAATTCAAGAAAATCGTCTCTCGTAAAGTCTAGATCGATATGTACCCACTTAAATAATAAAATGTAACCTTTTCTAACCTTGATAAGCCGAATTTTGCTTATAAGTTAACTTAGCTCTTCGTGGTAAGTATATCCGCATGTATTATTATACAGTCAATTGATGAACATTAGAATTCTTTACAAGCACAAATTATTCTTATGTAATTATAAGTTAAAGCATTCAAATGAGAAATTAACAATACAGGAATGTACTTCAAGACCTTGAATTAGAATAATTTAGATAATGTACGTTACACACTACCATATTTGCCTTGAAAAATGAGATTTTAAGTACCATGCGAACGCCCATGGTTAGTAGTATAAACCTGTACCTTTTGATAAATTCTGTAAATATTATTGTGCTTTCGTACCTAATTTTACAAGCTGAATCTTTATATTTTCTCTAATTCCATATTTGACACTTTTGATAGATTTCTAAAATTAAGAACATGCATCTGTTCGATCTTCCTTTAAACTTTTTATAATATTAAGCGACAAAGAAGTATTGTCTGAGGCATTTATGGTTCAAGTCAGGAGTAAATAAGTGTTTCAGATTTGGACCGTATCGTATTAAATCATAATAAAGTTGTCATTCACTCACTTTTATATGAGGCATCATTGGGACAAGGTATGGATCACTACTTCTAGACATGAAAATTCACACACTTAAGTAAACCGAAGAGTGTCTGTAGAAAAGTAGCGGTTGCAAGGAAATTATGAACGAACAAACTCGCTCGTTCTACCAAATTAAAAGGTGTCTCTTTAACAACGTAACTGGAGGACGTCGAAAGTCGCATACTTCAATTGGTTTTCTCTTCTCCATTGGTGGGTTAAGATTGTTTACTGTTTGTGAACCATTGAGGGTGAAAGACAATTACATAGTATTAATTGCACTAAACTGGAAAAGCAGCTATCGCTAGTTGCTTTCACGATTCACGAGCAAGTGATGTTCACTTTACTATACTTCACAATTTTCGTATACAATAAGGGATAGAAGCAACGAAGTAGGTAAAACTAAAGAATAGTTACAACACTAAACCACTAATAAGAATCATGTTGCCAAGAGCTTAAACATCCCGCTTGCCAAAACAACTATAAAATCTTCTATTTAAAATTAAGTATTGCAACAGTATTTAGAAAGACATGGAACATTCTGGAAGCAATTAGCAATAAGAAAGGATAAATGGCAGGTATCGCAATATAATAAGGTTTTTCTCAAAGGGTTTGATGACGCACATTCTAGATATTTCTCAAATAAAGGATTATCGTATATAAGTGTAAACCCTTGAGACAGTTTAGTATTAATTTGAACTCGGTCCTAACAAACGTTTGATGTACATAATTTGATGTAAAGATAAATTCGTTTTTGTATATAACTGTGCTACATAAATAAATTACAAGTAAAGTTAGTGCTGTAATAGTGTTTAATTTGTTGTATTTAAAAGATTAAACTAGTGCCTACAAATAGTGATTAAGTTAGTGTTACTGTAAATATTTCTGATCGTGAAGAATAAGTATTACACTTGTATTTATTGGAAGTAAAGGACAAATAGAAAATTCGTTACACGGGTGTTGGGTGTGTGCGGTTGTACTGAAAAAGACATTTGAAAGACTTCTTTTTGCATGTGCCTCTCACTCGTAGTCAACAAAAAAAAAATGGACAACGATATTTTTCTTTTTTGAAGGACTTTAACTCCAGCACGAAGGAAAATTCCGTAAAATTACAGGAAAGTTTTATAAAAAAATTACAAGAGCACACATAGCAACAGGACCAAAAATCTACAAGCCTCGCAGCGAAATTAGAAAGAAGTACCACAAATTTTACAAAAAAATTACAAGAAAATGCGGAAAATTAGGAACAAAATACCGCAAACTCTGAGAAGAACTGAACCAAACTACCGCCCATCTGCAAAAAACTATACAGCGCAATTAGACCAAAATGTAAACGCGGTTGAACAAAAATTAATGGAAAATTACAGCCAATTTAGGGAGGAGTTTATGCAAGAAGCTACTAAATCCGCGGAAGAGCTGGATGCCAAATTTTCACGCGGCTTAAAAAAACTTGAGCAGAGTTTTCAGAAACGTTGTTCAAAAGCTCGTGGAAAGCGAAAGAAAAGGTGCTAGAAATGGAGGACGGATTAATCACCTAACAGTACAAGCACAGGAGGTCTTACCCCTAATGATACAATGGCACGCCTCTGAGTTTAAGAATGCTGAGGAAAACAAATCATCGCCGTCAAAGTTCAAAGTAAAACCACCTACCTTTGGTGGATAGTTGCCTTGGACGACGTATTTCAAACAATTTGAGGCTGCCGTAACAGCTAGCGACTGGAGTGACCGTGAAAAGGCAACTATGTTGATAGTCGAACTACGAGATGAAGCTTCGAGTATCCTACAAACTATACCGAACCGTAATCAAAAAAACTAAGGAACCCTAATATCAAGGCTGGAAATCAGGTACTGCAATTCCCAATTGCAATAAGTGTACCACGCTCAACTAAAGAACCGTTACCAGAAGGTCAACTAAAATTTACAAGAGTTCGAAGCAGATATTGTTCGCTTGGTGATGCTAGCCTATCTTATAGCACCGGGTAGTTTCTTAGAACAGCTGACGGTACAGACCATTGTCGATGGAATATGGAATGGAGAAGTCCAGTAAGCATTACGACCAGCCCGGGTTAAGATACTGGATGATGCACTGTTTCATACTTTGACAAAGTTAGCAGTGTCAAAGTTAGATGCTCTGTGCAAGAACAGGGACCGGAAAGTATTGAGGAAATGATTCGATGTGTATTTCGTGACCAGTAACCAAAAGGGAAGGAACCGAAAAATTCTGAAATTGTGGAGAGTTTGGGCATATCCAGATGCAGTGAAACAACCCAAGAAAGAACAAAGAAGCCCGAAAACTAGAGGGGATCGACGATAGGTTGCAATAATTGACATTCATAGATTTTGCCCCGTATAACACCATCCATATCGCTTAATATAGGTCTGAGGACAGTATTTACGTATATGCACATTACAACGATAAGACTATTAAGTCTTTAGTTGATACCGGTGCCACTAGAACAATTGTGAACCTGCCGTAGGACGCAACCATGACAAAGTGATGCCCCTAACCATGCGTCTTAGGACAGTGATAGGTGAAGGCATTCAGATGCACGGAATTTTAAATAGCGGCAAGGTGCTCTCGAAACCGGAAAGAAAATACTGCGTTACAAGGAAAGAACTGTTGGCTGCAGTGAACTCGATGGGGCACTTTTATAAGTATCTCTAGGGTCAGAAATTACACCCAAGCACAGATTACGCATTTTATAAGTGGCTAATGCAGTTTAATAACCTAGAAGTATAGGTCGCGAGATGGATAGAAAAGCCACAGGAATATGACTGCGACACCGAAAGTCATTGTAACACAGATGCATTTTTGAGATTTGTCCTAAAGATTATAGTTATTGTTCACAGCTGGGGACGAAATGCGAGTTTTTTTATCGAACAACCGTGATTAACGACGATTGACAGCCACAGAAGCTGCGGACCGAATAAGATTATGACTCAGACCTAGACGTCATTATGGATTGGAAAAGCAGATGAGAGCGTTCACCGTGGCAGAATGTTTGCTCGTTGAGTAGCACGCTGAAATTATGCTGGGCAGAGTGGGTTTCATTGAAGTTAGAGGAGGGAATTTTGGTGCGACACCTCTAAAAGGAAAATGGATATGTAAGTACACTTCAGGTGGTGGTTTCTAAAAGCCGAGCCTACGAAGTTTTAGGATCTCTACGTAATGGAACGTCGGGAAGGTACTTTGGTCCCAAGAAAACTCTAGAGAAAGTCCGAAAAAGATTGCACTGGTTAGCCTGCAAAGAAATACGTCAGAGAATGGTTCAGGAAATATCGGTTATGTGTACCGTTGGGTAGCAGAAAAGCGCCCATAACAAAATCCGTATGAGGGAGTGACAATTGAAATCGCACTACCATTCACCGAAATGTCTCATGGAGGAAAATACATCTTGGTGGACATATACTACTTTACAAAATAGACTGAAGTAGATGCTATACTCAACCAGGAAGCAGCAACGGTGGCTGACGTATTAATCAGGTAGCGTTTTTGATTACCTTTTGAGCTGCACGCTGACCAGGGCAGAAATTTTGAGTCTGCACTATTCAAGATGTTTGCCGGCTGCTAGAGATGAAAAGGACCAGAACGGCATTGTTGTACCCTTAGTCGGATGGTGTGATAGAACCTATAAACCGCATCTTGGTAAAGCTTCTATCCAAGGTAGTCTCTGAATCTCAAAGGGACTGGGACCAATACATAAACCTATTTTTATTGGCCTACCGATCTGTGGTTTACGAGAATATTTGATCGACTCCTGCATGTGCTATGCTGGAATGCGAAATACGTTTACCATGTAACCTTGAGTTTGGAGCAAGCCTGCAGAAAACGCTGTAGGCAAAAGTTATGTCAATAGACTCAAGTGAAAAATACATGACATCCATAGAGACGTTAAGAGGAATATTCAAATCGCGATCGACCGGATGAGGACCAGGTATGATATCAAGGCCAAGAGTCTGGTTTTCATATGGGAGACCGCGTATGGTTGTACAATCCTAGGAGGCGTATATTGTTGCGAAAGTTACATAGAAAGTGGAAGGGCCGTCACAAAATTACTGAAACGAATCAACGCTGTAGTATATTGGATTTGTAAACTCTTAAACGCATAACAATAACGATGTACATTAACAGACTGGCACCTTACGACAGTAACGACCACGACAATACCGGATGACATGATAAAGTGAGGCGAGTAGTGATCCAGAAAACGAATCAAAGCCTTATCCAAATAATGAATGGTTCATGTCCGTGTACAGCAGTTCCAGCGGAGCGAGGTTTGGAATTACCGAAGAGGCCAACAGGGATCTCTTTGATGTGTCGTAGAAATACTAGCTTCCATAATGCGTAGCGACGGATCTCAATATGGTCCAGGGACTGCTACGGTGTTCAAAAGTAAATTTGGTTGTCTGGACCAATTCGCTTACAATAACCAAAGGTGAGCAAAACCATACACCTTAGAGATGGACGTCGTCACATTTATTACCTAGTGACAAAACAATTGTTCTCTGGTAAATCCAGATACCGGGATCTGTGGAAGGCATTAGTGGATCCCAAAAACCAGATGATGAAGATTGAGGACAAGAAGTTGGTCATATCTAAGATATGATGGACTCTATAAATTAAACTGGAGGACGGTACAAAACATGCTGGCGGTATTATTCCATAAAACCGGGGTCTAAATCTTAGTATGCGTCTTAAACCCAAAAATAACCGCAGCCGCTATTAATAGTGTCGATTACTAGTTACATCAATATGGAAAATGTAAGAATGGCTCCGGTTGTTTTATCGTCGAAACAACATCCAGCTTCCGTCCCGTAAAATATTCCGAGGCCAAACAGTTTTAAGAGGAGGGACAGTGCAACAGTAATTAAGAAGGATATGGAACATTCGGGAAAGGAGGCATATTCTGTTTTACTAAAACGGCTTCATATCTGTTTAACGATAACAAAGGATGATTGACAGGTATCGCAATACAATGGGGTTGCTCTTGAAGGGTTCGATGCCTCACATTCTGGATTTCTCTCCAATTGTCCTGAATAAAGGGTTTTGGAAAAGTTGAACTCTGTCCTAATAAACATTTGATGTACATAAATTAATGTAAATATAAATTTATCTTTGTGATGTAAATGTGTTAGATAAATATTTTTACCAGAAAGATTAGTGCTATATATTTAGAAGATTAAATTAGTGCCTACAAATAGTGATTAAGCTAGTGCTAATGTAAGTAAGGCTTTAAATATTTGTGATCGTAAAGAATAATTATTAGACTTGTATTTATTGGAAATAAATGAAAAATAGAAAATTCGTTACAATATTAATTACAGATACTAAGGAATAAAATAAACGACAAAATAAACAACATAGCTAAATATATTTTATATCAGGGAATAGTTATCTATTAATTGATTGTCAGTAAACACAATTTCATCATAGAGCGTTTGACTAGTCCTCAGCTTATCTTTATTGTAGTCACACAAAAACAATGCGATCCTTATCAAAATAAACTTTAATAGCTCTTCAGAAACACCAATTTAGAAGAGGGAGGGACATTTAATGCCATTATTAGGACGAGGGAATCGGCAAATTAAGATAGCGGAACGATTAGATCCACTTACTTGTCTGTTGCAGTGTGCAAGTATTTAACATTTTATTTTTCTAAAACCCTGTTGCATTTACTGCAACAGTTAACAAGGACCAATTCAAGCTAGAAAAGTGACCAGAGATCGAATACAAAAAACATGCAGTTCATAACTTAATGCGCATAATAGACCTGAGCTAAGATCACTTAAATTTTATTCAATTGCTTTGAGAATTCTTCAAATACGAATGTTGTCTGTAACAAATGGAATTGGACCGATATAATCCTTACTTTCCACTATCCTACTATAAGTTGTCGCTTACGCTGCAAGTGATTGTGCCAGTAGATGCAGTTGTTTTCATTTTTTATACTAAACAGGCACCTTATAGTTCGATAAGGTAAATCGGTAAATCTGTTCGTCTATAGATATTTTCTTGACATCACTATTTGGCGATAGATACTAATCTGATTCAATTGAGAGTGTGAACCTGCACATTCTGAAGTAGTAATCCACGTCCTGTCTTGATGTTGTCAGTTATGGAAGTGGGTGAAATGTCAACTTCATTTGTTTTCAATATACCCCTGTCTCAACCCAGTATATATTATTATTAATCAAACTGCGGTTATGGAAACATCACTTCTAGCAATAAGTATTATATTTTCTAAACTGAAAAGCAGCATTTGCGCAAACTCTACTCAGTTTAAAAAATAATTTATTAACAACTTTCAGCGAACTGAAACAAGTGATCAAATCGTCAGCATACGTATCGGTTATCAACACTGTCGACATGAGGGTAAAATTAAGGGAGTCTAATGTAGCCAATTCTATAATACGCAAGGTCAAATAAGTCACAAGAAAACTTCATGAGCTATAGCATTTAAATTAGAATTATCAACTCTATTAAGACCAATAACTGAGGAGAAAATCTCCAGACAATACGATGAACATTTTAACTAAAATCTGTCTATACATTTTGTTACGTACAATTTGGCCAAGAAAATCTACCGGTGATCCATAGAGAAACTACGTTAAGTACCCTCTACATTTTATTTTCGAATACTTCAACGATGGTACTACATTTGCCAGGAAACGAGTTTCTTTTTATCAGGAAATTTTGAATTTTACCGAACCCTTGCTATTCCAAGCAAGGTAGGGATCTTTAACGTGCGTCACAAAACGCGCACATATTCGTCTAGCATTTTTCAGATGCGGTAAATTGTATTTGAAAAGAATCGAACCCAGGTCTTGGAATGTAAAGATGGTTCACGTAAAATTGTCTTTATCGGAAAAGATCTGAACCCACTAATCTCGAAATTCGTGGATATCTAAGGAAAAGCACCAGAAGAAATAAGATGCCAAAACCTAGGAACGAAAATGATTCGGGTCTTAATTAATTAATTAATTAAGTACACTAAGGCTAAAATAAACGTAAAATTAACGTTAACAATAAGAGCACTAATATACCTTTTATAGATAGGAAAGTTTGCAAAATCAAAAACTAAATTACCTGAATTTCAGTCACGCCTCTAGGAAATTGCAAAGTAGCTTATTATAACATGGCTTGTACTATTACCCATTAGTTGTAAAAAACACCAATATCAAAATATTACACTATTATGTTTTTCATTCTATTACTCAAAAACTTATCATAATAAAGCACAAATTCTTAAACAAATTAAAAATATCACAATGATTAACTCAATAGAAAACGTTTTCGGCAAACAAAATTACTATCTAAATTCTTAACCTAATAACAAGAGCGTACTGTGGGTACGTTTATCAACTATATACAGTTGAACAGAAATCAATGTTCTATTATTTACAGTTACTGTAGGTTATAGTTTCATAAATTTAATCATAAATACCTGATGAGTTATTTGTTTTGACCATATACTACTGGAACTTTAAAAACTAGTTCTTCTGATTCAACATATTTTAGTTCAACATGAAGTTGTTGAGTAAATAAAAACCAAGGTGTTCCTAAAATTAAAAGTAACCAATAAGGTAGGGTATTATCGAACTTCATTGACTAACTGCTTTAATCAGTTCGATACCTTTTTTTTAAGGTTAACTAACCTACTAAAGTTACACGTTAAATGTTTGAATTGTGAAGATGAAGTGCTTAACAAAAAAACTATACCTCCATTAAACAATTCGAGATATCTTCGGCAAAATTCGGACAGATGAATTAAGACCGCAAATTGAAATAGTCATGTCTGTTCTTGTTATATTTAACATATGCAATATTATATAACTTGAAACCTTTAACCTAGACCCAGAGAAGGACTTTTCCTTTTCTGCAATCAGCAAAAATTGTTAACGTGAACTTTCTTCGTGCCAAAGACGATGAGGTTATAGACGCCGATATGTACCATATTAATCAGAACAAATGAATTATAAGACTGCACTTTAGAATTCAAAATTGCCGTGCTTTCATTCTTAACCTTAAAAACCGCCATAATGAATTTGACAAACTTTGCATATGAACAATGTAAGGCATAAAAGTAGTCCTTCCTTAAATCAAGAATGCATGTAACCTAAAAATTTAATATCGAGGAATTGATTTGCATTCTCACGGACTTTTAACTTACGTATTATACTATACTATTATACAAACCATATCGTCCCACGGGAATATTATAGCGGGACATGAGTAATTAGAAAAATTTAATTTTCTCGATCTTTGGGATGTTGTGTGAATTCGGTATGGTTCTAAATGACCTCTATATACCTCTAGATGTGATAAGGAGGACATCAGAGGTCATTGAGCACCACATTTTTTAAATAGAACCACCTCCAAAGCCGAGAAAATTAAATTTTCAAATATGTAATTTCCCTCTGTATAATATTTCAATAAGCTTATTATTAGTATAGTATTCATTAGTATATAAGTGAAACCAGTGTCTTTAAAAACAAGTTTTTAATTGCATACGTCCACTCAAAGCAGTATCAAATACTTTTTTAAATGTAATAATATTCAATAATACATTGAGTAACAAAGTACTATTTGAAAACCAATCCAGTGATTTAGAAAACACGGTACTTTAACTAAAACATTCGAATTTCTACTGAAAACATTTTGAAAGTACACGCAGATTTCTTTTCATTAATAGTATTTTGATGCAAAACGTGAATTTAAACGCACTACTCAAATCTTTCTAGATTTCTTCAATTTTGGTGTATTCTTTGAAAGACGCTACTCTAATTAATTACTAAATTTTTTAGGCGCTTCCAGTTCAGTCGGATAGCATAAAACTCAGCTGGTAAATAACCGTAGATCACAAATGACAGGTAATTATTTCGTACAATAGCAGGCAATGTGAATGAACACTCCAATTAGTAGCCCGCGATAAGACTGGTAAAGATTATAAATCAGATAAGATAAAACTTTTTAATAGCTTATAAATTATAATAAAAGCGATTACGAATGAGTATTTTACACTAATCCTTTTAAGCCACGCTAATTAAAGAAGATATTAAAAATGTGTACGATCTCATAAATTACAATGACACGTAAAATGAATGAAACTATAGTTAATTATTACATCATCCTAATGAGTCATATCACCTAGGGAAGTGGGGATTCGAGAACCTGTGATGTATTGAAGATTTTTTTATACAAAAGCCCGTAAATAATCGATATTGTAATGTTGTTTTAAGGTCAAATTCCTAAAAAGTCTGACCATTATAAGAGATTCCTAAAAGTGATATCTGGTCAGTTAAAACTTTTTTCGTAGGTAAAAGTTTTTTTTTGCAATTATCCGTAACTAATTTTAATAATCTGTACATAGTATGACATTCATAAGAAAGTTTAAGGGAGATTATATGCTAATCACTAGTAGCTGTGAACTGTTATTTTTCAGGTTTCAGTTGTTTTATTGCTTTGGTAGGCTTTAAGATTGATATGTAAGCAATCTTTTGAACAGTTTGTGTTAAAGAAATATGTTTGTGAATGTAGCCACTATTATAATTTGAAGGATTGATTATAATTGTGATGTTGAAATTTCGTTGTTTCATTCCATCTGAGCAGGATAATACGAAAATTCTCAAGTAAAGTAATCGCATTACACTTACGAATTAAGAATATATATAATATATATATATAATATATATAACTTAATTTGAACGTTGTAATTATACCTTATTATTTCAAAAGTGTAAATAACTATAACAATTGTAATTGTTTATTAATTTTTAAACACGTTTGGTCATCAGGAATAATAATTATGTTCTACAAAACATTACCTATAGAATGAAAAATATTTTAATAATTACATACCTAAAACTGAATTGTAATGTGTATCTAAGCTAAAGTAAACATTTAAACATTTGTCACGGATATAAAATTCGCTAAAATTGTCACTCATAAAAATAAAATGATGTTTTACATTTAAAAATACAAGAATGAAGAACACTTAAAGTATACAATGTAATAAATCATATTTAGTATATACTGTTAAATAAATAAATTGTATTTGGTATAAGTAAACTTGTTTAATAGTGGTGGTATATATAGAATATGTGAATAGGATATTTATAACAAAGTGCAATTAGGTATTAAATTTTGGTAGAAATTGTGAAATTGTCTTATCTTTTTGAATATTGCTTGTGAATTTCTTTGGATTTGTATATTTGCTAAATCTCTTTTATATTTTCATTTCAGTACTAAAATTTCTACATTATTAAAATCAATTTTTAAATGTTTAAAGGCATGTGTTGCTAGAGCGGTGCATTTTGTTGTTAGTTTTATTGAATATTTATGTTCGTATATTCGTTTATGGAGGTATTGTTTGGAATTTCGATATACACAAGTCCGACATCGCTGCAATTTATTTTGTATATGGTGTGTTTTGATTGTTGCTCTATTTCTGGTCTTAATTTTGTAAAGGTTTTGTAAAATTGTTTGGTTTGGTAAACTTGAATATATACTCTGTAATATTTTTAGTTTTCGTGATAGATGGTGTAAACTTAATCCTGTTGTCATTACGTTTGATTTTTTATAATTTAAATATCTTGTGATTTGTTTTATAATTTAGAACTTTTGGGTATCGTTATTCTTAAAAATTTGTAACTTTTTAAATTTTGGCTTAGTTTATTATGTGAAAAATTGCAAAATTGAACGTCTACATGTGTAATGGAGTGTCTGACCAAGAATCGGAACAGGGAATTTGTAGAAATGCCGAGTTCTGCAGAAATAAACGCGAGGTACGACGCCTTCATCAACAAGCACACGAAGAACACCGATAGGAAAAATAGATAGGAGGAGTATATAAATACTATGAGGACCTCGTAAACATTGAGTATCTTTTCGACCAAGGCACTAACCACGGCAATTGAAAGTAAAGTATTACGCAAAAGTGAAGTGAAAATTAATAATTTATTAAATTAGTGAAAATTAAAACTACCAATTTATACAACAAGAAGTAGCCGTTTTGATCTTAAAACGTAAAGTAAACTATTAATTGAATTGAATTCTAATATTTAAGAATTTTGGGCTCTGAGTGTACCTCCAAAACATACTGCTAAATAAATGTCTAAACAAACTTCGAGAATATTCTAAAAATACTTCTAAATAAGTTTACAAGGAAACAAAATAAACGTCAAGATACTCAAATTAAACTACAAGTAAATTCCAAGTCTTTCCAAAATCCAAAAAGAGAATTCGAGCACAATCAATTAATCATTCTGGTCAACAAGTGAAGAAACTACGATAACAAGGCAAGCTATAACAATTCAGGTGGCTGACCATCAATATTCAGAGGCAGTTCCTAGAACCAAGCAGGAAAACACAGGTCCGAGATTTATATTCATTATTAGTATAAGACTGTTTTTCAATTTTTAACATTTAATATTTGCTATATCAAATATCTGTAAGGGTCATCAAAACAATCATTTGAGAATTTGAAAAATAGAGAAACAATCGTTTTGAACGTTCAAAAGGTACTTAAAAGTAATTACAGTGGTATTTTTTTGCTGGCTTTCAGAGAACATAAATTTTGGTGGAATCAGATAAATATCAATATTTTATTCAAAGGCTAATTTTTGAATATTAAACAAATTAATAAGTTATTGACGTAAAAGTATACATATTATCGATTATTATATTGTATATTTTTGGATTGCTCCCTTTTCATTTTCATTATTTTAACAGATAGGTAATAGAAAGAAAAGTGGTTAAACAATCTTTATTGTCATGACGTAGGACACTCTATGTTTAATGGATTGAGCTAACCGAGGCATATAAATTCAAGGAATTATAGGATTTAGAGACGCGGAGGATAGAGGCCGAGTACGAACACAACAGTAAAGTTTTAAAAGGCGACGGCAACGTTGGGGGCTGTGACATAGCAAGGTTCTATAACGAAATAATCGTGGGCAGAGATTACAGCAAAATTAATACGACTTCCAATCATAGGGGCAATTTCACAGCAATTTATAAAGGAGACCCAACGTAGGGGCTATTTCACAGAAATTTATATAACGCCCAATCGTGAGGATATTGCACAGCAATTTATATGACATAGCAACGTGGGGCTATTTCACTGCAGTTTTAACGCCTAATCGTAGAGCCATTTCACAGCAATATATGTATATATATATATATATATATATATATATATATATATATATTTCAGCAGCTTTGTTTTTGTTTATTTTCTTTAATGTTAAATCACATTTTGCTATAATTAAGTGTTGGTCACCGTCGAAATCTGCATGTGGGTAACTTTTGAAATATTTTGCTTGTTTTGAATACATCCGTAACTAATGCATAACCTATATGAATCTTTCTTATATCATCAAGCGTTTTCCATGTGTATAATTAAAGTTTATGATTTTTAAACGTTATATTAGCTACGTTAGTTTATTTCTGCTCTCTCTCCTCTCTCTCTCTCTCTCTCTCTCCACTCTCTCTCTTTCTTTCTTCTAATCTCTCTTTTTTATCTCTCTTTCTTGACCTAGAACTGCAAGCTCTTCCCTTTTCTAAAGCCCGCTTGATGTGCGAATGTGACAGAAAAACTTTAACTGTTCATGTAAAATAATTTCGTATTAAAAATTAGTAGATAATTCCAAAGAATTGAAAAATCTTATCTGGGGAACGTTTAACATGAAAATAGGCATGTTTCAGGCATTAGACACACGGAACTTTTCGTCCTTTACTATTATTTAGAATACCTTATACATAAAACTTCACAAGATTGTATCTCGCGGGGTTGCAACGAGGTTGTATTGATTATCAAATATGAACCTACAAAATTTTTTTTAGTTCCAACCAGTGGCGTAACTACACCCCTGCCAGCCCCCGCTATGCGGGGGGGCCCCAAGTGCAAGAAGGCCCAAACGATAATAAACTCAACTTATTCATCTTCAACGTATTTGGCAGGTAAGAAACGGTCAAGAAAATATTGCAGATAATTCAGAAACCGCAGGTTAACGAACGTTTTCTTGATGTTACTACTAGGAACTGCTGAAATACAAGAAATAATAATTAAGATAAATACTGAACACCACCTGCAGCCTGCATCCTTTCTTCTTTCTATCCGTTCTGTCCTATTTTGTAAGGGTTAATAAACAGATGAAAGAGACTGTAAACTTTAATAACAAAGATGTCTATATTATTCTTAAGTGATAAGTTGTATAAAGTGGTAAAGCATTATTAAACGACGTATAGTAGGGTTAGTTTGGTTTGTGGGATTTTAAATAGGAATAAAAGGGCTATTGTCTGTACAGTACAGATTCACAGGATGGCAGGTAGCTTAGTAACCTTCGCTTTCTAGAAATATAATACTAGAAAGAAATTCATTTTGTGGTTTCTAGTCAGCTGGTTGCAACGTATTTGCATTAGCTGCATTATATATAACGGAAAGGAAGTAAAAAGCATTCCAGTACGTTTTACTCAATAGTGTTGTGTTCGTATTACAGGAGGTCTTTCATATTTAAACGTAAGTATTTATATCTATTTTTATTAAACTACTATTGATTTGATCATAGTTGAAGTCGCGCTGAGAAATACATATAAATAAATCTTTAAGCATTCAATAAAAATAATTTATATTTTGTTAATTAAAGCATTTAAAGCAAAGTATGTATGTGTTATTTGTAATTTCAAAAGGCTTTTAAATAATTATTACTTATCTAATTACATTATAATTAATTTCATTCAAAATTGCAGGAAATAATATACAATGAGCACTACAAGCGGCGCTGCAAAAACGAAAAGGAAACTATTGGAAGAATCAAAGAGCAAGATTCCAAAATAAGTTCCTTTTTACTTCTAAAGAGTCCGAAAACAAGAACAATCTATGAAAGAAATTGGGCTTTCGACAGTAGCATCTACTAGTTCCGCTACAGACGAACAGCAGTCGTCAACAATTTTAAAACTCTCACCCAGGGCGCAAGTACATCACATAATGACGGCCGCGATAGAAATTTGGAACTAGATACCACTACGATTACAGAGGTAAATGTGAGTAGTACTTTTCACTTAATGAACTATCTATGGATCTGACGAAAGAATATCCAACCGATTTTGCACATTTTTAAAAATCAATGTTTTACAACATGACAATTTAAGAAAAGAAATAATTAATTACGGATTGTGTAGACCAGATGGTGCGTTTCCTAAAGATAATAAAAATAGAAGTTTTTCAGTTCACTATTATTACTTAATAACTGCAAGCGAAAATAAAAGCAATACGTTAAACTTACCACACAATTCAAATGGGTGGTTGTGTTATTCTAAATTAAAAATTGTGTTTATTGTCAACCATGTTGGCTGTTTGCATCCGTAAGGTCAAGTTGGACGACCGGAATTAATGATTGGCAGGGTTTATAAAAAATTAAAGAGCATTTGCTTGCTCAATCTCATTTAACTTGTTGTTTTATTTACGATATGTGGAAAAAAATTATACCATAGATAAGAAAGATACTCTACTATTAAAACAAGAAACTGAATTTTGGAAAATGTTTTACACAGACTTTTCAATGTTACTTTAACACTATCCCAGCGCATGCTGTCATTTCGAGGACATAGAGAAAGTTTTCTGATTCAAAAGACAGTTACAACGGTAATTTCTTAAGTTTAGTTCATTTAATTAGTAACTATGATCCTATATTACAAAAAGTGCTTGAACGACCCAAAGGTTCAATTAAATATCTTTCCCCAAAAATTCAAAACGATATTATTAATACTTTAAGCGCACACTTAAAAATATTTTATTAAATAAAATTAGATCCGCTCCTTTTTCTCAATCATAATAGACACTACACATGATATAACTAAGATTGATCAATTAAGTAAAATTGTAAGATATATTGATTTTAAAAAAGACAGCTTGGGAGAGGTAACCAAAATAGATATTTGTGAAACTTTTGTGGGTTTTACAAAAGTAGAGTCCCAATCTGCTGAAGGACTATGTAATACTATATTAAGCAATTTAACCAACATGCAATTAGATATAAATAAATGTAGAGGGCAGGGCTACGATGGAGCTAACGTTATGAGCGGTACGTATTCTGGCGTGCAAAGAGAATTTTAAACATAGAGCCTGCAGCCTTATATATGCACTGTAGTGCCCATAACTTAAATCTAGTCATAAATGATGCCGTTAAAGGTATAAAAGAAATAGAATCGTTTTTCTACTTTTAGAAAACATATATACATTTTTGCTAATAGTATAGTAAGATGGAATTGGCTTTCTGTTTTAAAGAAAATTTCACACAATTGAAACGCTTAAATCCGACACGTTGGGCGGATCGAGTAAAATCTTTAGCTGCCATAAGAATTCGGTATAAAGATATAGTAATGTCTCTTAATAAAATTATTATAATATCAAAAAACAGATGAACGAAATGACGCAAAGCAAATATTAACTAGCATGGATAATTTTAATTTTATTTTTAAGTGTTTTTAAGTCAAATTCTAGAAGAGCTTAACAAGCTCTCACAAACTGCTCAGAGTGAAAAGGCGAATATTAATCAGATAACTCTCTTATTTCAAAAACTTTAAAATTTTCAAGGAAACAAGAAATAACTATTCCAACATCAAGGAGGAAGCAGCGAAAGTTGCAGGGCAATGGAATATTAAACCGGAATTTATAAAAAAGGCAACCAAAAATAAAAAGCATTACGATGAATTATCCAATGATTATCGATTTAATGATGAAGAATTTAAATTTAAAATAAATGTATTTTATCGCGTAATGGATATTATAATTTCACAGCTGTCGAATCGTTTTAAATCGCTTTTTCATGTAAACGAAAAGTTTAATTTCTTAGAACCTAATGTATTTTTGAATTTAACTGCAGACGATATTTTATCTAAGGCAAAACAATTGCAAAATTTTACTACAAAGATTTAAATGATGCTATAGGTATAGAACTTACTACACTCAAAAATAATAGACTTATTTGTGATGAATTAAAAATGTTAACGGTATCTTACAATTTTAGAATATCTAGTACTTTCCAAATCTACAGGTTCTAGCAGTTTTCCAAACACCATAACAGCCTTAATGTTATACCTAACTTTACCCGTTAGCGTTGCAAGTGCGGAGAGATCTTTCTCAAAATTAAAAATTATTAAAAATTATCTTAGGAACCGCACTTCACAAGATAGATTAGACGATTTATCCCTCTTAGCAGTAGAACATGACACTGCCAAAAATATGAATATAGAGGATACAATAAACGCGTTTGCAGCAAAACATGCAAGAAAAACAAAATTTTGAATTTGATTTGGAATGTCTGCTAGCTCATAGGTTTTTTTACTGTATCAAATTTTTAGGTGTAAATAATTTTGTGCGGCGTATAAATATGTAGATTTAATATTAATTAACTTATAAGTTTGAATTTATGTAATTTGGTTTTATAATTAATAAAGCACTTGATTAATATAGTATATGTATTTAATTCTATACTGCTTCCTTCTCTACATGTACTATAATTTAAAAATATGGCTAAATATAAGCCAGTAAAAGTAATACATTTTAAAACTTTAAAATTTTTGCGGGGGGGGCCCAAAAATCGTAGTTACGCCACTGGTTCCAACTCTAACAAATGCAAAATAAGAATAATGGACTCGACTAGAATAATTTAAGGAGAATTTTCAAAACTCAGTGATTTAACAAAAAGATATCTACTCATCATAATATACATATTTAGAGAGTATTTAATACATTAAATGAAATTTCCACTTTTCGAGTATGATAAACAGGTTAGCGAACAGTAGAGCGGTAAGTAAATAATGATAAGAATAAAACTTGTTCAGATTTTAAGTTTAAACCACATTAGTAATAAAATTCTAAAGAAATATTTATTATACTGTCTTAGATTGTTTCAGGAGCGTTATAAATTTGAAATAAGAATTTTATTGTTTCATATATGGCGCCGGTTTACTATTAAGTGATATCAAAGTTCTTAGATAACGTGTGGTAATAACTAGCAATAGGTGACGCATTTAAATGTCTCATGGAGTTTTATGTTTGCTGTAATGTAATTACACTACAATAAATGTAATCTAAAACAAACTTGTAAATCTATGACACATAAATGGGTTACAATTGCCTTAAATTAATGTATACCTTTCGCTATATTCCGCATGCGAGACTTGATTTTATTCGCGATATCGCCTTAAAAATTCTCGTACAACTATTTAAAAAATTGAAGATTGGATTGATTTAGTTTTAAATTATAATAAATTAAATTGGTGAAATTAGAAATACGAAGAAAAGGACGCGACAACAGCAAATTTTCCTCATCACGAACTTGCGCTGTTATACCTGTTCACACATATTTTTACCACAGTTTGACTTTCTAAAATTGCAAAATATTTAAATACGAGTACCAAAAAAATTGAAACAAGGATCGTTTTGTCATAAACCAAATGATAGGTTTGATGCAATTTTCCAAGACTTCCTATTCTCCGCTGGTTGTTTCATTTCAATATTTTGACTCAACCTACAGCCGTGGTTTAGCTACGCACGTTTTTCCATGTAGCTGCCTTCTATTAACAGTGATAATACTCTAGACGTCAGTTAATGGCCTTTAGTGGATCTCTTCCCTTTACTATATTTTCCCGAATAGATCGTTCTTCACTAATTTGTTAATCTCTTCGTTTGTTAATTTTTAACATTTTCCTACTGCACAACCTTTCAAAAGCTTTATTCTTTCCTTTTCTGCTTCCCTTAGTCTATACAATGCTACTGTCCAAACAAATTTTTTTAAAAATTTTTAGAATGTATGAAGTGATTAAGTATTTGTGAAAGAACGCTTTCTTTGCCAGCGCAATTTGCACTTCCCCCATTCTTTGCAATTCTACATCCTATATAGTAATCTTCAACTTTAACAAATCTCTCCTTCCCTATTTGTACATTCAGAAGGTCAATTTAATTATTTTTACTTTTTCGTTACTCTTGTTTAATTTTTATTTATTTGCATATTGTAGCTCTTTTTAAAATCTCATTCATAATAATATGTTTTCTAGATTGATTTTGGCCTTGCAATTTACTTCAGTCTACACTTGTTTTTAAATTGCCTAATTGCTTGCTCCGTGAGTTACATATCCCTCAAATCAATATATATATATATATATATATATATATATATATATATTGCTGTGGTACTCGGGTAAAATCCTCACCATAAAATATATTCGAAAATATTTATAAAATTTTCAAATTCGAAAATAGAAAATTTTCCAAAAATTTAAATAAGTCAAAAAAAGATATTGCTTACCCGTTTTCCTCTCTTCCTCGGTTGAATGGCATTCTTCAACTGCTTCCGGCTAGCTCTTTAGGACCTCCTTTTGGATAGCTATATTCATTCATAAATCCTATCATTCACGCACACGCCCAATAAAACCACAAAATACAACAAACATACAATCTTTTATTTATTCCTATTTACAAATGCAATTTATTATTGTCCATATTTTATTATTCACGTTACTCTTCAGTAACTCTTATTTTGTAATGTCCTTTATTTAATTTCAAAATCATCAAACACATAAAATGTACGCGGAGTAAATGGACCTTGTATAATACCTTCTCTAAAATTCCTTCATTATAATTTATTTATTTATTTTAATACTCTAAGTAAACTGTGGGGTATGGTGAGCTCATAATAACCCAATTAATGTATGCCCTTCTACTTTGCATATTCTAAAACAAAAAAAAAACAAAGCCATGTACTCTTCACAAAATTTCACGTTCTGATGGAACGTTTAAAAGCTTTCTAGACACCTTCAATTTCTAGTTGACTACCGTAATAAAGTTATTTACACAAATTCTGTTCAATACTCAAATAATTCACACTACCTTGAAAACACTCTCATACTCTACCCCAATATTTACAGTTTATAGAAATCACAATTTTAAATCGTTACCGGGAAGCTCCGCTCTGTAGATGATGCCATGTAAATTTTCTCCCTGGTCTGCAGGTCGTTTCTCGCTATGACTAGACGAATTCCATTTAAGTTGATCCCCCAATGCCTCCTTCTCGGTGTATCCAAATTCCAAATTTCATTTCACAGTAATCTACGTTACTTAATGTCCCGATACGAGTTGATTAAAATTATAGGTGGTACCTCAATTAAATAATCTCGGCACACTAACCGCGTTTTAATTTAATTTAGAAGCTACCACTAAGCAATACTATTAAAATTTATTTGTCAATACTTACAACTCATGTTAACTTTTATACGTGCTTTTGGGACGATCGAAATAATAATGCACGAAGTTAAAAGACAAGAGAGAGAGTCCTAGTTCTCTAGAGTATATATATCTTTCGACTGTAACCTCTCCAGGCCCCCAGTTATCCGAACTCCCGCTCCCAACAACACATTCTCACAATTTTGCACTCAACCCCAATTTCAAATCTGCGAATTTCCGTACTTCGTTATAAAATTTTAAGAAACTTACGCTACACTATCCTCGTGTGTATGTCAAGTCAAACTAACCTATCGACCAATCGTAGATCCAATGACGTTTCTTAAATCCCTCCTCTACTATTGTGGTCTCATGCCTATACGTTTTCTACGTCTCATTCTAACCTTGCTTGAGTGATAGAAAAATCAATATTCTTGTTTGTTCACTGTTTACACACGTGGACTGTCTGTGCGTTAAATATTCACGTGAATATAAGCAACGGTTTATCCGACATTCTCTGTAACCATTTGTTAAATACACAATTTAAGCAGAACTTGACTTTTATAAAAATACGCAGGTGTTCAATCGTAACATTTTAAATAACACTTCTACGAGTTGGATATTCCACGTATTTTAACCCTCTTGATATATTTGTACGTTAGCAACGCGTCTCATCTTGGTATTACCGGGTTTTTAAACGCTTTTATGCATATTATACCTCAATAATCGTTCAATTAAATTCAAATTAATTAATAAATTAATGTCATTGGCTTCTACCATTTAATTTCTTAGCAAACCTACTTAAATTTCATTAATTATTTATAAAATTTTTAAGTAACACTTGATACTTAAAAATGAATTAACTAATATAATTTTCGCACGTAATTTCTGGTTGTTTCTTTATACATGGTGTTTTGAAATTGCTTCGTTTATATTTATTTTTGATCTTTTAAAACCACTATAATATATATATATATATATATATATATATATATATATATTGCTGTGAAACCACCAAAATCCGGGAATTACGCTTTATAAATCGAGCCTCACGAATTGGGCGTCAAGAATGCTGTGAAACCTCTTGAATTACCTGGTCTGTTGATTTTCTTCTGTTAATCGCCTCGGCTGCTCCTCTAGATAACTTTCATCCTCATACATAAAAAAAACAAACACATTCCTACCACAAACATCAACGTTAACTCTATTTACATCAATATTCACAATACATTAAAATTTCAAAATTAAAATTCAGCATAAATTTCAGTATCAGAAAATTTCAAGATTAAATTTGTTATCATTTTAAAGTGCATCCAGAATTAAAGTCCTTGTAGGATGCCTACTAATTACTATAACAATATATGCAGACCGGAGTCTGAGTACAAAGGAGCATCTACCACCCCTTTACGTTAATTAACCAGGTTCGTCTAATTGAGCTCAAAGACATACCCATATTTTCATCATAATCCAGAACATCAATACTAAATACCCTTTCTACTTAAACAAGCAAATTTCACCTTAAAATTAAAATATTATTGTTAGTACAATTTCACTACTGTCCATTTTAAATAAACAAATTATAAAGTTATTCAACACACACCAAAATATCAAAGTTCGAACAAAATAGTATAATTTACCTGAAGGTTACTGCACTCGTAGCTTCAATGTACATCGTCCCTTTGTTAATCACACCATTCCAACTGGGTTATATTTACGGCTTCTGATTCTCAACGCTTTTAAAATTTTCTCCATCACCATTTATTTAAAGTTGTTTCAGGGCTTTTCCGGAACTCATCTGTGTATATCTGAACCTTGTTTTGTGGATCCAGACACGTTTATGCACCATTTAATTATTAATACCCCGAAAATAGCAAAGAAATTCATACTTCTTTCACCAATATACGCCAAAACTTCCTACTTTTGTGTATTCATTTGTCGTTGTAAATTTTGTTAATTGGTACAGTGATACTAACTTTATTACCTTGTATCTTTTTTTCTAAGTGCACTAACGTACATTCATTGTAGCACGTAAAGAACAAACTGTTTTTTTATCACAAAAATATTCGAGCAAACTGTTTAAATTATTTAATCAAAACCGGAAAACTAAAAAGCACTGTTTAACGCATTGAATCAAGTCGAAGATCTCAGACAGCTTGTTCATATTCCCCTGGGTATATATAGAGGTTAGCCTGTCTGTCGGTCGAGTCCTCAAAACGGACAATTCTAGAATTTCGCATGCTAAGTTCCCATTCCGCAGCCCGGCATGCGATTTTTACGAATTTTGCACTCGCACCAGTTAAATCTCAGAAATTTCGACACGGCTCGCAACATCTGGAAATAACTAATTGAGTTTTATACAGAAATGTTATTTTTACCTCTCAATTTTGCCTTTTACTTTCAACCAATCGCAACCCAGTGACGTTGCTCCATTCACGCCTTTTACTATATGTGTCTCGGTCTTGCGCATATTATCTGTCTCTATCTACCCTGTTCTTATTAGTGCAAATTGATATTCTTTATTATCGATTATTTCAGTCCATGTGGACTGTGAAATAACCCACCTTTAGCATTTCCCGTAACTATTATGCGACGGTTTCTCCAACATTCTCTGTAACCATTAATTATCTGCAAAATTTACGCAGAATGAGCTTTTTAAAAATACGCAGGTGTTCCAACATCCTACTTCTAACTACCACTTCTACGATTTGCATTTTATTGGGTTTTTACAAGTTTTTATAGATATTATATGTTACTAACGGTTCAATTAACTTCAATTAAAAATAATACCC
The DNA here is from genome assembly GCA_036346225.1 of Platerodrilus igneus. Classification (NCBI taxonomy): domain Eukaryota; kingdom Metazoa; phylum Arthropoda; class Insecta; order Coleoptera; family Lycidae; genus Platerodrilus; species Platerodrilus igneus. The sequence goes on along the minus strand of JARFIW010001276.1, from coordinate 850,303 downwards.
TTTAATTTTTAGTGACTCCTAATCAAATATCAATTATTATCTGTACGTTTTGTTTAATACCGGTTACTTAAAATAGAGTTAATTAATATAAATTTTGCACGTAATTTCTATTTGTTTCTTTACTAGGAATAATTAAATTACATGTAGACCTTTCTAATACTGCTTCCTTTTTATATAAAGCGTCTTGTACATGATTTAAATCTCTTATGTTTAATGAAACGAATGAATTTTTATGCTTCACGGTTTTTTAATAACGCGTACCTTTTCCCAAAGCTTCTACACGGTGATTAAAATTATTTGATGTGATTATTTAATTTTCTACCCTGGTCTAAATATGAGTATTTTCTTCCTATTTGAATACAAATAATCCCACTTATTTGAATTCAAATATAAAATATTTAAACCGCAAACAAAATTTACAAAAAAATGCCTATCTCTCTCACCCTTATCTATCTAACTTACCTAACTTATCCAATCAAAAAAATTATTTACACCTGTCCTATATCCCTAACTTATTCCTAACTCTCACCTAATTCTCTAAACTGAAATTATTCCTAACTTCATCCTACTTATCCATCTAATCCTATATACATCCTATATACTTATCCTATTCCTAACTTTTAACTAATCTTCACTATACTTTACTTCTCCCTACCTAATCCTATATACCTATCCTATTCTTATTCTATTCCTAACTCCCCACTAATCTTATCTGAAATATCTATACTTAACCTATCTTATTTTCTTCCTACATTTACTCTTTATTCTCATCCTAAACCTATTTCTAATTATCTCCCATATTTATCCTATTTAAATTTTACTCTATTATACACCTATCTACTCTCTATTCTATATCTATCCTTTGTTCATCAAATTATTTAAATCTAACTCTCTTCTTGACCCTCCAAGTCTTTCTTCTCACCATCCTAATACTCTTCATCCCTATTTCTCCTCCTTTTATATCTATACTTATCATCCCTGTTATCTCACATACAACAAACTTATCATCCCTATTATCCTTACACTTAAATATTGCTTCTTCTTCAGTCCTTACACTTGTCTGTTTCTCATTTATTATTGTTTCCCTTTCTGCCGACAAACCAAACGATACTACTTTAAAATTATCGATTTTTCCCTCTACGGAAACTCCTATGTACCTTCTAGAATGCTTGTGTAATGGAATCAGCCAGAATGAATTCCTTAAATCTAATTTACTAAAAATAAACTTGCCACTTAATCTCGTCAAAAGTGTGTCCATGGATGGTGGACAATGGAATTGCGGTTTGGTCCGTTGATTAATTTTTCGTGCATCTTTAATTAATTCTGCCTTCACCTGCTCCCGATATGCTGCTGTTGCTTCTACCCCCACTAATTCTGCATGTTTTTGTACTAAAGCTTGAACCTCTACTCTCCTATCCTCTGGACATCTTATTGTGTTGATCTGTTTACCTTCATCATCCTCTACCTCTACTACATTAATACTCAACCCCGTGTCATCCTCTGTGACTTCATAACTGCCCTTCCATGGCACTACCCTATCATTAATCCTTATTACCTTCCGTTCCATATCTATCAAAACCCCTAACTTCATCATACAGTCAACACCTAAAATGCTCTGAAACTTCAGTCCAGGTACAATTACAAACTCCTGTTCACAGCTTAAATCTCCTATATCTATCCTAAGCACCACAACACTATTTACTACAGCAAACTTCTTTTATTTGGAGCTACTAAATGGCTACGCTTTATAGGCATAATTCTATCACAAACCTTATCCCTAATTTTGCTGACGAATTCCTCCGATATTAAACTCGCCTCTGCCCCTGTATCAAGTAATACTTCTACATTATTCTCAAAATTTCTAAATTAATAATTGGCAAACATAATTTTTCCTCAGTTTCTGGCTCTACTTCCTCCTCAATTTTGAAAAATTCACGTGGATGTTCATATACATTTACACTGAAATCTAGTGGTCTGTCGCGTTCTAAAAATCCTGCCCAGGTCTGTTTTCCCTACTTGGTCCTGGTCTAGCCGTCACCTCAGCGTATGTCCTAGGCGTTTCCACTCGTTCCGTGTCTGTATTAGCAGTCCCTCTCATGTCCGGTGAACTATTCCTTCTGGTAGGTTCCGGTCTCGGTGCAGGTCCCTTCCTAAACTATTACTTCTAACGTACGGTCGTCGCTGTTCCCAATTCTGTCGCTGGTATCCGTAACTATTCCCCGTCTAGCATAGTTGTCCCGTCTATTGTCAAACCTAACTGTGTTGATCTGTCTTTCCCTATTATCCGAGGTCGTCCACTACTTACGTCGTCGTACCTCTGCAGGTATTCTAAAACATTTCTCTGTCCACTATGTTCTGTAGTGCTACGTGTTGTCTTACTTCTACCTCGAAGTGTCGTGATAAATACTTAATAATTTGTCGGTCCGTCAGTGGTGGGTTCAGTTGCTTTGCTATGCTATACTTGCGTATAGCATATTGCTCCTACTTCCTGAAAATTCTCCTTAAATTTCCCGGTGATTAAGTCGTCTCGTACCTGGTCTTGTCTGTGGTCACTCCAGTAGTGCTTTAAAAATCTGTCTTCAAACTCCGTGTAGGTGTCTATGTCCTGTCCTACTAAATTGTACCATGCTTCCGCGTTGTCTTTCAATAAAGTTTTATCGTATTCAGTTTAGTCTGTTCGTCAAATAAATTTCCCACTAGATTTCTTACACTATTAATAAAAATTTGTGGATTTACCCTGTTATCGCCATAAAACTTCATGTGTTGGTCCAACGATACTCCACCTGTAGAAAATCTGGGACCATCCCCCGTTAAATTTGACATGTTGTATTTAATACTACTAACTTCGCGTTCTACCCGGTCTAACTGATCCCTACATGAGTCCGTTACTTCAGTCATTTTACATTTATTTCTTCTTCACAAAAATGCGTACTTCGGACCTTAAATGTCCCATTTCCTGTCGAAGACCTGTAATATCACGCTCATTCTTTTCAACCCTATTTTCAACCTCCCCATTTTCACGGTAAGACTATTTTTAAATTCTGTAAATTCTTTAGTCGACTGCTCAATTTTCCCGCTTATCTGCTCTAATTTTGGTTGGACTCCTCCTAGCTCTATTAGATTCATCGCTTAGCAGTTCTAATTTTCTGTTGGACTTCTCCCTAGCTCTATTAGCTTCATCGCTTAGCTGTTCTAATTTTCTATTGGATTCTTCGTTCATCCTCTCTAGCATTCTCATTATCATCTCGTTTCCTTGATCCCCTGATTCCGTCCTCGACTGATCTCTACTGCCTCCAGCTTCTTCCATTTTCGAATTTTTCCCACACAATGCACTATCGTCACTTCCAATTTCCACTCCTTGACTCCTTAACCACTCCTTTCTCTGCATACGTTCTAATCACTCTCACATACTCTAAAATACTCCTAAATTTATACATACACAGAAACTCTCTCTCTCAGATCGCCAGTTTCCTGGAATAAAATCACAAAAATTTTATTTGGAACTCGAGCCTCACTTTTGGGTCGCCAAGAATGCTGTGAAACCACCAAAATCCGGGAACTACGCTTTATAAATCGAGCCTCACGAATTGGGCGTCAAGAATGCTGTGAAACCTCTTGAATTACCTGGTCTGTTGATTTTCTTCCGTTAATCGCCTCGGCTGCTCCTCTAGATAACTTTCATCCTCATACATAAAAAACAAACACATTCCTACCACAAACATCAACGTTAACTCTATTTACATCAATATTCACAATACATTAAAATTTCAAAATTAAAATTCAGCATAAATTTCAGTATCAGAAAATTTCAAGATTAAATTTGTTATCATTTTAAAGTGCATCCAGAATTAAAGTCCTTGTAGGATGCCTACTAATTACTATAACAATATATGCAGACCGGAGTCTGAGTACAAAGGAGCATCTACCACCCCTTTACGTTAATTAACCAGGTTCGTCTAATTGAGCTCAAAGACATACCCATATTTTCATCATAATCCAGAACATCAATACTAAATACCCTTTCTACTTAAACAAGCAAATTTCACCTTAAAATTAAAATATTATTGTTAGTACAATTTCACTACTGTCCATTTTAAATAAACAAATTATAAAGTTATTCAACACACACCAAAATATCAAAGTTCGAACAAAATAGTATAATTTACCTGAAGGTTACTGCACTCGTAGCTTCAATGTACATCGTCCCTTTGTTAATCACACCATTCCAACTGGGTTATATTTACGGCTTCTGATTCTCAACGCTTTTAAAATTTTCTCCATCACCATTTATTTAAAGTTGTTTCAGGGCTTTTCCGGAACTCATCTGTGTATATCTGAACCTTGTTTTGTGGATCCAGACACGTTTATGCACCATTTAATTATTAATACCCCCGAAAAATAGCAAAGAAATTCATACTTCTTTCACCAATATACGCCAAAACTGCCTACTTTTGTGTATTCATTTGTCGTTGTAAATTTTGTTAATTGGTACAGTGATACTAACTTTATTACCTTGTATCTTTTTCTAAGTGCACTAACGTACATTCATTGTAGCACGTAAAGAACAAACTGTTTTTATCACAAAATATTCGAGCAAACTGTTTAAATTATTTAATCAAAACCGGAAAACTAAAAGCACTGTTTAACGCATTGAATCAAGTCGAAGATCTCAGAGAGCTTGTTCATATTCCCTGGGTATATATAGAGGTTAGCCTGTCTGTCGGTCGAGTCCTCAAAACGGACAATTCTAGAATTTCGCATGCTAAGTTCCCATTCCGCAGCCCGGCATGCGATTTTTACGAATTTTGCACTCGCACCAGTTAAATCTCAGAAATTTCGACACGGCTCGCAACATCTGGAAATAACTAATTGAGTTTTATACAGAAATGTTATTTTACCTCTCAATTTTGCCTTTTACTTTCAACCAATCGCAACCCAGTGACGTTGCTCCATTCACGCCTTTTACTATATGTGTCTCGGTCTTGCGCATATTATCTGTCTCTATCTACCCTGTTCTTATTAGTGCAAATTGATATTCTTTATTATCGATTATTTCAGTCCATGTGGACTGTGAAATAACCCACCTTTAGCATTTCCGGTAACTATTATGCGACGGTTTCTCCAACATTCTCTGTAACCATTAATTATCTGCAAAATTTACGCAGAATGAGCTTTTTAAAAATACGCAGGTGTTCCAACATCCTACTTCTAACTACCACTTCTACGATTTGCATTTTATTGGGTTTTTACAAGTTTTTATAGATATTATATGTTACTAACGGTTCAATTAACTTCAATTAAAAATAATACCCTTTAATTTTTAGTGACTCCTAATCAAATATTAATTATTATCTGTACGTTTTGTTTAATACCGGTTACTTAAAATAGAGTTAATTAATATAAATTTTGCACGTAATTTCTATTTGTTTCTTTACTAGGAATAATTAAATTACATGTAGACCTTTCTAATACTGCTTCCTTTTTATATAAAGCGTCTTGTACATGATTTAAATCTCTTATGTTTAATGAAACGAATGAATTTTTATGCTTCACGGTTTTTTAATAACGCGTACCTTTTCCCAAAGCTTCTACACGGTGATTAAAATTATTTGATGTGATTATTTAATTTTCTACCCTGGTCTTAAATATGAGTAATATATATATATATATATATATATATATATATATATTGCTGTACATACCCTTTTTAATGGGTCTACCTATTATTTCTGTAATATCACGTGTCCTTCACGTTGAGCGACCTATTTATTTTAATTGCTATAATACTAAATTAAATTATTGAACCACCATTTTAATCTTTCCTACAGCTTGTGATTATTTCCTCCTCCAGCTGTTTCTTAACGTTGCTATCAACTGGAGTTTATCATAAACAACTTTATCGACCAATGACAAAATTCAACAAGTTACCGCCTTTGCGGGTTATCTCTGCCCTACTTAATTTGTGGCTCCTCCTTTGTACTTATGACCTTAGCATATATTTGTAATTATATAAAAACAGAAAGTTTGGATCCAATATAATGAAATTAATGATATATGTACAGATTATACCTTATTTAAAATACATTTTCAAATACATACACCTTTATAAATTTCATTTATCAACAACCATTTAATTTGTACAAAAACCAAAGTCACCAAAGAAAACTCATTACCTTTACCAACAAATGTAGAATATTCTAAATCCGTTTTCTTATTATTATTTCAATACGTATTCAACCCTTTGTTGACTTGTTTACAAGCATATAATATTTAGCCAATTTGATATTAAAAATAAAATAAAATTCTTGTAGAAAAACAGATGCCTTATCACTTACTATCTGTCCTGGTTTTATCTTTTTTTACGACGACGCTTCCATTGAAATTAATCTTCCCAATTTTGATTCCATTCAACTTATCACCATTATGGACCAACACCATTAAATTATAATTTTATACTTTAATCATTCTTGCCATAGACTTCAAATTTGTAATTCGTTCACCCCTATACTTCAAGATTATGTTCTTCCTTTCGCCTCGACATTTAAATTGTTTTATTGTAATCTTTCTTAACATCAAGCATTCTGGCCTATTTTCCTCAGACCTCGAAGCCCTATTATTTTTATGTCTTAGTTTACGATTAATTCATAAAATAATCCTACTTACGTTTTAAACGGTAATTTTCATATACACACTCATTTATTTCACTTTGTACCACTTGTTACGTATTATTCAGTATTACTGGCAATGCACTTGGGCCTTCATTGAGTTCAAAACTGACTTTCTTATCGCGGTGCTTGCTAATATAATTTCGAATCCCACTGCATCCGTGGTGTGGTCTAGAACCTGTCGTTTGCTTCGGACCAATCAAATAATTCCATTTCGAATATTTTCTGATGTAATGCTCTGCGTTCGTTCATAATGCCCACCTGCCTGCAGGTGTCTTCACTATCAACATGCTGTATTTTGATAGAATAGTCGCCTTTCCATAAACAACTGATGCAATTTTACTTTAAACTTTCATTGTTTACATGCGATTTACGCAATTTTTAATCATTTCTCTTATCGACACGGCTCGCAACATCTGGAAATAACTAATTGAGTTTTATACAGAAATGTTATTTTACCTCTCAATTTTGCCTTTTACTTTCAACCAATCGCAACCCAGTGACGTTGCTCCATTCACGCCTTTTACTATATGTGTCTCGGTCTTGCGCATATTATCTGTCTCTATCTACCCTGTTCTTATTAGTGCAAATTGATATTCTTTATTATCGATTATTTCAGTCCATGTGGACTGTGAAATAACCCACCTTTAGCATTTCCCGTAACTATTATGCGACGGTTTCTCCAACATTCTCTGTAACCATTAATTATCTGCAAAATTTACGCAGAATGAGCTTTTTAAAAATACGCAGGTGTTCCAACATCCTACTTCTAACTACCACTTCTACGATTTGCATTTTATTGGGTTTTACAAGTTTTATAGATATTATATGTTACTAACGGTTCAATTAACTTCAATTAAAAATAATACCCTTTAATTTTTAGTGACTCCTAATCAAATATCAATTATTATCTGTACGTTTTGTTTAATACCGGTTACTTAAAATAGAGTTAATTAATATAAATTTTGCACGTAATTTCTATTTGTTTCTTTACTAGGAATAATTAAATTACATGTAGACCTTTCTAATACTGCTTCCTTTTTATATAAAGCGTCTTGTACATGATTTAAATCTCTTATGTTTAATGAAACGAATGAATTTTTATGCTTCACGGTTTTTTAATAACGCGTACCTTTTCCCAAAGCTTCTACACGGTGATTAAAATTATTTGATGTGATTATTTAATTTTCTACCCTGGTCTAAATATGAGTATTTTCTTCCTATTTGAATACAAATAATCCCACTTATTTGAATTCAAATATAAAATATTTAAACCGCAAACAAAATTTACAAAAAAAAATGCCTATCTCTCTCTACCCTTATCTATCTAACTTACCTAACTTATCCAATCAAAAAAATTATTTACACCTGTCCTATATCCCTAACTTATTCCTAACTCTCACCTAATTCTCTAAACTGAAATTATTCCTAACTTCATCCTACTTATCCATCTAATCCTATATACATCCTATATACTTATCCTATTCCTAACTTTTAACTAATCTTCACTATACTTTACTTCTCCCTACCTAATCCTATATACCTATCCTATTCTTATTCTATTCCTAACTCCCCACTAATCTTATCTGAAATATCTATACTTAACCTATCTTATTTTCTTCCTACATTTACTCTTTATTCTCATCCTAAACCTATTTCTAATTATCTCCCATATTTATCCTATTTAAATTTTACTCTATTATACACCTATCTACTCTCTATTCTATATCTATCCTTTGTTCATCAAGTTATTTAAATCTAACTCTCTTCTTGACCCTCCAAGTCTTTCTTCTCACCATCCTAATACTCTTCATCCCTATTTCTCCTCCTTTTATATCTATACTTATCATCCCTGTTATCTCACATACAACAAACTTATCATCCCTATTATCCTTACACTTAAATATTGCTTCTTCTTCAGTCCTTACACTTGTCTGTTTCTCATTTATTATTGTTTCCCTTTCTGCCGACAAACCAAACGATACTACTTTAAAATTATCGATTTTTCCCTCTACGGAAACTCCTATGTACCTTCTAGAATGCTTGTGTAATGGAATCAGCCAGAATGAATTCCTTAAATCTAATTTACTAAAATAAACTTGCCACTTAATCTCGTCAAAAGTGTGTCCATGGATGGTGGACAATGGAATTGCGGTTTGGTCCGTTGATTAATTTTTCGTGCATCTTTAATTAATTCTGCCTTCACCTGCTCCCGATATGCTGCTGTTGCTTCTACCCCCACTAATTCTGCATGTTTTTGTACTAAAGCTTGAACCTCTACTCTCCTATCCTCTGGACATCTTATTGTGTTGATCTGTTTACCTTCATCATCCTCTACCTCTACTACATTAATACTCAACCCCGTGTCATCCTCTGTGACTTCATAACTGCCCTTCCATGGCACTACCCTATCATTAATCCTTATTACCTTCCGTTCCATATCTATCAAAACCCTAACTTCATCATACAGTCAACACCTAAAATGCTCTGAAACTTCAGTCCAGGTACAATTACAAACTCCTGTTCACAGCTTAAATCTCCTATATCTATCCTAAGCACCACAACACTATTTACTACAGCAAACTTCTTTTATTTGGAGCTACTAAATGGCTACGCTTTATAGGCATAATTCTATCACAAACCTTATCCCTAATTTTGCTGACGAATTCCTCCGATATTAAACTCGCCTCTGCCCCTGTATCAAGTAATACTTCTACATTATTCTCAAAAATTTCTAAATTAATAATTGGCAAACATAATTTTTCCTCAGTTTCTGGCTCTACTTCCTCCTCAATTTTTAAAAATTCACGTGGATGTTCATATACATTTACACTGAAATCTAGTGGTCTGTCGCGTTCTAAAAATCCTGCCCAGGTCTGTTTTCCCTACTTGGTCCTGGTCTAGCCGTCACCTCAGCGTATGTCCTAGGCGTTTCCACTCGTTCCGTGTCTGTATTAGCAGTCCCCTCATGTCCGGTGAACTATTCCTTCTGGTAGGTTCCGGTCTCGGTGCAGGTCCCTTCCTAAACTATTACTTCTAACGTACGGTCGTCGCTGTTCCCAATTCTGTCGCTGGTATCCGTAACTATTCCCCCGTCTAGCATAGTTGTCCCGTCTATTGTCAAACCTAACTGTGTTGATCTGTCTTTCCCTATTATCCCGAGGTCGTCCACTACTTACGTCGTCGTACCTCTGCAGGTATTCTAAAACATTTCTCTGTCCACTATGTTCTGTAGTGCTACGTGTTGTCTTACTTCTACCTCGAAGTGTCGTGATAAATACTTAATAATTTGTCGGTCCGTCAGTGGTGGGTTCAGTTGCTTTGCTATGCTATACTTGCGTATAGCATATTGCTCTACTTCCTGAAAATTCTCCTTAAATTTCCCGGTGATTAAGTCGTCTCGTACCTCGTCTTGTCTGTGGTCACTCCAGTAGTGCTTTAAAATCTGTCTTCAAACTCCGTGTAGGTGTCTATGTCCTGTCCTACTAAATTGTACCATGCTTCCGCGTTGTCTTTCAAAAAAGTTTTTATCGTATTCAGTTTAGTCTGTTCGTCAAATAAATTTCCCACTAGATTTCTTACACTATTAATAAAAATTTGTGGATTTACCCTGTTATCGCCATAAAACTTCATGTGTTGGTCCAATGATACTCCACCTGTAGAAAATCTGGGACCATCCCCCGTTAAATTTGACATGTTGTATTTAATACTACTAACTTCGCGTTCTACCCGGCCTAACTGATCCCTACATGAGTCCGTTACTTCAGTCATTTTTACATTTATTTCTTCTTCACAAAAAATGCGTACTTCGGACCTTAAATGTCCCATTTCCTGTCGAAGACCTGTAATATCACGCTCATTCTTTTCAACCCTATTTTCAACCTCCCCCATTTTCACGGTAAGACTATTTTTAAATTCTGTAAATTCTTTAGTCGACTGCTCAATTTTCCCGCTTATCTGCTCTAATTTTTGGTTGGACTCCTCCCTAGCTCTATTAGATTCATCGCTTAGCAGTTCTAATTTTCTGTTGGACTTCTCCCTAGCTCTATTAGCTTCATCGCTTAGCTGTTCTAATTTTCTATTGGATTCTTCGTTCATCCTCTCTAGCATTCTCATTATCATCTCGTTTCCTTGATCCCCTGATTCCGTCCTCGACTGATCTCTACTGCCTCCAGCTTCTTCCATTTTCGAATTTTTCCCACACAATGCACTATCGTCACTTCCAATTTCCACTCCTTGACTCCTTAACCACTCCTTTCTCTGCATACGTTCTAATCACTCACACACTCTAAAATACTCCTAAATTTATACACACAGAAACTCTCTCTCTCAGATCGCCAGTTTCCTGGAATAAAATCACAAAAATTTTATTTGGAACTCGAGCCTCACTTTTGGGTCGCCAAGAATGCTGTGAAACCACCAAAATCCGGGAACTACGCTTTATAAATCGAGCCTCACGAATTGGGCGTCAAGAATGCTGTGAAACCTCTTGAATTACCTGGTCTGTTGATTTTCTTCCGTTAATCGCCTCGGCTGCTCCTCTAGATAACTTTCATCCTCATACATAAAAAAAACAAACACATTCCTACCACAAACATCAACGTTAACTCTATTTACATCAATATTCACAATACATTAAAATTTCAAAATTAAAATTCAGCATAAATTTCAGTATCAGAAAATTTCAAGATTAAATTTGTTATCATTTTAAAGTGCATCCAGAATTAAAGTCCTTGTAGGATGCCTACTAATTACTATAACAATATATGCAGACCGGAGTCTGAGTACAAAGGGAGCATCTACCACCCCTTTACGTTAATTAACCAGGTTCGTCTAATTGAGCTCAAAGACATACCCATATTTTCATCATAATCCAGAACATCAATACTAAATACCCTTTCTACTTAAACAAGCAAATTTCACCTTAAAATTAAAATATTATTGTTAGTACAATTTCACTACTGTCCATTTTAAATAAACAAATTATAAAGTTATTCAACACACACCAAAATATCAAAGTTCGAACAAAATAGTATAATTTACCTGAAGGTTACTGCACTCGTAGCTTCAATGTACATCGTCCCTTTGTTAATCACACCATTCCAACTGGGTTATATTTACGGCTTCTGATTCTCAACGCTTTTAAAATTTTCTCCATCACCATTTATTTAAAGTTGTTTCAGGGCTTTTCCGGAACTCATCTGTGTATATCTGAACCTTGTTTTGTGGATCCAGACACGTTTATGCACCATTTAATTATTAATACCCCCGAAAAATAGCAAAGAAATTCATACTTCTTTCACCAATATACGCCAAAACTGCCTACTTTTGTGTATTCATTTGTCGTTGTAAATTTTGTTAATTGGTACAGTGATACTAACTTTATTACCTTGTATCTTTTTTTCTAAGTGCACTAACGTACATTCATTGTAGCACGTAAAGAACAAACTGTTTTTTTATCACAAAAATATTCGAGCAAACTGTTTAAATTATTTAATCAAAACCGGAAAACTAAAAGCACTGTTTAACGCATTGAATCAAGTCGAAGATCTCAGAGAGCTTGTTCATATTCCCCTGGGTATATATAGAGGTTAGCCTGTCTGTCGGTCGAGTCCTCAAAACGGACAATTCTAGAATTTCGCATGCTAAGTTCCCATTCCGCAGCCCGGCATGCGATTTTTACGAATTTTGCACTCGCACCAGTTAAATCTCAGAAATTTCGACACGGCTCGCAACATCTGGAAATAACTAATTGAGTTTTATACAGAAATGTTATTTTACCTCTCAATTTTGCCTTTTACTTTCAACCAATCGCAACCCAGTGACGTTGCTCCATTTACGCCTTTTACTATATGTGTCTCGGTCTTGCGCATATTATCTGTCTCTATCTACCCTGTTCTTATTAGTGCAAATTGATATTCTTTATTATCGATTATTTCAGTCCATGTGGACTGTGAAATAACCCACCTTTAGCATTTCCGTAACTATTATGCGACGGTTTCTCCAACATTCTCTGTAACCATTAATTATCTGCAAAATTTACGCAGAATGAGCTTTTTAAAAATACGCAGGTGTTCCAACATCCTACTTCTAACTACCACTTCTACGATTTGCATTTTATTGGGTTTTACAAGGTTTTGAATTATAAGTCCTGGGTCCATTTACTCCTTTTTAAATCCCTTTTTATTTTTTGTCCATTATTATTAAATTTATTTAAATTTTAAATACAAAATTTATTAATTTAAATTATTAAAATTTCACTATTTTAATTGGCTTTTCAAAGGATTTAATTAATTTAATAAAACTTCAATCTCTTTTTTATTTTAATTTTTGTCTTAATTTATTTTTTGGTTTAATTTACGAGTTTAATTTCAGTTTTTTATTGGTTTTAATTTACACCCTTTAATTTATTTATTGTTTTAATTTCACCCTCTTAATTTAGTTTATTTTTTAATTTAATTTTTAATATTAATTGGTGTACATACCCTTTTAATGGGTCTACCTATTATTTCTGTAATATCACGTGTCCTTCACGTTGAGCGACCTATTTATTTTAATTGCTATAATACTAAATTAAATTATTGAACCACCATTTTAATCTTTCCTACAGCTTGTGATTATTTCCTCCTCCAGCTGTTTCTTAACGTTGCTATCAACTGGAGTTTATCATAAACAACTTTATCGACCAATGACAAAATTCAACAAGTTACCGCCTTTGCGGTTATCTCTGCCCTACTTAATTTGTGGCTCCTCCTTTGTACTTATGACCTCGGCTAGCATATATTTGTAATTATATAAATTCAGTAAGTTTGGATCCCATTTAATGAAATTAATGCTTTATGTACAGCTTTGACGTTATTTACAATACATTTTCAAATTAATTCACCTTTATAAATTTCATTTATCAACAACCATTTAATTTGTACAAAAACCAAAGTCACCAAAGAAAACTCATTACCTTTACCAACAAATGTAGAATATTCTAAATCCGTTTTCTTATTATTATTTCAATACGTATTCAACCCTTTGTTGACTTGTTTACAAGCATATAATATTTAGCCAATTTGATATTAAAAATAAAATAAAATTCTTGTAGAAAAACAGATGCCTTATAACTAACAATCTGACCTGGTTTTATCTTTTTACGACGACGCTTCCATTGAAATTAATCTTCCCCAACTTTGATTCCATTCAACTTATCACCATTATGGACCAACACCATTAAATTATAATTTTATACTTTAATCATTCTTGCCATAGACTTCAAATTTGTAATTCGTTCACCCCTATACTTCAAGATTATGTTCTTCCTTTCGCCTCGACATTTAAATTGTTTTATTGTAATCTTTCTTAACATCAAGCATTCTGGCCTATTTTCCTCAGACCTCGAAGCCCTATTATTTTTATGTCTTAGTTTACGATTAATTCATAAAATAATCCTACTTACGTTTTAAACGGTAATTTTCATATACACACTCATTTATTTCACTTTGTACCACTTGTTACGTATTATTCAGTATTACTGGCAATGCACTTGGGCCTTCATTGAGTTCAAAACTGACTTTCTTATCGCGGTGCTTGCTAATATAATTTCGAATCCCACTGCATCCGTGGTGTGGTCTAGAACCTGTCGTTTGCTTCGGACCAATCAAATAATTCCATTTCGAATATTTTCTGATGTAATGCTCTGCGTTCGTTCATAATGCCCACCTGCCTGCAGGTGTCTTCACTATCAACATGCTGTATTTTGATAGAATAGTCGCCTTTCCATAAACAACTGATGCAATTTTACTTTAAACTTTCATTGTTTACATGCGATTTACGCAATTTTAATCATTTCTCTTATCAAAATGGTTAGATCTTTATACGCATTATATTAGCTACATGAAACTCTATTTTCACATCCGTATTACTTAATCGTCTGAGACTCTTTTCTTAATGCGTGTCTAATTATTCTTTATCATTTATACGCGTGCTCCCACTGAAAAATATTCTTATTCGCTTTACTTATATAACTGAACACTATCTACAGGGTATTTAATCTTTACCATCCGTTTAATACTTGTATTTCTCATTCCTACGCCAACTATGCGTCTTCCTATGTCTTTCCTGCGTCGCCCAAAACTATTTCTACTTTGTACACAGGGTGTTGCCTACTTACTATCTACTTCTATTTCTTACTTATTTCCTAAAATAACTACAATTTTCTGCTGCCTATTCTAATTACTCATTCTCTAGTGACCTTCACTATGTCGTGCACCCTTAAACAACCCCTTATCACAGCATAATATATATATATATTTAAGTGAAATTATTAAGTCTTGAAATATTGTTACATTGTATAATTGAAGGACATAATAAAAGGTTAATGAAAGTTCACAAACCAGACGTAAGAGCAGGGATAGCATAAATACCCTCAGGAGACTAAGGTGGCCAGTCAGTTCGATCTTCACAACTTTAACATTGTTGGTTGTTCAAGCTACTCATTTTAGTTTTAATTAAATTAATTAGTGAATAGTAACTTTGATTATTTTTCAAACGAAGTCGTTAATGAATATAACGTACAGTTGTCAAAATTATTGTAATTATTATAAAAATACACTTGATAGGAGTGTTTTCGAAATAATCTTTTTTTAAAAAGAAGCTCTAAGCGGCCCAAAATCTATCTCGTGTAGAAATTGAGAAGCAAGTGAGATACAGAACATACCTGGCTGACAACTTTCTTTACTCTTGCTTCTTCTTTTGATCATCTAAAGTTATTTTAACTATTTGTTTTTTTGTAGATATTTGCAACTATTCTTGTGCCCTTATATTTCAAACCTATATACTACAATATCTCAAACAGCTTGTTTCATTCGATATTATCATTTGCTTTATCTAAATCCACATAGGTCAAATATGCCAGTTTATTTTTCTTTATTCTATCAGTTATCTTAGACAAACGGCGTTTCTCTAGTATCTTCTGTTTAAAACCAAGTGTATCTTTTCGTAACTCGATTTCTACGTTTCTTTCTATTTCTGTAAGTAATGAGAGTTAGAAATCTTAGGCGCATGCGACGTTAAACTTGTAATTGTGTAATCTTCGCAACGTTTGCGTTAGCTTTCCTTTGTATCACTTCAAAAGCACTTTTCGTAAAATCTGGTGATATTTCTCTAGTTTGGTATATTTTACAAACAAGCCCGAAGAGTCCGTTTCATGCTATTTCTCTTGAAAGTTTTTGTGTGGCGTAGGTATGTCATCTCTTCCTAATGCTATAACGATATTTAATCTTTTAATGCTCTTTCGAATTTCGATCTCAAAATCAAGTTGTTTTTTTTATTATCTTAATCTTTTTGTTCATTACAAATCCTCCTCGCCTGTGTCTACTTGATGATGTAGAAATTTACGTATAGTCTCTTAGCCAAAATTTTCATCTTTTCAACGAATCTCACTTATACTCGCAATATCTATCCTGTCGTGAATTTAATTTTTCTTTTTAAATCTTTTAATCGTCTAACTTTATTTAGACTCTTAACACTCCTCACTCCAACTCGTAGTGTTAGTTTTGTTTGTTTTTCTTTTGTTAACACTTTTCTTAGTAGTAACCGCCCCAACATTGGAGTGGGGAATGAGTTTACTTTCGGTTAACTTTACTAAAGTGGGCGCTAGTATAATCTTTAAAGTTTAATTTTTTTAGGATATCATTAAGGATCTCTAATATAGTGATTTTCATTTCCTTCTGCATCGTTATGCAGTTGATCAAACTAGTGGTTCAACTGCCTTCTGGGACGATTTTTCTTCTGTATTACACGAGAGTGCCCAAATCTCTTATTACTTTTCTACTCACTTGATAAGAGTAGTATCTTTAACTCGGGATCCTTTCGGTCTGCTGACCACATTTCTATTACATTAGGCTATTGGGTCGTCATGCCCCTTTGTTATACAACTATTAAACTTAAATCTGGCAATACACCAATTCACAAATTCATCAACTTAATTGTTTTCAAATGATCGTCCTCCTAAAACTTTTGTATGGGGTTAGTACAAAAAATGTTCGCAAAGGTCCGGTGCATTTGATTTAATTTGGCTTGAATCACCGAAGCGCTATGTGGGCAAGCCTTATCCACTACATTTGATTTTCCAATGTTCTACCCGAAGGTATTACATTGACCAGGAAGCGAGTTGTTTTGTCTAGAAATTTTTGGATTTTACCAAACCCTTGCTGTTTCAACAAGTAGGAATCTTAACGTGCGTGACAACACACACACACACACTCACGCACGGACGCACGCACCAACGCACGCACTCACCCACGCACGCACACACAGAACTTCCATTTTACGACCGAGCATTGATTTTTCTCTAATCGATTAAGAAATTAACGATAATTACTTCCTTATGATTTAAAATGCGGTTGCAATTGCAAGCACATCCTCGTCGACAGTTGTTGAGAAAGGGACTACTATGATATATTTTTATGGCACTTGCACATCTGACTTCTCAAAGATTTGTTGTCGCCGAAGTCTGTCCAAAATTTCTGTAAGTTTCACATATTCTGTGTTTAAAAGCTTAATGTAAGAAAGTTGAAATTGACAGCACACACATGTGATTATTTTATGCGTTTATTGTGTGTTGACTATACCTAGGCCTCCGGCCCACCTTAGTCGTACATGCTAACGGTGGATATGCATATTTACATGAAAAAATATTCAAAATAAATAAAATTAAATTAAATACATGTTCCGAGCTTGAGGACTTTTGCCCTTACTTTGTCGCCTTATGGTTGAATAGAGTGAAGCATGTTGTTGGTTGCCAAGGTAATCGAATCTGTTTGATTATAGTGTGTATAGTGTATAGTGTGTTTATGACAATGAGTATATGAACACGGATGTGTGAGTGCGCAGGAGAGAGTGAGTGGAATAGGGTAAGTGTAAGTGTCGTGTCTTGGGTTTTAGATGAGAAGTTTGGTAATAAGGGTTTCGCTAATGTAAAGGTTGAATTCTAGCGTGTAATACGTTACTAAAAATTTTAGGTTCAGAATAGGGGAAAATGTATCAACATGAATAGCGGCTTTGAACTTGTTTTGTATAGCGACTAGGAGCGGACAGTGGTAGATTAGGTGAATGGTAGTTTCCGGGTGGGACAAAAAAGATGATGGAGCTAGTTGGAAATTGTACAAGATGTCTCGAAAATTTCCATGCCCAGTCAAAAATTGGATTATAAGCTTGCTGGAGAAAGGGATGTCTGTAATGTATGGGAATGTGACATACGTTTGTCTGTTGGTATTGGAAATTGACCAGAGCTCTTGCCAGGAGTGAAGGAAAGAGTGGTGGATGTGGGATTTAATTATGGTCTTGTGGAGGGTATGGTACTCATCATAGAGTAATGTCCTGTCATACAGAAATATTGAAAGAATGCCCTTAAGATTACGAATTGGGAATAGAGGGTGGAGATGGATTTCAATTGGTGGGATTTGGAACGAGGTGTGTAGTACCGCGGTGGCGGTGGTTCTATATGCTCTTGAGATGTATAGAAGGAAAGATAGCACGATTTTGTTCAGGGAGCGTCTGGAGGATGGAGGAGTTAGAGGGAGCCAGGGGTCTACAGCGCATCGGATAGTAGGGATGATGATCTGGTTGAGAATTACTGTGCGCGTGGGTTGCTCGAGTTGAACTGAGTAGGGAAGAGCTTGGTGCTAGTTGTTAAGTATTATTTTGGTTTTGAAGGAGATTTTTGCGAGGTGCGCGTGAGTTTTTATTTTGGTGTATATGTGCATGCCAAGATAGGGGGCTGTATGTGAGAATGGAATAGAGGATACAGGATAAGGATTTTTGGGCTCCATCATAAGTCTAAATATCATTTGAGGAAGATCATTTTGGATTTGGAGGGGATAATGGATGCTTATTTAGAGAGGACTAGGATTCGACGGAGTTAATGAGACAGGCGATGTTTTCTAAAGGGGCTCGGTAATTGCCATGAATAAGGAAGGCTATACCGTTGGAAAATGCAAAGGTGGATGTATTTGCGATGTTAAGGTCTAGGGGTGGATTGAGTTTCAAATTCCAGAGAGTGGGGAATAGGCGGTAGTCCTGTGGATGGGGTACAGGTTTGGGCGAAGGGTCGTAATTTGAGGGATTTAATAATCAGAAATAAGTTAGAAGCAAAGTTGGCTGCTTTAATTTGATTGAGGTTTGGCCATTATATATATTTAGGTGGAGAAAATTGGACTGTCGACATGAGCGACGGAATAGTTCGCTCTGGACTATGGACTGGGCGGAAACTGTGCTGGTTAGGAGATAGTAAGGATTAAAGTTCTACGTATGTATTGAAATTATGCACGATGACTTGCTTTAGAAGTTTACCATGGGTTGAATATAGTGCTATAGGTCTGTAGGAATTAGGATCTTGTTTGGTTTCAGGATGAAGGTGAGAGTTATTTGAAAGGATAGGGGAAGGTTCTTGAGGACAGGCACTTTTAGAACAGGACCCCTAAACTAAGCATCAGAGTTTTTGAAGAATAGTGTTTATGATTTGATCTTGTCCTAGGGTTTTGTGCTGGCGGAATTTGGCTGTGAGGGAATCGAGAAAGTTGCTGTCTATGTCTGTCTGGCAGGGTTAATCAGAAGTTGCGTTTGCAGTGGGAACGTCTGGAGCAGCTGAGGGATTGCTAAATCTAACAAGATAGACGTGATGCTTTTAAAACTGGTCAGGATTGTGTGATGGAGTGGTTAGGATGTAGACTTGAGGGGATTTTATTAGTTTACGGTAGGTGGTCCAAGGGTCTGTGTGCTGTTCGTGGATAAGTTTGGTTGCAATAAGGTTTTGTACAGTTTTTTCTTAGCCCTGCAAGTTAATGTGAGGTTATCGAATAAGTTCTTGTTTGTGCTAGTGCTTCTTGATTTTTGTAGCCTACGTCGGGTTGATGCGAGTGTGCATCATGCAGTGGTAAGTTCAGGTGTCCACTACGGCGAGGTTCGTGGTCTGTAGTGTTTCCGTGGGATGAAGTCGGTGGCTGCAATATGGATGTTTTAGGTGCTGATTTGGCTAGAGAATGGTTGTTGAAGTCTGCGTGAACGACGGTGGGGAAAGAGGCCCAGTTTTGCCAAGGAGTATAGGTATAGAGTTCAGTCTCTGTGCGTGTGTTATATACTGGGGTTTTGTGGTGAGTTTTAGGTGGGAGAGCATTTCAGTAGTAATAGGATTATGGTCGCTAGGCTGATAGATATGAGAGATATTCCAGGAAGAGAGTAAGTTTGCGGAAAGTGTGAGGTCCATACTGGAATGGTGGTGCAGCGATTCCCAATTAGGGATCAAGGAGTGGCAGTTCTGGCGGGGAAGGCGATGGTGGTGAATAAAATCCTCTAGTAGTGTTCCATTTTCGTCGGTGTTGTTAAACCATAAAATTGATTTAGCGTTGGCGTTAAAAGTCAAAGTAGTTAGTTGATTGCCAATTTCAGTTAGTATACGGTCCAGGTGGTGTAAGTAAATGTTGACGTCTTTCCTGTATTGGAAATAGGCGGTGATTAAAAAAGTGGTACTTGTCTTCCAATAGAGTTTAATTACTGTAATTTGAAGAGATGGAAGGGAAGCAAGGTAGAATGCATCCAAGTGTGCATCGGATACGATAATGACGGAGGTATGTTTTGGGGCTTACGATAGCTATAGGAGTGGGAATTTGGAGGAGATATGACTAAGTATGGTTCTTGGGCTGCAACGCTGCAACGCTGCAGGGTATATCGGTAGCGGAACAAGAAGTGCGTGTTTTAAATTTGACAGACTCTCTTACTTAGGTTGGGTAATTTTCTTAAGTATAGAAGAAATGTGTGTTATATTATATAAAGTACAGATACTTCACATAAATTGTTACATTTAAAATTGAGATATTTTAAAGTTAATTGTAACCTTTGGAAACATTGAAATAGTTTAAAGGTAAAGGAAACTCAACTTACAACTTTAACCAAACGACTTCACGATTATTTCAAGGTTATTCAAACTTACTGTATCATTTTCTATAAAAGAGATTCCAGACCGAGATGATAAAGAGGGGTACGGAAAAAGGAAGGGGTTCACTTTTGCCCACCTCACACTTAAAGGCACCTGTAAAAATTATCCATTTTTCTGCCGAGCATCTTTCGAGAACAATATCACATCGTCACTTGTGCTAAACAGTTAGTTCTCATTGATCGACGAGCATCAGGCGGCCGTTGAGCGCCAACTACACAATTTTTACCAGGAAGTCACTTAAATGTTCAGTAATAAGCGCTTAATTTAAACTTAAAGTTAGAATAAATTGATTTTAATTTTCCTCATTCTACATTTCGTTTTTATTTCCCGTAACGCTAAGGCGTTACAGACTTTTTTGAAACTTGGCTGAACTCGTCAATGTATGATGCTGAACTAGTTCATGAAGATCGGATGACACTTTGCTCCGATCTCAATTTTGCACTCAGAAACCGTACTATGGGAGGAATGTTAATAGCACTAAAAAAGAATAATATTGCTACTCAATTAGATTTTTTAAGTTACTCGCACTTATACCCACTGTACACATAATAGGTATGAAGATCTTGGCTCTAAAGGGTAATTTATACATATATTTATGGTATATTTTTCCTCTGTTACACATTTTAAAGCACGTAATTCGTTTTATACTTTTATTAACAACTCAAAATGGGCTCACGAAAGATTATTAATACTAAGCGATTTTAATTTGTATACCTTTTACGATAGCTATTCCAACAATTTACGAAAACCAACAATATAACTGCATTAGAAAATTTCTGTGCGTATTTAGATTTAAATCTAGTTAATAATATCCTTAACACTAACAGTAGACTACTCGATCTAGTGCTTAGTAATTCTGATACTGCTGTCACATCTTCCCTGGGTTCTTCCCTTCCTGAGGATGGGTATCATCCACCGTTGGATATAGTGCATCTCTGTGCCAAGGACAAAATTGTTTCCCTGTGTCTTACAAGGTATCATATAACTTTAAAAAATCAAATTTAATTCAATTGTATGCCGATATTAGCAGTACTAATTGGGATTGTTTATTTGGTTCTAGTAATACCGACGGACCTTGCAATATATTCCATTTACTTTTAGAATCGATGTTAGCAGCAAATGTTCCAAAAATTATCTGTCGTGGTAATGTTAACTTTTCGCCTTAGTTTAATAGACATATTATCCCTAATATCAAAAATAAAAATCTTGTTCGTTTATACAAAAGAACTCTATGTACTAATGTGCACAAGTAACTTAGTAGTTTGAGAAGTAAAATTAAATGCGACATTTCAGCATCTTACCAAAATTATTTATCAAAAATTGAAAACAATATAGTGTCTAGTCCAACCCGAATCGTTTGCGGAGCTATATAAATGTGCAGAAAATACAAGTAGAATTCTAAACCCCATCAATTACGGCAATAGATCTCTTAATGATCCACAAGACATTGTTATTGCATTTGGTACACTTTTACAAGCTTATTATATTGACTTCATGCACGACATAAATTCTCTTGACAATCGTATTAACGTTATTGGTTGTGGAATTACATTACTTAAAGGCGCTTAAGAGAATAAAGCCAAAAAACACTAGAGGCACTGATGATATACCTGCTTTTTTAGTAAAGAATTGTGCAATGGTTTTTGACAAACCACTTAGTATTCTTTTCAATCTAGCATTGAAAATAGAACTGTTTCAGAAATATTGGAAGGTCTCTAAAATTTGCTCAATTTTTAGAAAAGGCTGAAAATTATAGACCAATTACAATTTTGTGTAATTTTGGGAAGTATTTGAAAATGTCATATATAATCTAACTGTATTCCATGTTAAGCCTTGAATACACTCTGAGTAACACGAATATGTTCCTGGTAGCTCCACAACTAATAACCATGTATGTTTCATTCAATATGTTACTGAAAAATCAGATGATGGCGTCCAGATCGATGCTTTATATACCGATATCTCAAAGGCCTTTGACAGAATAGACCATGAAATATTGATTGCCAAACTTTCTGAAATTGGATGTACTCTACCTTTTCTAAAAATTTTCGAATCCTACCCGAGCAATCGTAGTTGCGAGTGGAATATCATGACCGTCAGTCATTTGACTTCGTAACTACTTCAGGTGTACCCCAGGACTCTGTTCTTGGGCCTCTGTTATCTATAATTTTTATAAATCACATTATCCAAAACATATCATGCTGCTTACTTCTCTATGCAAATGATTCGAAGGTGCATACATTCGTTTTATCAACAGAAGACTGTGAAAATTTCAAAACACTTGAATCATTTAAATTTATAGTGTAACAGCAATAACATACCCATAAATATACCGAAGTGTTATACCATTAGTTATACTCGTAAGATTAATCCTGTTTTTTATCCTTACAACATTGAGAATGTTTTAATTAATAAGTGTAGTATCGTGGTGTGACATTCGACTCGAGGTTGCAAAAGGAAGCATATAAGAGAAGTAGACGTCAATTTTCTCGCGCAACTACTATCACAGTCCTCTATAATGCATTCGTTCGCAGTAAACTAGAATACGCCTCTGTTATTTGGAGTCTGGAATACCAATTTCATAGTTGGTTCTTAGATCAAATTCACCGATGATACGTTAAATTATTATGGTTTAAATCTGACAGTACTTATCCCCAGCGAAACATTCGTCAGACTGATCTCCTTGACAGGTTTGAATTAAAGGAGTTATATTTATAAGTAAAACATATTATTCAGTTAGTATGCTGCTCGATTGTCCCAATTTGTTAAGCAAACTTTGTTTTCATGCACCCAATTTTAAAACGCGATTGGCATTTTTGTTTTATTTTCAAACCCCTCGAACAAATGGATTAAAATTTTTTGTGGTTTCACAAATATCCGATTTAGTGATCAAGTTCCATATTCCTTACATTAATAAAAAAGATTCTAAAATGTAAAGAAGATTTCGTGCTGCTGCTACAATCCATTTTGAAATGATGTACCTAAATGATCACATTGTGGTATATCGTTAAACGCATGCTTGTTGCACACAGACATGTAATAATGTGAGAATAGTAATTGGACTTTAAAGTAGCAATTTAAAAACTCATTACCTTAACTAAATAATACCTTGTTTAAATGTATATTTTAAAGTGGTAATGCTCATTTACGGCCTAGGTTAATGATAAAGCAAAGGTCGTATTAGACTTGTTAAATAAGTTATCTAGTACATGTTATACATATGCAGGTACACTTATTTTCAAGGTGAAGAACACGTTGATCGAGTAATGTTTGTATTGAAATAAATTATTCTTGATAGGACTTTTTTTATATTGTACCAGGATAGAACTAGAAAAGAACATTGTGATTCTAGGCACAAATTTGATATTTTTAAGAATATTGTATAGGATTTATCAAAGCTGCCCTGGAGTACCACTTTTTAAGGCGCCGTGTGATCGTAATTTTTGCAAATAATTGCCATTTGAATTTTAACTTATAATTACTTATAATTCATGATGTTATCTGAACGGGCGCTGTAACTTTTTTTTTGCGAATTGCTTAATGTTCTAATTCTTTTTGTATTGTGTTCCCGTGCACGTGTAGATGAGAATGGACAGGTTGAATTTTTGAAAATACACTTGACAGCCAAAATATTGACCATTTATTATTTTTAAGAATGCTTTCTTCTGAGCAGAACAGTATTGCGGCTTCGAAGGTTGCATTTTCAAAAATTCGGGGTGTCCATTTTCATCCACATATGTCCAAGAATACGATACAAAAAGAATTAGAACAAAAAACAAAACACAAAAAGTTACATGGCCTGCAAAAGAGAAACGTTCTTAATAAGACTGATTTTTTCTGTGCTAGCGCTTATATTTTTTTTATTATTCTGTGTTCTGATACTTTTTGTATTGTGTTTCCGAATGTGTGTAAATAAAAATGGACAGGCTAAATTTTTGAAAAATGCTTTATTTTGGTATGTGTGTATTTTTTCATATTGGACAAATTTTTGAGGAATATTTTCTTCCTTGCGGTTGTTGTAACCTTTATTGTGTATTATTTATTAATCTAATTCTTTTTGTATTGTGTTCCTGTGCGTGTGTAGATGAGAATGGGCGGGCTAAGTTTTTGAAAATGCCCTTGGCAGCCAAATTTTTTTTTTTTTTATTATTTTTCAAGAATTCCTTCAACTGTGCGGAACAGTGTTGTGGCTGCCAAGGAGGCATTTTCTAAAAAGTCTGTCCATTCTCATCCACACATACCCAGAAACACGATATGAAAAAGAATTAAAACAAAAACAAAACACTAGAAAAGTTGCAGCGCCTGCAAAGAAGAAATTATTCTTTATAAGACCGATTTTTTCCGCGCGGCTGCTGTAACTTTTTTTTATATTCTGCTCTGTGTTCTGATACTATTTGTATTGTATTAAAAGCGACAGGTTAGATTTTTGAAAAATGCTTTATTTTGGTGTCTATGTATTTTTGCATGTTGGACAAGTTTTTGAGGAATATTTTCTTTCATGCGGGCACTGTAATTTTTATTGTGTTTTGTTTATTGTTCTAATTTTTGAAAATGTTATTGGCAGTCAAAATATTGATCTTATATTATTTTTTAAGAATGTTTTCTTTCGTGTGGAGCAGTATTTTGGTTTCCAAGAGGACATGTTCAAAAATTCAGCCTGTCCATTCTCATCCATGTACGCCCAGAAAAACGACACAAAAAGAATTAGAACAAAAAACAAAACACAAAAAGTTACAGCATTCGTGAAGGAAGAAACATCTTTATAAAACCGGTTTCTTCCGTGCGGGTGCTGTAACCTTTTTGTATACTTCTCGTTGTTCTGATACTTTTTGTATTGTGTTTCTGGGAGTGTGTAGATGTACATGGACAGATAAAATTTTTGAAAAATGTTTTATTTTGGTATTTGTGTGTATTTTTACATGTTGGACAAGCTTTAAGGAATATTTTCTTCCGTTATTGTGCTGTAGCCTTTTGTGTATTGTTTATTGTTCTAATTTTTTGTATGATGTTCCTGTGCGCGAGTAGATAAGAATGGATAGGCTGAATTTTTGAAAATGCCCTTAGCAGCCAAAGCATCGTCAGTTTATTAAATTTTATAGAATGCTTTCTGCTGCGGGAACAGTATTCTGGCTGTCAAGGGGGGATTTTTAAAAATTCAGCCTGTCCATACTCATCCGCACACACCCAGAACTACGATACAAAAAGAATTAAAAAACAAAAAAGTTGTCGGCGAAGCCGACTTCTGCAGCTAGTATAATATATTTCTAAAGGAAAGCGTTAATACATCTTGAATCGTGATAATTAAATTAGTAAAGAAGCAGCCTTTAAGAAACAGAATTAACATTCATTATATTAAGGATTACGAGCAATATTTAAAAAATTGTTAAGCGTCTTCGCAAAATACAAATACACCATTATATTTATCAATTAATAAAATCAAATTAGTAATAACCATTTAACAAAAATCCTATGATTTTGTTTTTATTCTTGCAAAATCTTCTATTGTTTCATTTATATCCAAAGATTAAGAATATAGCTTTCAATTCGCATGAAGACTATTTTGAGCTGATTGTAGACCTTACAACATTTTTTTTTTGTATTTTTAATTTGGAAAATAATCTCTTCTTCGCCCACAGTTACAGGCATTCTAAGACAAATTCTTAGAACGATTGATAGATTTGGAATCTAGTAATTAAATCTTTCGAATGTAAATATTCTAAAACCCCTGAAGCTGTTGAATTGCTTTTGGTATAACTCAAATGCTTCAACTTCATTGATTGAATCTAAAACGTCAATGTTCGATTCTTTAGTTAATGACTCCGTTAATTCATGCAATATTTTGATTTTATTCTAATTTAAAGCTATCGTATTGCTCAAGTGATTTAAAAACCGCAAATAATCATTGTGTTCAGGCATTAGTTGAATTTTTTTTTCCAATTTTGGTGTTGCGACATCAATGATATAAAAATAAAATAAGTTTCGCAAGACTTATCAGATTGTCTTTGGATTCAAAAGTTGGCGAAACTCTTGGGATACACTTGTTCAAAAATGACTAGACTGCTATGTCAGATCGTAATTTTATTCTACGTTTCGACAACAAATTTCGTGCCTACATAATGAGTTTACTCACAAGTTAAAAAATTTACAAACAAAGTAACTTACATAACTACTAAGACATCAATAGGTGGAAATTCTACTAAAAATAGCACACATAATATTCAAACAGACCTTAAAAAATATAACGAAGCACAACAATCTTATACCCAAACGGGTTATGAAAACAAATCAAATAATTTTTACAGTAAGTGCAACGGAAACAAAGAAATCTCAACAATTGTAATTACATAAAATTCGTATGAACAATCCTTCAGATTGATACTCGATACATTCCAAAATATATTTCTTTTACGCACATTATCTAAGAAACTTACACACGCAGGTATAAAGAAAGCTTATAAATGCAATTTATAACTTAAGTTTGGAAAGAAATAACAGTTCACTATTACAACACAATAATACAATCTTTACCTAATTCTTTTTAATAATTAGAAACCCCAAAACTTATCATGTGTAAGTCGCAAAATTTTCTTTAAGAGTAATATGGATAATTTAAATACTCTCCTAGTATCTCGTCTCAATGTGATTGATCAGTAACCTTGAGACAACCTTTGTAAGGGTCACGCCTCATATGACCTTAAAATTAAAAAAATTATCCATTCACAAGTAATTATTATACGCAAAAATCTTATACTAGCTTGATCTACTTAATAACAGTACACATTGTCTCTCTAAGGGTTTAAAACAATGTTACACTTGCGTTTTTGATCGTCAAATTTTCATTGGTATTCATGTCTCCATTACATGTCTTTGATTATAATTGCCATTTTAAGATCGTTTTCATTTATAAATAACCACATCGAAAAATTCCTGATTCCATTTTAGAATTCCATTTTAAATAAATCTTTATATGTAAAAGTCCGTTTTAACAGTTTTAGAAAGTACTTTTGTTTTAATTGATTAAAACAGTAAGGTGACCTTGCATCAAGTTACATTATAATTACATTATAATTTATATATCGTCGTGCACTCCATGAAATAGTGATTTAGTATATGAATAAATCTTGAAATCCTCATTATTTTCCGGCTTTTATATAATAAAAATCTCAATACGTCACAGTTCTCGAACGGTTCTATCATATTTCTAATAGTTGTAATTTCGCGTTTCTTATCTTAATTGTATGTCAGTTTAAGATTTATTGCAATTGCAAAATTTTCACTTTTTTATTAATAGACGAAGGAGCTTGGTGTTTATCTCTTTCTATTATAATTTATGAGCTTCTTATTTAATGTATAGTCTTACTAGTGTTATCGCGTTCCACAAACTTAGTTAATTGATGTGTATATAAAATAAGAATAAGGGTATTTACTATATTCTGCGCGTAGGATGGCGTTTTTAAAGAGTTTCATCCTCAGTTAGATAATTTAAAGACAAAAGATCATGTTTAAGTCGACAGTTATTCATTATGCGTAAACAAGTGCATTAAAAGAAATTTAATTCAGTAATCATTTTGTTATCAAAATACTCAATTGTGTATAAATTACGCGTAAAGGCGTGGGTATATTATAAAAACTTTTCATTTTACGGAAAGCCGCGTATACCATATTTTAATTTTAATTTTATTATAGTATCAAATATGCTCTGGAATTTAGATTAAAGCGTGTTCAATTAATATTTGTCGCATATTCAAAGAAGAAGTACGCTTGTATTTCAATTGATAAGTAATTAGGAACGTGTTCCATTGACCTATATCCAAGAACAATCGGCTACTAAAATAAAACATAAGTGAATGATGAAAAGACTAGGGGCGACGATAAAATTCCTGAAAGCAATAAACTGGGCAATAAAATTGAATATTGGTAAGATAGGGAAACGACATCATTCAATTAGTGTAGTGCAAGGCCATTAGAACGATAAATCTACGAATGTTGCATTATCCGCCTTCGAAACAATCGATTAGAAGATTCGGGAAAGAGCACAGAAGGATCTAGATGCTGACAACACAGTGGCTTGTTCTTATATAATCCAATGGATGTTTTTCTTAGAATAACGACTGATATTTGGAATATGCGTTTATCTAAATACCAACGTATGTTTGTTATTAAAAGGTACATGAAATTAAATATTACACACGCAACTTCCATTAAAATGAAAATTTAATACACAATTAATTACTTTGATGGCAAAATGTGGATGGAACACTTGTTTACGGATAAGGAATACTGTTGAACGTAAACACATTATTAAATTATTTAACTGAGGATGAAACTCTTTGAATAATGCCTTTCTACGCGCAGAATATAGTGAAATTCCATTATTTTTATCTTAAAATACTATTTCTTCATCATTTATACTCCATATGCCGAGCGTTTTCAAAAATATACTTCTTAATTTTTAAAGTGTATCTTCTATTCTTCAATTAATTAGCTTTTAAGTATTTTTTTGCATCGAAGAATGTTTATTCTTCGTTGTCCTTTACAAAACAAACGATTCTTCATCAAAAAGCATACAACTCTGCATGTTATTTGGGTTTAAAAATAATCAAACGCGAATTAATTACTCAACGCTACATTTTGCTCGCTTTATGAAGAAAACACCCCCTAATGTCAATTGCTTCTGTTTATATATAAAATTATATCAATTCGAGAATTTTCTTGTTCCGTTCGGAACATAATAAACCGCAATGATATCGTAATTTTGAAATTAACGCTCTTTGTTATCTAATTAGTGTCGAGCTACGTGATATACGAACATTGCCAAGCGTGCCGTTTATCTTTGTTCAAAGCACAAAGTTGACGGTTTGCAGTCACTTTTACCAATACGTAAGGCTATTAAACCACGTTCTTATGGATTTTTTATTACCTGTTTAACGATAACGCGACTTCCATGAACTATTTATAATTAGTCTATACAATATTTGTAGGATTTAATGTTTTTGTCTAGATTAATGAAGAATATTCCAGATTATTATTTATTTAAAACCCATAAATCTCCTAGAATATGTTATACACACACGGAAGTCAATTTAGCTAATTAAAACTTCCGCGTTCTGTAGGATTTTGAAAAATACAAACAGATTTGCATCTTAATAAATGTAAATAAAACGTGTTCTAGTGCATATTTTACACGCATATCTAAAAAGGGTATGTTTGTCAAAATGCAATAAGATTTACATTATTTTTATGCCGATATTTTACACATTGGATAATTATTTTATGCACGGAAGGTGTATTTTTATAGTAATGAATGACTTTATATCTTAAAATTAATTTGCATTCCAATAAACGCACGGATTTGCAGGTTAAGTGGTAGAACAGCCTTTGGCTGAACTTCGCCTGTTATACTATATTTTAATTTTTTTTGTTATAGCACTTATCAATAATCAATAAAGACGATATTATTATTATTTCAGTAATTAAAATTTAAACTTGTTTTACTAAATAACAATTAATTATTTACACACATGGTTTGTTTTATGTTTTGTAGTATTTACAAGAATTTACATCGCTTTCGCGTTTTAATGAAATTGAATGGTTTTTGTATTTACACTTTAAATGTGATTGATTTGCATAATGTATAAACTTTATCCACTACTAATAATACACGGGAATTATGCTTTTTATCAACGCGGATGAATTTGATGACCTTGTACATACAATACGCTTATATACAGGGCGGAACGAGGAATATTCTGCAATTTCAACTGTTTTCCATTTTATTTCTATTTTCGTTGGCTTTATTTATAGTATTTGGGTTTCAATGACCTCCTTATCACATCAATATATATATATATATATATATATATATATATATATATATAGATTGATATTGAATTGTATCATGTCCTGCATATTTATTTTTATAAAACTGATTACGGTTACTGAGGACCGAAGTATAAAATTAAAATTAAAACTTGAATTATGCGACGTTTCGTGAAATTTATTCACATTATCACAGCATAACACTTAAATAATTGAAAATAAATGACATTTATTTTCAATTAGTGTTATGCTGTGATAATGTGAATAAATTTCACGAAACGTCGCATACAATTCAAGTTTTTAATTTTAATTTTATACTGGTCCTCAGTAACCGTAATCAGTTTTATAAATATATATATATATATATATATATATATATATATATATATACCCTATCTGTTATCATTACAAATACCTTCAAACGCAGACAAAGGATATTTTATAACAAACACTTTGCACAAGTAAAAAGAAAATATCAAAAATTCGATAACTTAAAACAGAGTCAATTTAATCACAAACAACTCTTCATAGATAACAGTAAATGGATAGTTAATCTTAGTAATAAAGATATTCCCACAGATATACTTAACATGTTATCACTAGGACCCAATTTCAATTTACATATAACAAACAAAAATATTCATGTAGGTAAACTTTTGGCTTCTATAGAATCAATTATTAAAAATGACACTTTATCAGACCAACAAAAATCTTTACTACGTACAAAAGTCACAAACTGCATCACCAATTTCATCAACAATCCAAACAACAACACATATCCAGACAAAAAAGAAAGAATATTTCAAAAAACCAAAAAGTTTCTAAATGACAATCCAAATATTATCGTTACAAAAGCAGACAAAGGTGCTGTGACAGTTCTACTAAACAAACAATTTTATATTGAAAAATCTCATGAACTTCTAAACGACACAAACACCTATACAAAATCACACAAAGATCCAACAACCTCTATCCAAAAAATCATAAACGAACATATTAAACTGCTATTTAATAAAAATATGATCTCAAAAGAAGAAAAAAACAATCTAATCAAAAATAACTCCACTTCAGGCAAATATTATGGACTACCTAAAATACACAAACCGACCATAGCATTAAGACCAATCATATCATCAATCAATACACCAACTTACAATATATCAAAATGGATAGGAGATATTCTAAGTAAAGCTTTCCCTATTGAAGATGGTTTCAACGTAAAGGACACTTTTGAATTTGTTGATAAATTTAGGAACTTTCAAATACCAAACAATCACATATTAATCTCACTCGATGCATCCTCTTTATTCACAAATATACCCTTAAATCTAACAAAAGAAATTTTAACTAAAAATTGGAATAAAATAGAAAAGGTCTGCAAATTAGATAAAACTATGTTCATAACCACCATAACATTAATTTTCAACAACACTTACTTTTCATTTGAAGACCAATACTACACTCAAAAATTTGGTACTCCGATGGGATCTCCTATATCCCCAATACTAGCACAAATAGTAATGGACCATCTTATCAAAGAAGTAATTCCAAATCTTACCTTTCAATTCCCATTCATAGCTAAATACGTTGATGACATTCTTTGCTGCTGTCCCGAAAATAAAATTCAAGAAATCCTTAATAAATTTAATCAGTTCCACCCAAAATTACAATTTACACACGAAATAGAAGAAAACAAAAGTATCCCTTTTTTAGACTCAAAAGTCATAAGAGATGAAAATAATAAAATAAAATTAGATTGGTACAAGAAACCAACCAATTCTGGGAGATACATAAACTACTTTTCAAATCACTCATTCCAACATAAAATCAATACAATATTAGCTATAAAATACAGAATGATAAAAATAAGCGACCCCGAATTTCATCACAAAAACTTCATTGAACTAAGAAATATCTTCATAAACAATGGTTTCCCTAAAACACTAATAAACAAAATAATATTTAACAACCAAATTCACCACAAAGAAGAAAATACAGTAACACAAAAACAATACAGATCATTACCATATATCCAAAATTTATCAATTAATTTAAAAAAAATTTTAAAACAACCAAATATAGGAATTACTTTTAATTATAATAAATCAACCAAAGAACTTTTCACAAATTTAAAAGACAAAACACAAAAACTAAAAATAAGCAATACAATATATAGAATCAAATGCTCATGTGGAGGACAATATGTAGGTCAATCAAAACAATACCTGGGTCACAGGCTTACACAACATAAAAGCGACGCCAAAATAAGAAAAACAACCTGCGCACTTTCGACACATATAAAAAGAAACAATCACACTTTAGATCTGCAAAATTTTGAAATACTTGAAATAGAATCTAATTATTACAAACGATTATTTTTAGAATCCTACCACATTCAAAAAACAAATAACTGTTTAAATGAAAAAACTGATATTAATAATTTAGAAGCAGTATACTTTGGACTCTATAATTTTAAAAAACAAATATAATATTCCTAATAACTAAACAACCAGGTCACATATACAGTCTCCAAAATTTCTTCACACAAAATTTATATAAATAATAACTTTTTTCCCAACTAACTATTTTAAACAAAACTAAATCAAACTAATGAATTACAGATACAAACAACCCAAAGACAAAACAGTTTCCTATTACACACGCACGCACGCACGCACGCACGCACGCACGCACACACACACACACACACACACACACCTTTTTTTCTTGTAACTACTGCATTTTATAGTTAGCGCTACCTTTGTGACATTATAACAAGTGTAGGTTTTATAAGATCTTATATATTAATATCTATTTTTTTTATATATTTGAACCATATATTATGTAAAAACCTAAAGTTTTAATAAATAATAATAATAATAATAATAATAACACACACACACACACACACAAACACACAAACACACACACACAAACACACACACACACACACACACACACACACACACAACACACATTCACACACACATACAAACTTAATAAAGATTTGTTGGTCAGATAAAACAAGAATTTTTAAACAATCATAACATTTTGTATTTTAATCAAATTATTAAAAACGTAGAAGCTAGTTTTGACAAACATCACTTGTAATAACAACTTTCAATAAAATGACGTTACATGTCAAAACAGGTTTTCTACTAAAAAACACATTAAGTAAGTAATTTATAACTTATATATGTAATTTAATGCTATCCACTTTGTAGCTTATGATTAAGGAAACAAATTTTCCGAAACGTTAAGTTGAATAAATGTTTTAAACTAAACCAGTAACTTTTATCGAACGAAATTTATCCCAATATTAAAAAAAAAGGTCAATTAGTTTATATATATATATATATATATATATATATATATATATATATATACAATAAG
Organism: Platerodrilus igneus; assembly: GCA_036346225.1. Taxonomy (NCBI): domain Eukaryota; kingdom Metazoa; phylum Arthropoda; class Insecta; order Coleoptera; family Lycidae; genus Platerodrilus; species Platerodrilus igneus. The sequence goes on along the minus strand of JARFIW010001276.1, from coordinate 816,442 downwards.
ATGTATCTGTAAACAAACTCTTATGAAAATAATAAGAGCTATTGACAAATACAAATCGGGCTAGTAATTATATAGCCATTAACAAAACATTAGCTTTATTACTTCACAGGGGAGTAAACATCCACTGACCGACGGTTTCGGCTTTGTTAAACCTTATCAAAGCAGATTAGTTTCCAACCCTATGAAGTAATCGAAGCCATTATACTGATATAATTTCGAAACAATCTCTGTACTATGGCAAAGGTAAATAAAACCGCCATCAGGCGATAAAACACCAACACGACTAAGTGTGGAAGTACAGAATTGAATCGAAACTAAATAATAAATTTTATAGATGACTATAAAAGTACGTCTGGCCTTTGAGATTTGCGGAATGTTACAGCACAATTTATTTGCAAACGTAACAAACCTTCTCGTGGCGACTCTTGGGTTCATGCCCCAAAGGCAATTGTTACGTTTATTTTCCACATAAATTAATTACCCTATTTTTCTCCTTTGTTCATTCATTACTGGTTATGCATACTTCGACATCTATCATTTTAACATTACGTAAATCGTAAATCGTTTAATACCTTAAAAAATATTAAAGATATGCATGCAAAGAGTTTTAAAAATAAACGTAAGATTCAAATATGCAATCGGTTGTTCCATAAAAACAAAATTTTGGACCGTCATTCGTTTCTGAGTCACGCTATATAAACAAAAATATTTTTGGGCGATACTCCGTGACATTTTCTAACACTTTTGTATACAAGATTTTTTTGCATCTGTTATGGATTTTGCGCTATTGAAAGTATAGTCTTTGGTTGACCCACCCTGTACAATGAATACTACGTTTTTATTGTCGAAAGTATAATACCACAAGAGCTTCGATATAGCCGGATATTTTTTAGTTTGTACGAACACTTGGTTTTTTGGAAATTTAATGAATCACGAGGGCGAAGCCCGAGGATTTTGTCGAAGCAAGTTTTTGAATCAAATTGCTTATTAAACCAAGTGCGAGTTTACAAACTAAAAAAATATTTTGCTAAAAATTGAAGCTAGAGTGGTATTTTTTGAGCTAATTCCTCGACAAAAGTTCAATTTAACTAGTAAAATTTAATGAATGTTATCATCTGTGCAAATACCTTACCGCGTGTATAAAAGTGTGAAGTTGGTGCATCCCGATTTAATACGATACCCACGATGTATGTTTAGAAGCATCGCATTTTTAAAAAATGTGTACTTACATATTATAAAAAAAAACATTGCATCGATGTTATAGAGAGAACAGACCAGAAATTTGTAACGTTTTGCTCAAATAAAAACCTATAGTTCGCCAATTAACAGAAGTAATTCCTTTTATAACGCCACATCAAGAGCATCAGTATTAAGTGTAGAAAGAAAAGTAGGGATGTATTGTTTACCTTTCGCTATTGGTCATAATTTGTTTGTTCCATTCGGAATAACATTAAGACTCGATGTTATTTCTTCCCACAAACAACGTTCGCCCACTTTTGTAGGTAAACGTTGAAGTAATTTTTTCCCGATTGTAGTTCTGGTTGTCTCTCAAGAAACTCTTTTAATAAATCCTTTTAAACTGTATTAATAGGAGGAGGCGGTTTCAGTCAAATAGGAAGGAAGAAAAATTATTAAGTGACTATTTGGATATATTTTATTTACCTTCACCATGGCAATGACGCTATATATATATATATATATATATATATATATATAGCGTCATTGCCATATATATATATATATATATATATATATATATAGCGTCATTGCCATGGTGAAGGTAAATAAAAATATATCCAAATTCTTAGTCACTTAATAATTTTTCTTCCTTCCTATTTATACAATAGCAAACGTTGTTACGTTTATTTTGAACATCCCGTACATTTTTACCGGTTAATCATCAATACGCGGTCCAATAATTTTCAACTCAAATCCCTTTTGCTTTAAAAACGACAAGTTTAGGCTACAATTAAAGAGTTTACATCCTGTGTATATTTTATTTTTCCGCAATAAATACGCTTTCGAATAATTCCTCAATTTAAATCAATTTGCTTTGAAACGTAAAGTTTATTATTCTATAATTAAATAAGTCAATATCCTGTTAGGTATCCATGGGCGCGTTATACCCTCCGATAACGTATAATTTCGTTCTAGTGGATTTCCCACCTAAAGATTTGTCGAAGGAATATCCTACTATTCTCCGGTAAAACCGTGTTTTCCAGTTTGAATCGTGTTTCGATAATAGGGATATTTGGATTTCGAATTGGTGTCCTTTAAATTCATTCTGAATTTGATTCTGCAGCCCGTGCGACAAAATATGTTCTACATTACTCGTTCTATCACTTTAAAAGCAATGCACGTTTATTTTTGTTCTGTCAATTAGAGATGTCTTGCGTGTATTGTTGAGTGTTCCCGTGCGTACCCCATCTAACAGAATCTATTTTTAGCTTTTTTGCTGGAGGTCAAAGGCGTTCTTTCTGGGTGTAGCCCACCTGTTCGTTGCCGTGGACCAGCTGCTGTAGTTACGATGGTAGTTACGTTGTTATGCTGACTTCCTTCCCCCCCGGCGGTTGGCAAGTTAAGTATCCTGACGCAGAGGTATGTGCCTTGTGTTCTGTTATGCATGTCAAGAATTTTTATTTATCAACGGTAGATGGTGTAAAACCAGTCCACTATACCTGTTGAATAGCTGGTTGCGCTGGTGCCTCTGGGTATACGTCGTTAATTTTTGCTACAACGTGGGCTATATTTAATGCTTAAGTTTAACACCTGTACTAGATGGAAAACCTAAATTTACCTTTAATACTTCAAAATTTAACATACGTGCTAGGGAGTAAATTTACATTTAATACTTCAATGTTACATTTAATACCTAAATTTAACATACTTGCGATTGAAAAATTTTAAACATTAATTTTCACTTTCTTACTGAGTTTTATTACATGTTAGCCGCGAAATGCGCACTTCGTGGATCCACTATCCAATTTGTTTGTATAATATAATTGTTCGCGTTGAAATGATAACGCTTATTTTATTGCGTTCTCTTGCTTGTACCGAATTATGTATTTAATTTTTTTATTTGTTAATAGATAATCGTAGGCGATGCACTTTATTTTTTTTTGGTATGTAGGCGAATCCCTCCATTCTCCGCGGTTGGTAGTTAGCCTGGTGTTTACTTTTCTTCCGGCTACGTTCAGGTACGTATCAACGTCATTTTTGACAATTCTAATATGAGTGTTTTTTGTACAGGAGTGAAATTGTCTAAAATATATTAATCTAAATCTCTATCTGTTAACAGAGTAATAAAACCATTTATGCGTTTTTGCCTTTGTACCACTCTGTAAACTAATATTCAATAAACGTTAGATTCATGATAGTGACTTAGTTCACTGCCAAAATAAACATAAACTAAATTTTGGATAATGGCACAAATAACAACTTGATTTTATAATGCAATTTTTACAATTGTGTAAACGTAACTTCAAATTATGACGATGTAAACAAATGCAAAGCATAATAAGTGATGTTATTTTTTTTAAATTTGTCTTACATCACTTTTATAGTTACCGGCACAAATATCTTTCAAGTTAATCTAAAAATTTTTAAAAACTGTAGGGTTATATAGAGATAAAAATTATCTTACAAATGATGTTATTTGACACAACTTGCTATTAAAAAATTGGGCCTTGTTACTGGACCCCGGGTTTAGATATCTCACTAAATGAAAATTTTTGAAAATAAAACTTGATTGTTTTTTAATTTTGAAAACTCTAGCTTCTTAATACCTGGAGAGTCCAGTCCTTTTTGGTATATCCTGTGTAAAATTTCAACGCTTTTTACGTTATTCGTAATACTAAAATAATTTTTGAAAGTGAAAACCTTTTGATTTTCAAATTTTTGATAGAATAATTTTCAGTAGTAAAATAGTATCTTTCCAATGGAGCCACGAAGTGTAGCTAGTTAAACATCAGAATGGAAAGGAATTCAATGGGTGATTTCGCTGTGGGTGATATTAGTTTATATAGTTATTATACAAATGTAACTACGACATTGCAAATGGATTTGAAGGTTAACTCCTCTTGAAAATTTAAATTATTATAATTGACGATTACTATGCCGATTTCTCTACGAAACTGATTAGCATAAGGTTATTATTTATTGTTAGACCAATGTGTATGCAAAACGAACTATTGTGGATACAAATAACGATTTTAAATATCTAATAATGGTTATGAGGTCTGCAATTTATTTCGGCATATTTAATAATATGTTTAACAACTTACAATTAGTGTTCCATACAAATTAGCATCACCATATATAAATGTTATTGTAAGACATAGTAAGGTACTGATGACTGTATGTAGAAAAATTCAGTGGACACTTTACTATTTGTCAAATGGTTAACGGACACTAATTACATACTTTGCCGAATGAAATTAACAAGCTTTTAAAATACGATTCTAGCTTTAGCAACTTGTAATCCGAGGCTTTCACGTCTGGAGTCATGGTTATTAATAGGTGTACCAGGTTCGGATCGTGTCATATTACATACTAATGAAATCGACGTTTCGCCCACTTTTGTACGGAACATCATTAAGATAGGGCATGGACCACTGCTTGTGAATGTGCTGACTCATACGCCAAGTAGGTTGGGTGTCTGTAGCAAAGTCATGGTTGCATGGAAAGTTATTTTTTAGCTAATACACTTTTTTACACCATCAATAATTTTCTTTTAGAAAGCAAAAACTCCAAAAAAAAATTATTGAAAAGTGAACAAATTATTATAAATCAGATACAACTGTTATACAACTAAGTTTAGCAATGACTAGTTGATCTTTTTTGCTACTGTCGTTTTTATACATTTATTATTAATGCGAAAGTGAAGTAAAAGGCGATAGAATACTAATTTTGAAATTTGCTCTAATCCACTTAAATTTAACATAATAGTAATTTAATACAACATGTGAAAAAATACAGTCTACAAAAAATATGTTTCGTTCTTGTTTGATTGACTAGTATTTCAATAATATTACACTTCCCTACCTAAGCTAGAATTAAAGCTATGCTTCTCTTAAGTCTAGGTTTAACAATTTTAACAAAAATTATAATAGAATTATGCTTAAAATTACAAATGTCAAAAATGATGTGTTGATATCCAGGAAAGTGAATTTTTTACAGTATCTTCAAGATCTCTATGTTGCAAATTTTCTGCTATTAGTTGTAGATATTTTATTTTCGTAATGCCAATTTCTTGCAATTGAAGTGGTTGGTGATTTATTTGCTTTTCTTCAAACTTTGTATTGAATTTAGGTAATTGGTATATGAATTCTTCGTGTATGGTGTCTTAGGGGAGAATACTTTTCAGTTATTTTCATGGGACATTTTTCTATTGATGTAACACTAGCATTTTGATTTCGAAAAGTCCCTCTTTATCACACTGTGATTGTATAATAATATTATTTATAGGGATTACTAGAATGTTTCCAGCGTTTATTTGTGTTTTTGTCAACTGTTGTTTTTATGCATTTATTATCATTTGAAAGTAAAGCAAAAGGCGCTAGAATGGCAACTTTTAGAATTTACTTTAACTGACTTATGATTAACATAATAGTAATTTAATAACAACTTGGTGTAGAAAAACACAATTTATAATAAATATGTTCTGTTCTTGTTTGATTAACTAGGATTTCAATAATATTACTCTTCCTTGCCTAAGCTAGAAAATAGGGGTACTGTTATTTTCGGAGTCAAAGCTATACTTTTCTGAAGTCTAGGTTTAACAATTTTAACATAAATTATAATAAAAATGATGCTTAAAATTACAACTATCAAGAATGATGTGTTGATCCAGGAAAGTGAAGTTTTTACAGTATCTTCAAAATTTATATGTTGTAAATTTTCTGCCATTCATTTGAGATATTTTATCTTCTTAATGTCAAATAAAGTGGGTGGTGCTGGTGATTTGTCTGCGTTTCTTCAAACGCCGTATTGAATTTAGGTAATTGGTAGATGATTTCCTCGTATATGGTTCTTCAGGGAAGAACCTTTTTCCATTTATTTTCACGGGACATTTTTCTATTGACGTAACACTAGGTGTTTTGATTACGAAAAGTCCTTCATAGTCACATTATGATTGTATAATGATAGGTTTTGCATGGATCACTGGAATGTCTTGTCTCCAGCTTTTATTTGTGTTTTTGTCAACTATCGTTTTTATACATTTATTATCATTGTGAAAGTAAAGTAAAATAGAATGGCTACTTTTGAAATTTACCTTAATTGACTTATAGTAAATTAATAACAATATGTGAACAAAAACAATCTACAATAAATATGTTCTGTTCTTGTTTGATTAACAAGGATTTCAATAATATAGTTCTTGCAATGTATAGACCTCGTCATCTGCGACGTCACACATGTACTAACTATTTGTGCAGACATTTGCCAATATAAGCCGTACAATATGTGTAGTATGGTTTTGGTTTGAATAGTAGCAATGTGCGATATTGCCAACAACTTTATAGCGGAATATTAAATGTCAACGTTTAAGTTTTAGGTTATATGCCGTTCGTTGCTTTGTTTGTGTCAACGACCTCGTGCGTTTATCTGTTTTTATACATTGATATTTGGCTGGCATTTGCTTCAAACAGTTCTTTTCAGAACACATATTAGTGTTATAGTGAACTCTGATCACCGGAGGCGATGGGTGGGATTCCTTTAGGCGTTAGAGCTAAGCAACTTGTTGCTATAGTCCATTCCAGCTAAGAATAAAGCGATGAAAGGTATAGGGAAAGTTTAGCCTTCGATTTGATTGGTTAAAACATTATGCTGATTTACACAGCTTAAAAATATTAATTTATATTTAAAATATATTTAATGCGCCATTATCAGATTTGCAATAAAAACGAGTTATGGAAATTAATTTAGGCTAGTCACGATTTATAATCACTCAAATATGGAATTAATAATTATTCTGTACGTATATATAGAAATTATAATTTTAAAATAATTTCAAGCTGTGTAAATCCATCTTGCGTACAAGGTCATTTACTTTATTCTTATTTGGAATAGACTATAGTTGGATCAGCTTTTTTGAATAAGAAAGGGATAATTGTGGATCATTCCCTTAATAGCAGTTTGTGAGGTAATTTAGTTCTTTATTTACTTCAAAACAATTTCTTATGATATTTTTAGAGGGTGTCGACTGCCCTGGGTATAAGTATCGACACAGTGAAATTGGTTTCTCAAACAATTGCAAAAAATTAACATTTTACATCAAAAAACGAGTTCATATATACTGATTTAAATAAAATTTACCAAATGAGAAATTCGAAAAATGATTTATAGGTTGTACGAAAAACGTAAGTATTCGTTTCCAATTAAATTTATAGTATAACATGTAATTATTTTAGATGATCATGTTTCTGTACATACTTTATGGCAGAATCTGAAGCACGATGAACTTTTTAATGGTAGTAAATGATCTCTAAATATAGTCTTGCATAATATTGGATTTAAATGGCAAAACGATAACCCAAAAAGAGGTTTAATGCAATTGCCAAATATTGTGGATAAATCATACGATTCTTGAAGATATATGTATACAACTTTGTGTTTTTAAACGAACCATGGATATTTCAAAAAGGTGCGTTACACCTACTTATCTTTTTAATACAGTATCATGTAATTAGTCTTTCAGGTACATAGTATTACATGTCGAAAATGTAAATGGATTTATAAATGAAGCTAAATTGATTTTCTCTTTTTCCACAAAAAACCCAAATTGTCACGGAGAAATGAATGAGCAAAATTTCTTATATTGGTTTGAAAATCAATTACTAAGGAATTTAGAAGCACTATCTGCTATAGTTTTAGACAACGCACCGTATCATTGTACTGTGTTAAACAAAATACCTAGTAGTTCCTGGAAAAAAATGACATTGCAGGATGGTTTACTAACCAAGCAATATCCTTTGAAAGTAGTGTTTTTAAAACAGAGCTTCTGCAACTTGTCTCGATGTAAGTCAAAATACGGACACATGGTACTGAGGTTGCCTCCGTATCACTGCGTATTCAATGCAACTGGAAATACATGGGACGAGAATAAGACTTACTACAATCGACACATGGAAATGGATGTAAAATCCATTGAACGGTGTTTACATGTGTGGAAGGAAGCGTTGCTAAGGAATTCCAGATATTTGGGGGCATTCTATAAAACATGTTGAAAAAACTATCAAAGATTGATGGGAACGTGAGATTAAATTCGATCGAGAGGACACGTCTAATTATTAACATTGGTGATAGTGACGACAGTGATACAGATTTTCAATCCGATTAAAGAAACTTTTTACACTATAGATGTCTTTAATTCTACGTATAATAAACAAGCGTGTAACTACGTATAATGTTAGAATAAATTCATGTATTACTATAGTTAAGCATTTTGATGACTCCTTGAAAAGGATTAAGCTGCAGTTTATGAGCTGCAGTTTGTAATGAAAAAAAGGATTTCTGTTACAATGACTTGTCTTTATATATAATAAAATAGATAAAATCACAGTCTGTGTTGCTTTTCTGTCTGAAGCGAGCAGTTTAATATTACTCAGTAACAGGAACTCTGGTAACTCAGTAATTTTCAACATACGAAAACTGTTTTGCCCACAACTAATACCGCGCCGTCTGCTCCCCTTATATTATCCAAGTCTAACATCCATGTTAAATCGATAGTGTAATTCACAATTTAATAACATAACCCCTTGAATAACTGTGGCTATTATTCTGTGTATGGTAAAATGTGCATATGGCTATAAACTTAAATTTATAGAAACTAGCGACTGTATTTAAAATATGCTCAGTAGTAGAAATTCACTGGTTAATAACATTTATTATCAATTTAAAGATTTTAATTTGTAATATTGTCAATAGAAAATCATTCTAAAAATAAATCACAAATCTTATTTCTTCACCTACTATTTAAATATTTTCAACTTCCATATTCTATTCATAGCGTTAGTATATTCACGCAGTAATAGTTTTTGATAGTGGCAACGTTCCCATTATGTGACGTCAAAGATATTGATGACGCAATCTATTTAGAAATAGCGAGGACTGCATACCTTTTCCCTACCTAAGCTAGAAAATAGGGGTACTACTCAAAAATATATATTGAAAGTGAACAAGTTATTACAAATCAAATACAACTGTAATACAAGTAAGTTCAATGGTATGAGTTGTCATGTTCAGCAATGATTAATTGATCTTTTTCTGTCAACTGTGGTTTTTATACATTTAATATCATTGTGAAAGTAAAGAAAAGGCGATAGATTGGCTACTTTTTAATTTACACTAATTGATGCGAGATTAACATAACAGTAGTTTAATAATAATATGGTGTGGAAAAATACAATCTATAATAAATATGTTCCGTTCTTGTTTGATTAACCAGTATTTCAATAATTTTACCTTTTCCTACCTAAGCTAGAGTTAAAGTTATACTTTTCTTAAATCTAGGTTTAACAATTTTAACATAAATTATAATAGAAATGATGCTTAAAATTACAATTATCAAAATGATGTGTTGAACCAGGAAAGTGTAGTTTTTACAGTGTCTTCAAGATTTATATGTTGTAAATTTTCTGCCAATAGTTTTAGATATTTTATTTTCGTAATACCAATTTCTTGCAATTGAAGTGGGTGATGAATAGCGCCTATAAAATCTTATCTCCAACGTAATTAACGCTATTAATAGCTTCCTATTCCCAGCTTCAATCTCTATCAGTTTATTAGTTTTCAAAGTGCCTCTTCTATTTCCAATTAATAAACTTAGCTCTTCTATCGAAAAACGTTCAATCTTCATTGTATTTTACAAAACAAATGATGCTTGATCGAAAAATTGCATTTGATAAATTCTATGTTTTAAATTACTCAAATTTATAAGTTTCGTGTCGTAAACTAATTTACAGCATACAATTCTGCTTTACATTTTACATAATTAATGTTACATATTGCTTGGTTTAGAACGAATTGCGAATGAATCCTTTTAATGAAGTTCCCGTTTATATATAAAAATTATCTCTATACGTTATTTTCCATTGTATTCTCGAATCTTTGTCACCCTACATTTGATTTTCTAATGCTCCACCCGAAGGTACTAAATTGACCAGGAAGCGAGTTTTTTTCTTACCTGAAAATTCTGAATTTCGCCGAACCCTTGCTGTTACAAGTAAGGTAGGGAGCTTTAACGTGCGTGACAACACTCACACACGGGACCTCTATTTTACCTCTCATCCGAACAAGGGCATATTTTTATGACAAATGCTCGCCTAACATTTTTCAAGCGACCGTGTCGGGATTTGAACCTGGGACCTTGGGTGTAGTAGTCACACGCATACCAACTACGCCACAGAGCTGCCCAGAATCTTAGTCACCGCTGAATAATGTAATATTTCCGCGAATGGCGGGTTTTATGATCTAATTAGCGTCGAGCTATGATTTACTTGTCCAATGCACGAGGTCAACAGTTGCGTCTTCTTCTATCTTATTGACATGCGTTAGAGTGTAAAATAATTCTTATCTATTTTTATTGCATTTTAATGTTCGTTGGAGTTCCTCAAACTGGCATTTATTCCTTAATTAATTTATACGACATTTCTGAGTAATCGATGACGTATTTGTCTATTGTAGAAAAATGTTTTGTTTGTAACTCTTAAAATGAATTTAATTAAAAGGTTCACAAATGTGTCCCCATGGTTTGCAAATGCAATTTAGATTGATATTGTTTTTATACACGGAAGGTGCACTTTGTTTTAACGCATATTTTACACACAGAAAATTTATTTTATGCTTTGAAAGTACACGAAAAATATACTTCGCTTTGCTTTCTTAATGAGTGATTTGTATACTAATACAAGCGTTTTAAGGTATCCTTAACAAGTATTAATATTTTTAAAATCAGGGAATATGCTTTTAATGGACCCTGTTCTATGTCATGTTAAGGCAATTGAAACGTGTTCTAATGCATCTTTATGCACAGAAAATTAATTATACAAATAATTGAAGCTTGCAATCGCTTTGCATCCTTTAACAGGAGTGAATATTCTTTAAATCTCTACACGGGAATATGGTAATAAAATGAAGCCCGTTTTTAAGGTATCCTAACTAGAATGATTGTTTACACAATGAAATTGAATAGCTTTGTATTTATATTATAAAAATAATTTGCATTCCAATAAAAGCACGAATTTCAGTAATTGCATAATTAATTAAAGCTTCAATTGCTTTTTTTATCAAAATTGATATGATTTTTACGCAGATGCATTAAACGGCTTTGCATATATCTCTTAGAATGAAACTCGTTTTATTAAGTATAGAATAATTATTTGTACAAGGTATCTCACACGGCTGAAAAGTATTGATTTAAAATTGGGGCTTCTAAGTTTATAATCTTTTCACACTCTGTAACAAATGTAATACACGGGTAGTGCATTCTCCCGTACATTTTAATGGCTTTGTATTTACAATACGCTTACGGAAAAGGTATGGAGAAGTAAATATTTGGAAATTTTACATTTTTTCCCGTTTCCTTCTCTTTCGGTGGATTTTATTGATAAAATTTGCGTTTCCATAACCTTTCGTGACCTCTTTATCACATATATATATATATATATATATATATATATATAAAGGTCGAAACCTGGTCAATGGAAGTTTTTCCTCCCTACAAAACGATCAAGTAATAGTTTTGTAATGCAAATACCAGTTCGATTTGTATAGGTAAATACAATGTGTATTTACAGATACATCTCATGTAATTGGTACACATATATATATATATATATATTATGCTGTGATAAGGGGTTGTTTAAGGGTGTACTTTATAGTAAAGGTCGTTTAGGAATTAGAAATTACCATAGGAAGCAGAAAACTGCATTTATTTAGTGAAGAATTGAGAAATGGAGATAGTTTGTAAATAGTAAGCAGTCAACACCCTGTATATAAAGTGTAAGTAGTTTTAAGCGACGCAAATAGACACACGAAGACGCATAGTTAGCGTAGAAACAAAGAAGACATGCATTAAGTAGATAGTAAATATTTAACACCCTGTAGATAGAGTTTTAGTTAATTCAGGTAAAGCAAATAATGGTATTTTTGAGTGGAAGCACGCGTATTGTGTAAGTAAACATAATAAAGTGTAATTAAACACGCATTCAAAAGAGTTCCAAACAATTAGGTTAATACGGAGATAGAAATAGAGCTTCAGGAAGCATAGTGTAAATGCGTACAAAATAGTTAACCATTGTTACGTTCATTTTCGTAAATCATTAATTAGTTATATACAATAATTTTTATCGTAAATTCCTTTGGAGTTTAACACAAAAATTAATTCCGTTAATTAAAAATAACCCTTTCGTGTATTAAAATTTGTATTGTAATTAATAATAAATATCCTATCTATGTCAGTTGATAAATCTTTGTGCTTCATTAGAAAAATAAATGTCCTTTCTGAGAATTTCGTCCCGTGGAATTTACGCCTTAATTAGATAGGCGACTTTCCAAGTATTTTAATAATTAAATGCTGGTGTGTTTTCCCTTTTTAAAGAATTTATTTTAATAAAATTAGGGTTCTCCTGGTTTATTTCCTTGCTTTGGTGCTTTAACAAATGTAACAATTCATTTGCTGTTCGAATAGCCACAAGAAAGCACGTTCTATTTGGCTTCGTTCGTTATCTTTATGTGAATTTCCGGCACGCATTATTTAGCGTGGTGAGTATATGGAGTTTATATAAAACAATACGTTTCGGCTTCCTTAAATTAATTTATTGTCCGTAAATATTCTAGCTTCCTGCGGGGGACACGTTAATCCCTTGAGCCTTTTCTGGGAATGCGAGGTCAAATGCGTTCCGCCTGAACGTAAGACCAGCGACTGGTTCCACCCCGATGCCAGTAACTCGAGGGTGAGTTCCTTTTTTTTGTTCTTCTTTATATGTGCTTGTGACTTCGGAACCAGAACTTTCATAGATGGCCTTCTTAAATTTAACTCTATATAAAAATTATTGAACTATTTTGGCATTCACTGCTCTTTGGTTACTGTCTTACTATTTGTTTCTAAATTTCTAAAAATCTACTATATGTTTGTAAATTTAGTTTAAGTTTATACTTACGATATTTTAGAGCTGTGGTTTTTAGGGTTGCGTTTGTTTCTCTTTTTTTCTCTAGGTACTGTCAGGGGGTAGTTGCCTAAAAACTACAGCTCGCCATTTTCATGGGTAATTTTTTTTTAATATTTAAGAGTTTCTTATAATGTATTTATAAATTGGGGACGTTGACTTTTTTTGGGGTTGGGTTTGGGGGTACTGTTTTTTTTGTATATATATTTTGTTTTTAATTATAAGTTCTTTCTTTTCCGTTGTATGTTTTGATCGAAGTGTGAATGAGTGAGTGTATATATATTTTTTTCTATTTATTTCAGGTTCCTTTTAATTTAGCTATAGGTATAAGACCCCGCCCACTCGCCGCCTGAGCCCGGACTTACTTACTTCTACTTCTTTCTTTCTCTTGGGTTTTTTTTATGTTACGTCAATGTACGTAGCACCATTTTTAATAAGAAAGGAGATTAAAAATTGCGTAAATAACATGCATATATGAAAATTAAAAGTTGAATTGCATCAGTTGTTTATGGAAAAGCGATTAGATTCGTCAAAACATCGCATGTTTGATAACGAAGCACCTGCGAGCAGGCCACAAGTATTTGAAATCAAATAAAATTACATCAGAAACTACTTTAAATGCAAATATTTGATTGGTTAAAATGAGCGACGAGTTTGTAGACCATACCCACTGACGGAGTAGGAGATCAATGATATATTAACAGGTACAGTGATAACGAACGCAGTTTTCAACTCAACAAAGGCCGAGGTGCGCCACTATGAAATAAAGTGTGATACGTAATAATAATTTAAAGTGAAAAATTGTATAAGTGCGAAGATGAAAATTACGATTGCCGATTAAACGTAAGTAGATTTTAAGGAATTTATTTAAACTAAAACATAATAATAATAGGGCTTCCAAGTCAGGGGAAAATAAATGATGAGAATTCCAAGTTCGAGTTTGGGGAGGATGAAAATCCAATTCTAAGTTTGGGGAAATTGATAAGAAGTAATAAGTCTGAATGAGATGACAATAAATTGGGGTGCATAAGTATAAGTTAATAATGGTAGTCCAGAGGGTGATGGCAATAATTTAAATGCAATGGTTCAAGCGTGTGGATAGACAATATTTCGAATGGGCATGAAATAATCCTGAATTGGGGGAAAATAATTTTTATTCAAATGGATGGCTTAATGCATGAGAAATAGAAATATTAGCTGATTATGGATGCGTCAATGCAAAGAAAATAGACCAGGTTAGATTTTTAGTTATAAGACATTATTTTTCTATTTTTTTTATTTGAATATTGAAATTGCTTAATATAAATGAATGTGAAAAAGTCAACAAAAAGAGGACTTGCATACGTATAAAGTGCGTGATATGATAAGAGGTTTTGAACGTTCCACACTTCTGTTTTTATAAAAATAATAGGTTTTTTTGGTGACTTTGGGTTTGATTAAAAAGTATATGATTTTGATAAAAAAAAGTATTTACAACATTAATTAATTGAAAAGTGTATTTTAAATAATTTACAAAAACTGTACATAATATTTGTTTCATTATATAAAACTGATTTTTATAATTCTAAATAAATGCTAGTCGAGGTCATAAGATAAAGTTAATGGGAGTGATTTGATAATTTAAACAATCAAGGAGGAGCTATAAGTTGAATACGAAATTGATAACGAGTAAGGCGGTAACATATCAAATTTTGTTATTGGTCGACAAGGTAGGTTCAAGATAAAATCCAGGGAGTTTATAGCAATACTAATAAGGCGGCCCAACGTTGGGGATCGATAATTCCAATTCTTGTTTATACATAGCAATATATATATATATATATATATATATATATATTATATATATATTACTCAAATTTGGACCAGGGTAGAAAATTAATTAATTACATCAAATAATTTTAATCACCGTGTATAAGGAAGCTTTGGGAAAAGTACGCATAATTAAAGGCCTACTGTGAAGATTTAAATCATTCAATTAGAATGTAGGGTTTGTATAGAATTTTATTAGATAATACGCGTTATTAAAACCGTGGAGCATAAAAATTTATTCGTTTCATTAAAAATAAGGGATTTAAATTATTCACTAGACGCTTTCTATAAAAAGAAGCAGAATTAAAATGCTCAACTTGTATGTAATTTAATTGTTCCAAGTATAAAGAAACAAATAGAAATTACGTGCGAAATTTATATTAATTAATTCAAGTTTTAAGTAACGGTATTAAACAAAGTGTACAAATAATAATTAATATTTAATTTGTATTCACTAAAAATTAAAGGGTAGAAGTCAATGCCATTCATCATTATTTTAATTGGAGTTAATTGAACGTTTATATGCATAAAAGCTTTTAAAAACCCAATAATACCAAATATGAGACGCGTTGCTAGCATACAAATATATCTAGAAGGTTAAAATACGTGGAATATCCAAATCGTAGAAGTATTACGATTGAACACCTGCGTATTTTTAAATGTCAAATTCTAATAAATTCGAGCTGATAAACATGAAAATTCTGCGTATATTTCAAACGGTCGAATAAACCGTAGCTTATATTAACATAGGAATCCACGTGGACTGAAATAACCGATAGTAAAGAATATCGATTTGCACCACTAAGACCAGGTTAGAAAAAGACGGATAAAATGCACAAGCCAGAGACACGGATAACAAAAGGCGTGATTTGAGCAACGTCACGAGGAAACGATTGGTTGAAATAAGATGCAGATATGAGAGGTGGAAACATATCAATCTCTATACGGAATTGATTAGTTGTTCGCAGACGCGTTGCGAGTCATGTGGAAAATTTCTTAGATTTTCAACTGGCGCGAGTGCAAATTTTGTAGAATCGCTGTGCCGAGCTGTCGAAAAGGGAACATACAATGCGAAATTCTGAAAATTGTCCGTTGCGGGACAAATCCGACGTGCAGGCAAGCTATTATATAAACCCGTGATTATAGGTGTTTCGCTCTCTTATATTTTTTGATTATTGAATACTTTAAAACAGTTTGCTCTTTATTTTTTTATGTTATACCATACTTCAAGCAGAATACGTGCTACGATACAAATTATTATGCATTAGTGCACTTACAGAAGATAGATAAGGTAATAAAGTCTAGTTATATTTGCCGGGTATTACTGTACCAATTATCTAAAGTAGTAGCGATAAATAAATACATTGAAGTATGCTGTTTTGTATAGCGTGAACGAATTATGAATTTCTTTGCTATTTTGTTCGGGAGTGAGTAATCAAGTGTTATTCGTAAACGTGATTGGATCCACAAAACAAGATTTAGATATACATAGATAAGTTCCTGAGAAGCCTGGAAACAATTTAGATGAATGGTGGTGTAGAAAAATTTTAAAAGCGGTCAGAAGCTGAAGCCGTAAACATAAACCAGCTGGAATGGTGGAATTAGCAAGTCCGATGTGCATTGAAGCCACGAGTGCAGTAACCTTCTGGTAAATTATACTATTTTGTTCGAACTTTGATGTTTTGGTGTGGGTTGGATATCTTTAAGATTTGTTTGATAAAATAGACAGTAGTGAATTTGTATAAACAACAAATTTTTAATTTTAAAGTGAAATTTTCTTGTATAAGTAGAAAGGAGTATTTAGCAGTTTATGTTTTGATTATGATGAAAATTTGGGTCTGTCTTTGAGCTCAATTAGACTAACCTGTTAAATTAACGTAAAGGAGTGGGAGATGCTCCCTTTTATTCAGACTCAGGTCTGCAAATATTGTTTATTTAATTAGTATGCATCCTACAAGGACTTTAATTCTGGATGCAAATTAAAATGATGACAAATTTGAACGTGAAATTTTTTGATGCTAAAATTTATGCTGAAATTTAATTTTGAAATTTTAATGTATTATGAATATTGATGTAAATAGATTTAACGTTGATGTTTGTGGTAGGAATGTGTTTGTTTTTTTTATGAATGAGAATGAAAGTTATCTAGGGAGCAGCCGAGGCGGAAAGAGTAAAGAGGCGATTATCAGAAGAGATTCAACAGGGCGAGAATCACAGCAAATCGTGGTGCCTAGTTCGAGAGGCTCGAATATTTTTTTTTACTCTGGTGAGGCTTTTTGCAGGTATCACAGAATCTTGCCGTCCAATTCGTGAGCCTCGATTCTGATGGTGAGGTATCACAGCAAAATTCTTGACGGCCCAACGCTGGGGCTCGATTCGAAAACCTTAGTTCACGAATAATGGTGAGGTTTCACAGCAATATATATGATAATAGGGTTATTTAAGTTTATATAAGGTCATAAGGGAAGAACACTTCATGTAAATATCATAAAAAATGAAGCCCTGCATTGTTAAATATTAAAAATAAATTTAATTAATTGTTTAACTTATGTCTATTTGTAGATCGGCTTATTTTTCGTCGCACAATTTTTGCACTTTCAAATTTTATTTATTCAGAATTTTAACGTTGCGCTACTTAATTATATTACGTAAATTTTCTGCTGCATTTGAGCATAGTTTGTCTCTGCTTGAATATGAACTGACTCTTTATTCATTTCCTATTGTATTTATAAGCACTTCCCACCGCTTGTTTCCATTGGCGTGCTTATTGATCAAGGCTTGTACTTTGCCTTACCTCTGGCAGAACTCGGTATTTTCCCAAATTCCCTGGTTTAATTCTTCAACGAAATGCTCCATCAATCACGTAAGCGATCAGTATATTACAGTATTTTGTTAGGATTTCCGATGATTGCTTTTATCCAGTCGCGTATTTAATGTATGTCGTTTACAAGTCCAAAACATTATCGTATAATTGACCCGCCTGGTGTTTATTTGTTTGTTACAGAATGTGGGTTTTCTGAACAAATGTATTCTTTCTAGTCACGTATTTAGTGACGTGTTAAGATGCGTTTGCATATAGATGCGTTGATATTTTCGACGTAATTATTAAATATTTGGAATGCCAATTTATCTATGTGTCCCGATAATTTATTTTGATGCAATTAGTTGCTTCTAAAACCTTATCTTTTCTCGTAAATTATACTTAAACATAGTATACGACGCACACACTACTATTCTAATTAAATGGTATCGGATTATTACTAAATGAGCTTCTTTCTCATGCATTTAATCAAATATCCTTTATATACAGTGTCCTCGCAATTGACTTTTTGTGGAATATTCAATTTACTCCTATAATTGATGGAATTATTTGATTTTCTTAAAGTTAAAGTTATGTATCTCTATCCCACGACCCCTATGACTTAATCTACTCTCTTATCATAGCAATATATATATATATATATATATATATATATATATATTAGTGTGCAAAAATATCCATATTTTAAATTTGTTCAGTTTTTAGATATCACAATGTATATGGCAATATGCAAACGTAAACAATTTTTAAAACTGTAAAATATTTCAAAACTGCATTAGATAGAACTGCGATTGTTTTATAAAAATTCACATGAAATTTGAGGGTTAATTCGAAATGCATTAATAAGCAGGGTGTTCCATTTAAAATAAGGATGGCAATGACGACATCCGATATAATTGGAAGTGCCATCGCGTTGAAAATATTTTAGTCTTGTAGAGTAATTTCAATTACTCCTGACTGTATATTTTTCAGATTTCTTCTAACATTGCTGTTCTATATACATAAGACTCACAACTTAAACAAACATCGTGTATTTAAAATCTGAGTTTGGTAGGTCTATACTAAATGAAATACTATCTATAATCAATAATCAAAAATATTTTTACAGATAGACCTCTTAATTGGCAACACTTTTTGTTTAAATATTTTTTTTTGTGACTGGAAAAAAATTTGACATTTAATGTGTTTAACAGGTAACAAAATGTCACTTATTATGAATTTACTTTTTTTCCCGAGAAAAAAATGAGTACTTTTTCCCGGGTATGTGCAAATAAGTAAGAACACTATTAAATCCCTAAATTTTATGAGCGACCATCAACAATTACACGATATGTATTATTTAAATCCTATAAAACATCTTATTTTATTCATTTTGAAATTATATTGATGTTACTTAATTTGTGTTATCTAGACATTCTTGCAGATGAAGATTAGTGTCAATCATAACCCCACATCCACTTGCTATTTATCTCTTTGGAGAATTTTATCCATTTCTCTTCTTGAAAATCGCCGATAATTAGCATTAACGTGAATACGAATTGTTCATTCAAAATTAACTTAATTATTTATTAAATTGTTTGATTATTTCATCGTATCAGATTTAGGTAACAGGTACAAGTGTATACATTATTAAATGCTGGAGAAAAGATTGCCTGCGGGGAATTTTTACATCTCTGCTACAGTCAGACCATTTAGAAATTAAGTGGCATACATATGGTACAAAACAAGGTCATGTACGTTTCAACAAAGAGACAATTGGAAAATTACCAATAATTATCATGGAATGAGTATTTGTTGCAATTATTGTGTTTGATTGACTGTTAATCATCTCAGATTTTTATTTCCTATGGTGTAATAATGCTGGATTTATTGTAAGGTAACGTCATTATGACATGATTAGCTTGAGTTTAGCGTAGCATGTAACGTCGTGTTATTAAAATAATTATGGAAGAGTATTTATCATCTTACATGTATGGTGATTACAATCTGGTGTACAATAACTACCAATGTAGTTAGAATTGTACTTGAAAATTATTTTTGTGAAGTTTATATGTATTTTGGAACAAACAGGAAGCAGTATCCGAGTAATTCTAGTTTTATCTCATACAATCTTTACGTGCAGTTCTGTCCAGAAAATTTGATAGAAATTTCATAAAGAAACTTGATGAAGTACCTTACTCAAAATTTCTGATGCAGAGAATTACCATTAACCTGTATTATAAAGTGAATGGTTGCCAACTAACTCAGGAAAAGAGGATGATAAAGTGCTTGCGTAGGGCTACAGGCTATTGTCTGAGGAGTGCGTGTTTACGTTTATGGTTGTGTTGAACGCTATTAGGACTTAGCGTTTGAAGTTCTTTAAGCAATATTCTCAGATGGTAAATGTAGCAGTTACCAGAGCACGACATCGTAAAATTTGATCTGGCGACACTCTACTGGGCGAGAGTACCGTTATAAATAGGTACCTAATTCAAATATGTACAGTCCAAACGGTGTCTGATAACCACAACGGATCGTGAAATCAAATTTGGAGGTATTTACTTAATAAAACACCTCGTGGTAGTAAACTAACATACTCTCCATAGATAACAGTAATATTTAGAACTTTATTTCCCTTGCATAAAAAATTATTAGAATACAGTGTCAGCCTATCACAAAATCTCACTATATTAAAAAAACTTTTTTTAGGTTGTACAATCACAGATGGTTACAGCAAATTAACGTTATATTCTAAATCTACACGAAACGTTTTCAGATTTATATACACCTTTAACTAAGCAATAGAATAAGTAACAGTAGACTGTAATTTTGATGTATCCAGATAATTTGAAGGAATTTATATATATATATATATATATATATATATATATATATATATTATTGCAAACTTCCAGCCCCCTATCGGGTGTAACTTTTTATTTAAGAGAACGTTAATCTCTTTTATAAAAGAAACTTTATTGTTAAGCAATTTTAAAGAAAACACTTCAGATCTTGGTTGTGTGCAGCTTTATAAAATGGTATTGCTAATTTATACCAAATATACCTCGACTACAGAACTGATAACTCTTAATCTCAGGGATACTTTGTTTTGTTTTGAATAGAACTTATTTGAACTGGGTTCTATATTCAAATAAGTTCGCATACAAATATATAGGAAACCAACACCTAGAACCCTCTTTCTCTGTTGGCCCAATCTAATATTTTACAAATGTAAGACAACTGTAGATGGTAATGCAGATACCTCTAAGCTGTGTTATCGTTGTCAAATAAATTTCGGTGAAAACAATGCTCCTTGAATTAAAATTGCTTTATCTTAATTTTGAAGAGTTAATATTTTATTTAATAAACTTGAAACAATACCTTAATATCCAGATTCGTGTGTTTGTGCTTCTTTACAATTGATGCAGTGCACCTACAGGATCTCAGGGCAGTTACCTAATAACAATATTGTTTGTTTTAATATTTGGTTAAATTTTAGATGGTTTTAAGAATGAATTAATTATTTAAATCGATACTAAGGAATACTTGTACGGTATGCTGCTTCACCTTCCAGACTTGGACCAATACCAATGATACCAGCAGTGTTTTCTTCTAGCTCTACGTGTATCCTCTCTATGCCTCGTTGCTCTGCTAACTTTTACACCAAAACGGCTTGCTCCTAGTATCTTCAAATTTTGGTTGGACACCTTTATATTTACTTTGAAATAGTGTATGTACTCTAAGCTTGTTTAACATTCGATCTTTAATCACTTTATTAATAATTTTATTTTTAGGAATAAAACCACAGCTCTCCAATAACAAGTACTATTTTATTCAACAGTTCATCATCATCAAAAATAATTACAACCATCCCAAAAGATTAAACAACAAAAACATAAATCAAAGAAAAATCAACAACCATCACATCTTTCGTAACCTAGCAACCAACACCTTACCTACTATGTTACTTTTATATAAATCAAAAAAATTTTAAATCATAATTTTACATTCAAAACCACCTTAGCTTAGTCTTCCCTACATTTTCATGGTCTTTTGATTGGTACAAACAAATATTGCATTGAATAATAATAATCAATAATGGTAACAAGCATATTTAGACAACCCTTTTATGTGTTTCACCCTCGTTTAATTTTACTTGTGACTGCTACTAATTTCATTTCTAAATTAAAAGTCAAACACCTTTTGGACAAGTATAATTATTGATCTACAAAGTAATATTCACTCGAAGATAAAGCATTTTGCCAATTAGCATCGTTTCTCACCTCACTAATTGTTTTGATTAAACTTGAGTCTTGTATTACAGTATATATAAAAACCATCTGTACTCCAGTTCTCTCCCTCTCCCCTTTATAATATATATATATATATATATATATATATATATATATTGCTACGATATCGCCGCTCGTCATAGTAGAAATTGCCTGCTGATCGCCAACTCTTTGTGCTTTGAACTAATTTAAAATTAACACAATTATTTTTATGCCCCGACTAGCTCAGTGATACCCCTCACAGAGTGAACGACGATATGATAACAGAGAATTTTTACCCACTCCCTTCTAACACTCCATACACATGAATAATACAAGCAAAATTCACCAAAATTCCTGTAATAAACGAAGAAAATTAACAATTTACTACTTACAGAACTTTTAAATAAAAATAAATATTCCTATCAAATTTGATCATTACGAAGATCATAACCCTTTTTACACCATTTTATATCAATTAAAACCAACAAAAAGAATTGTATTTTACAATGAATGTTTCGTTGGACGTTCAAAGAACTATTCCACTTTTAAAACGTACTTCTGCGTACCAATCAAAATTGCCTTGACCTTTTACACAAGATATTTAAATTACATGCAAATTTTTATGCTCATCAAATATTTAAAATAATAAAAGTAACATATTATAAACTTAAAAGATAATTTTGACCTTATGTTCCTGTTGTAGCTTCTCACTAAAGCTTCTGGTAAAAATCGGTTGTTTGTTCAGTTGTTTCGAGTCGTTAATCCTCAACTTGGCGTGATCCCCAATACTTCGAAATGTTTATCAGCAACTTGGAATTGTTTTTGAAGTACTAACCCTCTACTTCGAGTATCATAGCATTTATTGTGTATAGTTTTAACCCAGTATTTAAGTTTTAATGTCATGGTTTAGTTAGTTTTAATTTAGTTTCCCATTTATTGTGCCCGTATTTAGAGTCGATTTAGCTTCGATTTAGTTGTGTCCTTAGTTAGAGTTGATTTATAGTTTCCTATTTATTGTGTCCGTATATAGACTCGTTATATAGTCTCCCGTACTTAGAGTCGATTTATAGTTGTGTCCTTACTTAAAGCCCTAAATAAATTATAAAGATTTAGTTTATATTAATTAAGTCTAGACTTACGTTTTATACGGCAGAGTTTTATAAACACATATTTAAATCGTACACTTTTACTGTTTTCCACTTGGAATTTTTAATTAATACGACTTTCACTTATTAGTTTCAATTTAACTTCATTAAATTGAAATTTACGTAATACTTTTGTTTCGACTATCACAATCCGTGCTTCAATTATGGAATGCTCCCTCTTATCGGCTACGGTCGGTTTTATAGACAAATTCGTTCCACGTCCTCGTATGGGTTGCCCGCTCGCTACTTTGTTACTAGACCAATGACAAAGGCGTCACAATTATGCGCTATCTTCAACCTGTTGGGTTTTATTCGGTATTCCATGTTGTAGACGGTAGATTTTGCACATACATCAGAGCTTTGTATTATGGAATTTGGTATTTTTGTACCTTTCAACTGCACGTAGTCTTAATTTTAGTGTCCATACTTTGTTTACATATGCTGAGATTTATTCAATGTGGCAATTCTTACATTTCAAACGACACGTACGCTTTCACCTCAATTCTTTATACTTTATGAAATATGCCCGCTTTTAAATGTTTGCCTATACAAACTGGTTTAAATTATATGCGCTTTATTGACTTAGATTTCTTACGCAAATGCATCTAGGTTGAGCGAAATTTTATTTTACATTTATTTTACTTTAAATATGCCGAATTTGTATTTATTATGAGCTTAGGGATGTTTTAAATGTTTTAAATCGATTGGGTTGCGTCCGTAATTATTTGTTTTGATGAATGTGGTTAAGTTATTACTGAATGTGCTTCCTTGAATTAACTGTAGCTGTTAGTGATTTTATATAGGGTGATTTGTTTCCCGAACGTGCTCGTCATTTTCGCGTATTTCCGGGAATATACTGGTCATTTTCAAGTGCATTTGATATGGAATACATGTTTCTTATACATTTTACTATACGATATACGATTTGAGTTAAAAATTAACAATTATTTATTTTGAATTTATTGAAATTAACGGGCTCCTGCGATCTTTTGTTATTAAATATAAATGAAAAACGTTTTAGAACACTTCCTTACACATTGAATGTAAATCTATTTAAAATGCGATCCTTCAATTATTAAATATGAAGTTAGATTTTTTATAACCATGTTTATATGCGTTAAATGTAATCAATACATATTTAGAATGTGCATTTTAAAAATATGTTTCTAACGTCATGTGTGCCAACGAATGCCTTAGTAAGTTACTTCTTTTTCGCATATATATAAATATATATATATATATATATATATATATATATATATATTTGTTATATATACTGTGATCCTACCTTATTAGTGATAGGCGTCCTTGTCTTATTTTAGAGCCTTGTTGAGTTATGCCACACAATTTATCTTTAATTATTTTACACGGCTGCTGCACTTAAATATTTTACAGGGCCGTCAAACACGTGGCGGAATCTACCTAGGGTGGGTCCGTCCTAAGCAAACACCTCTCAACTAGACACCCAAACAAATATTCAAGGATTTTTCAAAATAATTTTAAAAGCCAAAAGTATTCCCAAACACTAGTTCCACTTTTATAAATTTGATTAAAGCACTGCGTAGATATTAAATACTAATACCTGGAATCCAGATACAAGCGCCGCCTTCCAGCCGTCCTGAAGCCAAGTGACCAACTGCAGGCACCTCCTGTAAATAATAAGTAACTCGAGCAACTGGTAATCTCCAGACTATAAAACTACTAATATTTCTACAAATTTTATGTTATACAAATACTCAGATAACTCCAATTCCACTATGCTTTCGTCTTCAAACAATAACGGTACAGACCAGCACTCCTCTTTTAATTAACTTTTATTCGCCGTAAAACTGCTACTATTTGCTATCTCCAGGTACAACTTGACTTCCAAAACTTTCTCGTAACTTTTAAATGTAATAAAACTCATAACAGTACAAAAACACGTCTATTTTTCAGTAATATAAATTTGAAGTCCCTTATAAATAAAATCCGTCTTCTTTTGTTTCCGTTGCCATAGCAACTATCTCTACGCACACTATGTAATTTATAATTATTAATAATTGATTAATAATACAGTTGTTTTCTCTAGATACATTCATTTTCTAGATGGTTTGCAATCCAGTGATTTATGTATATTGAACTTTTTACAATATTGAAAATAGCTAACAAACTTTGATGGTTCAGCTTTTAAATTGTACGTAACAGACATTTATGTCTTATTCGGTAAACGTCCTGTCATTACATAACCAATCTTTAATTGTTAAAACATATTCAAACTGAACTTCATTTACAAATTTTTTAGTAGTATCACTTAACTCCTTAAAATTTTAAAAGCGTACAGTATACCACACAATTTTGATATTTGTTTTTACATTCAAAAGATTCTGAAAACGCTAACTCCAAATTAAATTTCATATACGTGCAACCATAACAATTAAAATACGTATACAATGCAAACTTATAACTAGCTTAGCCTGGTCTATGGCCGGTATATGTTGTTGAATGCAATGCAGTTTCAAAAGCTTTATAAATTTATAAACGTGGAATAGTTGTTGTTAATTTATAAACCAAAAATACCTGAAAGAAAATACTCAAACAAAACCAAATATACCCCCATTCTAGCAAAGTCGTTTCGAAGCCCTATTTAAACATTTTATAAGCCCACCCCCTTCTTGACAGTATAAAAGGCCCCACTGATTTTAAATAAAAATGAAAATTTACTTCCTGGATATAAGTAATTCTTTTAATGGTTGAGAAATTTTAAATTTTAGTTAAAATCACTATAGTTTTTTTTTTCTTTATGTATGAGGATTAAGTGTTAGTTTCTGTATATTCTGTATAGTTTTAAGCTCGTTAGTATTATTTACAGTGTTAATTCTATTCTTGCGATACTTTACTTTCCACATGGAAATATGGATACAAATTTTCTATATGAAAACGTCCCCGACATTCACCCTGTCATTCTCCAATTCGTAAGTATTCCTTCTGCAAAAATTCTTCTCACTCGATAAGGACCTTCGTATGGAAATAACAACTTGGCACAAATATTTCTTTCTCAATTTGACATTCTCAATCTTTTAACAATAACAAGATCCCCAACTGAAAAACCACTTGCTTCTTGATTTTCTTGTTACGTTTCTCCAACTCCCTTCTTTGTATCGTTTCGACTTGTTGTTTGGCTTTATGCAACAACTCCGTTATATTTTCCACTTTTGTTCAGCTCTCCACGGTCTTGCTGGAATCACCTTCTTCATCAATGTCACAGGACACATTCCTGTCACTGAACTTGGTACAAAATTAATATATTCTTCTATTTCGCGGTAAATACCTTACCCACCGATCATGTTGTTCCTGCGTTATTAACCTCAAAAACTTTATTACTTCTCGAATATATCTTTCACACGGATTTCCTTGAGGATGTCTGATACTACAGAATGTCATCTTTATTCCATCCTTCCTTAATTTACTTTCAACCCTTCGATTACGAAAATACGTTGCATTGTCCAACAATACCCTATTCATCTTACCTATTCGTTCTACAAACTTTCTTACAGAACTCAATACATGCCTAGAATTACATCTCCTCGCTGGATAAAGCTGCACAAACTTTGTAAAAATATCAACTACAACTAAAATATGCTGATATCCGTTCCTACTCGGTATCAAATTACTCAAGTAATCCATTGCCACAATATATAATGGACCTTCCGCTCTTATACATCTAACTTGATTCTGCAACACCACATTCTTATCCTTTCCTAACAAACACGTCTCACACAGATTTATGCAATTTTTCACCAATTTTCTATCGTTTCGTGCATAGAAAGCTTCCTAAATATCAAGAACGTCTTACGAATCCCTATATGACCAAACGTAGTATGAATTTCCTGGATCAGCTCAACGGCTACCTGTGTCGTTAACACTAATAATTCATCATCCCATAACCTTTTCACCAAAACTCCCTCGACCATATAAAACCTCTGTCTTGTTCTAAATTCTCTCTGAATAATTTTCTCTGATCACCCTTATTTCTTCGTGTGCTTGCATCCGATGAAATCTGGCATTCGACCATCTTCCCAGATCTTCAAACACTTGCAATGCAATCAAAAATCCATTCCTACTATCCGTTAGCAACCCTTCATCCTTCCTACTAAAGAAATCAGCCGTAACATTTTCTTTACCAGGTTTATGTCTAATCTCAAAATCATATTCCTGCAATACTAACGCCCATCTATACAATCGACTGTTCAAAACTCTTTCTTCTTCAGAAACGTGACCACTGTGTTATCCGATTCAACCAGAAATTTATTACCCAATAAATAAAATCTTAACTTCTTCACAGCATATACGATTGCCAGCATCTCTTTTCCGCTGTCGAATACCTAGTCTCGCAGTCTTTCAGAGCCCTCGAAATAAAACAAATTGGCACTTCTCTCCTTCTTGAACCTGCACCAACTCAGCCCCTATTGCAAAACTCGAAGCGTCCGTCCTTAAAATAAATGGATCCGTAAAATTGGGATATTTTAATGACAGTTCCGTATAAAATACCGCCTTCAACTCCCGAAATGCCTGCTCCCTTTGCTCGTTCCATTTCCACCTTTCGTTCTTTTTTAACAACTCCAACAATGGAATGCACAACTCCGAATATTTTGGTATGAATCGACGATAATAATTTAATACACCTAAAAATCCTCTTAAACCTTTCAAATTTCTTGGCTGTTTCAAATTCTTCAACTCGTCCAAGCGTTTTTCACAAATTCTAATTCCTTCGCTGCCAACGACAAACCCCAAATACTTTACCTGGTCCTTAAAAAACTCACACTTCTTCGAATTCAACCTCAAACCTCCCTCGTCTAACCTTCGGATCACTTTTCTTAAATGTTCTAAATGTTCTAACTCGTTCTTAGAAAAATCAAAATATCATCGACATAGTGCGTACAGAAGTCTTCGTACTCATCTAATAACTTCTGCATGGCTCGAACTAATGCAGCGGATGACGTTGAAAGACCAAATGGAACAACTCTGTACTGATAAATCTCCCCTTCAATGCTAAATCCAGTATACTTCCGACTTTCCTCATGCAAAGGAATTAGCCAAAAGAATTCTTTAAGTCCAGTTTGCTAAAAATTTTCATCTCGCTTACCTTGTATAACAAATTATCTAGTGATTTTGGTTGTTCAAATTGTGGTTTAGTAATCGCATTCAATCTCCTAGCATCTAAACATATTCTTAATTCTAAATTATCAGATTTAGGCACAACCACTACCGGATTGATATAGGGTGTTCTCGCTGATTCAATAATTCCCTCTTTTAACATCTTTTAATCTCATTTTCCACTCGACCCCTTAATGCAAATGGTATTGGATATACCCTAGTACGAAAACTTCCCTCGTCTGTGACCTCTAACTTATGCGTATACTCCTTCGCAAACCTAGGCTCATTACTAAAAACTCCTGCATGTCTATTAAACACCTCATATAACATTTCCTTCATATCCACCCCTATTAATCCTATCTGTTCCTCATCAAATACCTTCTCAAATATATTACATAACCGTAACTCATCAATTCCATCATAAATTCTATTCTTAGTCTTTCCTGATCCTATACTATCTGTATTTATCTCATCCCTAGTATCCCAATTATCCTTAGGCACCACCCATTTCTTCTCTAAATTTAATACCTTTACCATTCGTGCTTTACCATCTATAACCAGTCCAAATTCCTCAATTACATCTATCCCTACAATAAAATCTAAATATAATCCTCTTGCTATCCAAAACTCTACTTCACCTAGTCTGGTACTTCCTAATACAATCGATACTCGTACAACTTTGTCTATCGTAGTTAACTTCCTCTTAATCGCAGACCATAAATTAATACTCTTAACCCTACAAATTTTCCCTTTGAATAATTCTGCATGTTTCAAAACTATTTCTCTCTCACCAGCGATAACTGCGACCCTGTATCTATCAATGCCGTGTAAACAGAATCCCTAAACTAATATGAATAAATGGTAACTCCGCCTTCTTTCAAACTTATTATCTAACAACTTATCTACTAAACTAATACTATGCTGTGTCCCTAAATCTGATTTTCCTAACACTAATAAATCGACGTTTTTTTGTACCGTGGGTTCATCGTGGACCTCCACTTTTCTATCCTATCCTCCGATCTCTGTCGCGTGTCTCTTGTTGTTACGTGTTGGATCGTCAAGTTTCTATCTGTCTCCGTTCTCGGTCTCTAATCCCTGTCGGTATTTCCCCCTGATCCGTTGATCTCTGCTCCCTTTCTCTCTGCCATCTCTGCCCAAAACCCGTCCTTTGCTGTCCAAAACCTCTGTCATTCCTATCCGTCCTGTTCCAGTCATTGTTCCCCCTATAATTATCGTCTCTATTAAAACGTTGTTCCCAATTATTATTCGTTCTCCTTTGATTTCCTGATATTGCTTTCTGTAGTTGTCCTGTCCATTCTCCCTATAATTGTATCCTTGCACCCCAGTCCTCTGGTAGTCTGTGCTATTCCTATTCCTATCCCAATTCCTATTATCACTATTTTCCCTGGTATTCGTTTCAAACGTCCTAGCTACGTCATAATTTCGCATCATTTCCAAAAAGTCTCTTAAAGTCCGAACGTTTTGTATCGCTACGGCCCTAGTTATTTCCGCCCCATATGCCTTGACAACAATAATATAATTTCTTTCTCTTAATTTAGGAATCAGGTGCGCCCTGGTTATACTTTTCAATCACATAATTTTCTCTCGATCCCTGGTATGACCTATAGTTCCCAGTGTTTAAATCCGTTCGAATATTAGCCTGATGCGTGTTTCCCCAATATTGTTCTATGAATAGCCTTCGAAATTCCTCGTACGAACTATATTGCCTCCTCACGATACAGTGCCATTTCTCTGCACAACCCCCAATGTCACGCTCACCATCTGCATCTTCACCCTCTCAGGCTCACTCTCACCATCTTGTCCAACTTGCTAAGATAGACCATCGGCTGCTCATTCTTTCTGCCTTCAAACCTCGGCAAGGTCTCTTTCCTAGCCTATACTGGTATCCTGCATCACAAACAACTCTTCCCCTTTCCAATTCAACCAACTGTTCTCTCATCTGTCTAACATTCCCTTCAAGACCAGACAATCCATTTACCGTATTCCCCAGAACCGTCGTATCCCTTCTCAGCTTCTCTGCCACCTCCTGACTCGCCCGCAATTTGCCTATAATTTCGTTTTTAGAGTTAATATTGTCCTCCGTCTGAATCCGAACTATTTCACCTAAATTCTGCAATTTTTCTGTCTGTCTAACTTCGACCATGTACAGCTCTTCCCTTAATTCATTTAAACCTGTTGTTACCTTCCTTTACAACCTGGACTCTATCCTCTACGTCCTTCAGAACTTCATCCTTAAATGAACACAAACTGCTCTGTATTGATACATTAATTCCTTCAATTTTCATTTCCATCATATCAAATTTTTCCTTAACTTCCGCTTGTGAATTTCTAACCTCGGCCAACAATGATCCTCTCAATTCTTCATGCGACTTAGTTAACGACCCTTTTAATTCCAACAAAACCATCATCACATCTTGGATCTGCATATTCTCTTTTCCCTTATCAATTTCATTTTCTCCCGATGTACCCTGAATTCACAATAATCATCTCCGGCTCCACATATCCTCCAGCTTCATCCCTAGCATCCCCTGCTGCTACAGTCTTAACCACCGGTTGCCCTCTCCACCAGTCTCAACTCCATAAACTTTCCTGACCTCGTGATTCTCTCCTCATCAGACATGTCCCTTTAATTTTCAAAATAAACTTCAATGAGTGCCCCACTAAGCTACACAACTCTGCAAATCTGAATCAGCCCTATCGAGCCCCAGCTTTAGGCGAACAAATATTTTGTTGCGAAGTTATTTACCTATTCGAGCCCCACCTAATGTTTTACCGCCGCTAAAATTGACCAAAGTGTGAATATCAAATTACGTCTTAGCCTACTACAATAAATTCAAAACCTCCAACAACTGTCAAATAAATATCTATGAAACGTCAATCAAATATTAATTTTCACTTTTAAATAGAATATATGCAACGTACAACTAACAAATCTACTCTGCCCCACGTTGGGCGCCATCTGTTATATATACTGTGATCCTACCTTATTAGTGATAGGCGTCCTTGTCTTATTTTAGAGCCTTGTTGAGTTATGCCACACAATTTATCTTTAATTATTTTACACGGCTGCTGCACTTAAATATTTTACAGGGCCGTCAAACACGTGGCGGAATCTACCTAGGGTGGGTCCGTCCTAAGCAAACACCTCTCAACTAGACACCCAAACAAATATTCAAGGATTTTTCAAAATAATTTTAAAAGCCAAAAGTATTCCCAAACACTAGTTCCACTTTTATAAATTTGATTAAAGCACTGCGTAGATATTAAATACTAATACCTGAATCCAGATACAAGCGCCGCCTTCCAGCCGTCCTGAAGCCAAGTGACCAACTGCAGGCACCTCCTGTAAATAATAAGTAACTCGAGCAACTGGTAATCTCCAGACTATAAAACTACTAATATTTCTACAAATTTTATGTTATACAAATACTCAGATAACTCCAATTCAAGATGCGTATAGTTTTGTTCTGGATTCCACGTTCCAGTATGGCGTTAGCGCCGTGCATAATGGCTATGACCTCCGCTTGGAAGACAGTTACCAGCCTGCCCAGCGCAACACTTTCATGAAGGTCTAGGTCATCGGAGAAAATGCCTGCCCCGGTACCTTCATTTGTTTTGGAGCCATCTGTGTAGATGGAGATCTCCGTTAAGGAGGCGTCCTCAGTGTTTAGACAAACCCCAAAGTGCCTCCTGGAAATGATTATGGGTGCGATCGAATCAACCACTCCTCCCAAGATAGGTGTGTTCCGCACCGCCTCTCTTAGTATGTTGTGGTGTCTACCACCGCCTCCCTTATCGATCCATAGACCTTTGAACCTGCAGCCTCATTGCCGCTCTCAAAGCCACCTCCTCCACATGTAGGTCCAGCGGAGGGAGGCCCAAGATGGCTTCTAAGGCTGCAGTAGGTGTGGAACGCAATGCACCTGTAATGTTTAGACAAGCCACCCTTTGGATATGAGTAAGGTCTTGGACTGTATGGGCCAGTCTGGTCCTGCGCCACCAGACTACAGCGCCATAACAGAGCATCGGCCTTACTACCATGATGTATAGCCACAGGACAGCCTTTGGTGGGAGACCCCAAAGTTTGCCTATGGCACGTTTGCATTGCCAGAACACTTGGTTGGCTTTGCTAGTTTTCATTTGTAGGTGTTTGGCCCAGTTCAGCTTCTTATCAAGTATAATGCCCAGATACTTGACTTCTGCTGATAAGGGCAGGGAAGTTTGGAAGAGCATTGGCAATTTAGTTACCGTCAGCTTCCTTTTATTGGAAAACAACACCAACGCCGTTTTGTTGGGGTTGATGGTTAAAGTTGTCGGAGCACCAGAGCTCCGTGATCCTTAGTGCTGCTTGCATCAAATTACACAGCACTTGTTCGAATTTGCCGACTATTAGAATAGCTAAGTCGTCGGCGTAACCTATCGTGAAGAAACCTGCCTCATTAAGACGTTGGAGAAGGCTGTCCACTACTAAATTCCATAGTAGCGGTGACAGCACGCCCCCCTGGGGACAGCCTTTATCCACCACCCTAATTACTGAGGTTTCCCCCACATTTATGTGTACCCGTCGACATTGCAGAATCTGCATGGTAAACTGCCGAAGGGTGTCCTCAGCTTCATGTGTCCGTAGAGCTCTATCGATGCTTGCGAAAGTAGTTTCGCTGAACGCACCCTCAATATCAATAAATGCGCCTAAGGCGGACATGTTATTGTCTAGGGTTTTTTCGATCCGTCCTACAACAGCGTGCAGAGCAGATTCCGTTGATTTACCTGGTATAAAGGCGTGTTGATTTGGGTGAAGTGGATAAGAAAGCATTATCCTCTCCCTCATATCATTGTCGCACAATCTCTCCAAGGTCTTTAGCAAAAAAGACGTGAGACTGATCGGTCTGTAGGATTTAGCCTGGGAGTAGTCCTTCCGGCCTGGTTTAGGAATGAAGACAACTCTAACCTCTCTCCAACTGCTGGGGATGTATCTAAAAGCAATACAGCCCCTAAAAGTACCACAAGGAACGGTGTCAGCCTCTCCACTCCCCACTGTAGTAGGGCGGGGAAGATGCCATCCTTTCCAGGGGACTTAAACGGTTTGAGAGTTGAGATAGCCCATTTAATTTTTCTCTCATCCACTACCCGGTTAGAAACCTCCCAGTCGGCCCCGTTAGGCCGAGCTGGTTGATCCAACCCGTAAGACAAAGGTCGTGTGACACTGCCTGGAAAGTGCGTGTCCGCGAGTAACTCCGCTGTTTCTGCCTCGTTGGTGATGTATGTACCATCCACACGTTTCAGACAGCATGGTTGATGACGAGGGTCTTTGGACAAGATCCTGTTAATGCGAGAGATTGCATTGGTAGACTCGACTGAGTTACAGAAGGTCTTCCATGAGTCTCTCTGTCGTTTTCTAATTGTCGTTTTGTATAGTCGCTGGTGGCTTTTATATGCCTCCCAGTCAGCCATACTTCTGGTGTTCTTTGCCTTATTAAACAGTTTGCCCAGGGTCTTTTCAGCTTCTGTAGCTCCGCGCCCCACCATGGAGTACTGGGCGAGTAGAATCTGTCCTGACCGGGCATGCCTGTTCAAAGGACTCTACGATGGAGTTTTGTAGAGAGACCGAGTATCTCTGTAGCTCTTCTATAGTTTTGGGTTGTCAGTACCTTGTGATGTCAAAGGCGTTGCTCCAAGCTGTCTAGGTAGACAGACCTGTTGGTCGCTTTTGGGTTCCTGTATTCTTTACAGACAGCTACTGCTGCCTTTAAATTAAAACTTAACAATCTGTGATCTGACAGTGTCGCTTTAGGCGTCACCTGCCAGTTCAAGATATGCCTTGAAATATCTGACGATGCAAGGTTAAGTCGATGACTGTCTGGAAGCGAGATGTCACAAACGTGGGTTCGCTGCCCCAGTTAAGTATCTCCAGATTCTTACTCGATATATACTCAGTAGTAGTTTTCCACGGGGTTAGTATCTGCGCTACCCCATACCACATGGTGCGCGTTGGAATCGCATCCGATAATCAGATGCTTTTGTGCCTATTACAGTGATCAATGACTGCCATCAACTCCGGAGGAGGTGGGTCATGGTCAATTGGAAAATAGGCTGAGATTATGTCAGTAATTCCTCCCAGCCTGCATGTGATCTGTACGGCTGTGACGTCACGGCCACTCAGTTGTGGCAGGAGGAGGGCATTTATGTGCCTGGGTATGTAGATGCATGCCCTAGGCTTAGGTTGAGTTACTAGCCGCAAAGATAGTACCATTTAGACTCCCTAGTCCCGAGATTCCTGAGCATGCCACCCAGGGTTCTTGGATAAGGGCAATGGCCTGGTTATTGCTCAGGTGTCTGCATAACGATGCTGCAGCCGCCCTGCAATGTTGCAGGTTTAATTGTATAAAGTTTAGTCCCGCCATTGGTCTGTGACGGGTCAAACTTGCTTATCAAGCGTCGCTGGGCGGGCTGTCCAGCGACGCTTTACTATACTCTTCCGCAAGCCATCCCACTAGCAGCGGATCCGAGTCTGCTGTGTCCATCTGACTGCTTGACGCAGTCGATGGTTCATCTACCTCAACCTCCTGAGGTTGCTGTAGGAGCGGAGCTCGCTGTAGCTGCTCAGGAGGTGGAGGTTGAGCCTGCTTTTGCGCGGCAGCCGGTTGAGCTGCCTCTGCGGCAGGTTGCACTTTTTGTATCTTGAGATTTAGTGAGGTGAGCTTATAGTGTAGCTTGCCTCCTTTCTGTTGATAATCTCCTCACGTCTTCCCCAACGCCAAAGACTATCAGCCTCCTGGAGGTTGATCTCTTGTGGCGGTGTGGAAAACGCACCACTTGATATGTCAGCCCAGGGGTTCTGCACGTAGACGCCTTTGGACGACATCCATGTCTTCCGGGCCCCGGAATCCACAGCGCCGCCTTCAGTAGCAGGCAACAGTCCCACCTGGACGACAGTAAGGCGTGCAGCCTCCCACAGTAGTGGAGGTTGCCAACCGCCTCCGTAATCCATGTTAGAGTGGTCATCCTCGCACCAGATCCGGAAGATCTCGCCCGAGTACGCCCACCTCCTAAGGTCGGGGAGCGCTATCATTGGGAAGAGCGAACAGATGATCGTCCAAAGCCTTCTCAATTGCTAATTGCAAGGTCTCTGCTTGGGCCTTGGTAATCTTACCCCAAGGGTTGTTCTTGTCTATGACAGCCACCTGGAGGTGCCGAGCAGCTGCCTCCACGTAGCTGTCAGTGACGGGCTGTTTAGTGCTAGTCTGACAGCCCTCTTCCGTGGTCTACCTTGCGGAGGGTGCCTCAGATCTAGCTCTTTTCATGCTCCGCGTCTTGGCCTCTGCAGGCCTAGAGGCGGAGGTAGATGGTTTTGAAGTGGAGGGTGTTTGATTGGCACCAGGTTGTGTCGTGGATGGGTTAGCCATAGGCCAGCCTTTTCCACTACACCCTCCTGTGCCGCCAAACGGGCCCTCCTCCTTCTTTCTGTTCAGCCCCACTGATTCGCTTTTCTGTGGGCGCTGCTGTTGCCACTCCTCTGGCTTATCCTTCACCCCACCTTGGGGCTGATATTGATGTTCTTTCCGTTGCAGTTCCTGTGGGGCCTGCAACAAAACTTGAGGGGTGTCCGAGGACGCACCCTCTGGATTGACTACATTAATTATAGGATCCATGTTTTTACTAAATAGAATTCATCTTCCCAGCTCCCCACCCACCATCGAGCCCAAAATTTGGGGTGTGTAAAAACAACACCAGGGCTACCAGGAAGATATAGCTCCCCTTAAGATGACTGACGTACGAGCCCGCATACCGCTTTGTAGCAG
This sequence comes from Platerodrilus igneus, assembly GCA_036346225.1. Taxonomy (NCBI): domain Eukaryota; kingdom Metazoa; phylum Arthropoda; class Insecta; order Coleoptera; family Lycidae; genus Platerodrilus; species Platerodrilus igneus. Next base: position 780,292 of record JARFIW010001276.1, on the reverse strand, counting down.
CACACATGTAGCATGTGCTGCTCACCCACAGTACCGGCTGCACGCCCTTCACCTCCAGGAGCTCACCCAGTCGGCAGTCTGACCCGACGACACAGCCGATTGATCGAGATGGGTTAGTCTCGACCCCCCGTCTAGGTGAAATCTGGGCCAAAGTGGCGTGTTGCCAGACACTGAGGATCTAAACCGCCTCAGGTGTGGCTCAACCACCAGGATCCCATCATCCGACCGACACGGGTCGCCTCGCACGGCACAAACACGAGGTGGCCTAGACCCTGTGCAGACCGCTACCGGCCCGTGTAGCAGTAGGGGTTTGGTGGTTTGGTCCGCGATGTGAGATTAACCTAGACCATCATCATGCGGGGTTTAGTCCGCATTGACGTACACTCGTTCCCCCGCATATTGTAGGTTTTATTCTACTCAGCGCTCTGGATCATTACGAGTGCTAGGCTTATTCTGTCACATAACCCGATGGCAGCGAACGATTACTCGTACGGTGACATTGGGTCCCCCCTATCCGCCACCTGGGGACGCGCCCGATGGGTAGCCACCAACCACACGGGCAAATTTGGAGGTATTTACTTAATAAAACACCTCGTGGTAGTAAACTAACATACTCTCCATAGATAACAGTAATATTTAGAACTTTATTTCCCTTGCATAAAAAATTATTAGAATACAGTGTCAGCCTATCACAAAATCTCACTATATTAAAAAAACTTTTTTTAGGTTGTACAATCACAGATGGTTACAGCAAATTAACGTTATATTCTAAATCTACACGAAACGTTTTCAGATTTATATACACCTTTAACTAAGCAATAGAATAAGTAACAGTAGACTGTAATTTTGATGTATCCAGATAATTTGAAAGAATTTATATATATATATATATATATATATATATTCTTTTATATTTTGGTATATATTGAGTTATAGAGAACCCTTTTATAATCAATTACCACCTATTTTGTATTGTTTATTCATGATTACAGGATTGATCTTTCTTTTTTTTATCTTAGGACAATTATGACAATTGCAACCGAATACACAAGCATTCTTCAAATAATTGTAAATGCCATCTGTTATATATACTGTGATCCTACCTTATTAGTGATAGGCGTAATATCTCTATCTGTCACTCCTTGTCTTATTTTAGAGCCTTGTTGAGTTATGCCACACAATTTATCTTTAAATATTTTACACGGCTGCTGCACTTAATTATTTTACAGGGCCGTCAAACACGTGGCGGAATCTACCTAGGGTGGGTCCGTCTTAAGCAAACACCTTTCAACTAGACACCCAAACAAATATCCAAGGAGTTTTCAAAATAATTTTAAAAGCCAAAAGTATTCCCAAACACTAGTTCCACTTTTATAAATTTGATTAAAGCACTGCGTAGATATTAAATACTAATACCTGGAATCCAGATACAAGCGCCGCCTTCCAGCCGTCCTGAAGCCAAGTGACCAACTGCAGGCACCTCCTGTAAATAATAAGTAACTCGAGCAACTGGTAATCTCCAGACTATAAAACTACTAATATTTCTACAAATTTTATGTTATACAAATACTCAGATAACTCCAATTTCACTGTGCTTTCGTCTTCAAACAATAACGGTACAGACCAGCACTCCCTCTTTTAATTAACTTTTATTCGCCGTAAAACTGCTACTATTTGCTATCTCCAGGTACAACTTGACTTTCAAAACTTTCTCGTAACTTTTAAATGTAATAAAACTCATAACAGTACAAAAACACGTCTATTTTTCAGTAATATAAATTTGAAGTCCATTATAAAATAAAAACCGTCTTCTTTTGTTTTCGTTGCCATAGCAACTATCTCTACGCACACTATGTAATTTATAATTCTTAATAATTGATTAATAATACAGTTGTTTTCTCTAGATACATTCATTTTCTAGATGGTTTGTAATCCAGTGATTTATGTAATTGAACTTTTTACAATATTGAAAATAGCTAACAAACTTTGATGGTTCAGCTTTTAAATTGTACGCAACAGACATTTATGTCTTATTCGGTAAACGTCCTGTCATTACATAACCAATCTTTAATTGTTAAAACATATTCAAACTGAAATTGATTTACAAATTTTACGGGAGTATCACTTAACTCCTTAAAATTTTAAAAGCGTGCAGTATACCAAGCAATTTTGATATTTGTTTTACATTCAAATGGTTCTGAAAACGCTAACTCCAAATTAAATTTCATATACGTGCAACCATAACAATTAAAATACGTATACAATGCAAACTTATAACTAGCTTAGCCTGGTCTATGGCCGGTATATGTTGTTGAATGCAATGCAGTTTCAAAAGCTTTATAAATTTATAAACGTGGAATAGTTGTTGTTAATTTATAAACCAAAAATACCTGAAAGAAAATACTCAAACAAAACCAAATATACCCCCATTCTAGTAGCAAAGTCGTTTCGAAGCCCTATTTAAACATTTTATAAGCCCACCCCCTTCTTGACAGTATATAAGGCCCCACTGATTTTAAATAAAAATGAAAATTTGCTTCCTGGATATAAGTAATTCTTTTAATGGTTGAGAAATTTTAAATTTTAGTTAAAATCACTATAGTTTTTTTTTTTCTTTATGTATGAGGATTAAGTGTTAGTTTCTGTATATTCTGTATAGTTTTAAGCTCGTTAGTATTATTTACAGTGTTAATTCTATTCTTGCGATACTTTACTTTCCACATGGAAATATGGATACAAATTTTCTATATGAAAACGTCCCCGACATTCACCCTGTCATTCTCCAATTCGTAAGTATTCCTTCTGCAAAAATTCTTCTCACTCGATAAGGACCTTCGTATGGAAATAACAACTTGGCACAAATTTTCTTTCCCAATTTGACATTCTCAATCTTTTAACAATAACAAGATCCCCAACTGAAAAACCACTTGCTTCTTGATTTTCTTGTTACGTTTCTCCAACTCCCTTCTTTGTATCGTTTCGACTTGTTGTTTGGCTTTATGCAACAACTCCGTTATATCCTCCACTTTTGTTCAGCTCTCCACGGTCTTGCTGGAATCACCTTCTTCATCAATGTCACAGGACACATTCCTGTCACTGAACTTGGTACAAAATTAATATATTCTTCTATTTGCGGTAAATACCTTACCCACCGATCATGTTGTTCCTGCGTTATTAACCTCAAAAACTTTATTACTTCTCGAATATATCTTTCACACGGATTTCCTTGAGGATGTCTGATACTACAGAATGTCATCTTTATTCCATCCTTCCTTAATTTACTTTCAACCCTTCGATTACGAAAATACGTTGCATTGTCCAACAATACCCTATTCATCTTACCTATTCGTTCTACAAACTTTCTTACAGAACTCAATACATGCCTAGAATTACATCTCCTCGCTGGATAAAGCTGCACAAACTTTGTAAAAATATCAACTACAACTAAAATATGCTGATATCCGTTCCTACTCGGTATCAAATTACTCAAGTAATCCATTGCCACAATATCTAATGGACCTTCCGCTCTTATACATCTAACTTGATTCTGCAACACCACATTCTTATCCTTTCCTAACAAACACGTCTCACACAGATTTATGCAATTTTTCACCAATTTTCTATCGTTTCGTGCATAGAAAGCTTCCTAAATATCAAGAACGTCTTACGAATCCCTATATGACCAAACGTAGTATGAATTTCCTGGATCAGCTCAACGGCTACCTGTGTCGTTAACACTAATAATTCATCATCCCATAACCTTTTCACCAAAACTCCCTCGACCATATAAAAATCTCTGTCTTGTTCTAAATTCTCTCTGAATAATTTTCTCTGATCACCCTTATTTCTTCGTGTGCTTGCATCCGATGAAATCTGGCATTCGACCATCTTCCCAGATCTTCAAACACTTGCAATGCAATCAAAAATCCATTCCTACTATCCGTTAGCAACCCTTCATCCTTCCTACTAAAGAAATCAGCCGTAACATTTTCTTTACCAGGTTTATGTCTAATCTCAAAATCATATTCCTTAATTCTAAATTATCAGATTTAGGCACAACCACTACCGGATTGATATAGGGTGTTCTCGCTGATTCAATAATTCCCTCTTTTAACATCTTTTAATCTCATTTTCACTCGACCCTTAATGCAAATGGTATTGGATATACTCTAGTACGAAAACTTCCCTCGTCTGTGACCTCTAACTTATGCGTATACTCCTTCGCAAACCTAGGCTCATTACTAAAAACTCCTGCATGTCTATTAAACAACTCATATAACATTTCCTTCATATCCACCCCTATTAATCCTATCTGTTCCTCATCAAATACCTTCTCAAATATATTACATAACCGTAACTCATCAATTCCATCATAAATTCTATTCTTAGTCTTTCCTGATCCTATACTATCTGTATTTATCTCATCCCTAGTATCCCAATTATCCTTAGGCACCACCCATTTCTTCTCTAAATTTAATACCTTTACCATTCGTGCTTTACCATCTATAACCAGTCCAAATTCCTCAATTACATCTATCCCTACAATAAAATCTAAATATAATCCTCTTGCTATCCAAAACTCTACTTCACCTAGTCTGGTACTTCCTAATACAATCGATACTCGTACAACTTTGTCTATCGTAGTTAACTTCCTCTTAATCGCAGACCATAAATTAATACTCTTAACCCTACAAATTTTCCCTTTGAATAATTCTGCATGTTTCAAAACTATTTCCTCTCTCACCAGCGATAACTGCGACCCTGTATCTATCAATGCCGTGTAAACAGAATCCCTAAACTAATATGAATAAATGGTAACTCCGCCTTCTTTCAAACTTATTATCTAACAACTTATCTACTAAACTAATACTATGCTGTGTCCCTAAATCTGATTTTCCTAACACTAATAAATCGACGTTTTTTTTGTACCGTGGGTTCATCGTGGACCTCCACTTTCTCTATCCTATCCTCCGATCTCTGTCGCGTGTCTCTTGTTGTTACGTGTTGGATCGTCAAGTTTCTATCTGTCTCCCGTTCTCGGTCTCTAATCCCTGTCGGTATTTCCCCTGATCCGTTGATCTCTGCTCGCTTTCTCTCTGCCATCCTCTGTCCAAAACTCGTTCTTTGCTGTCCAAAACCTCTGTCATTCCTATCAGTCCTGTTCCAGTCATTGTTCCCCCTATAATTATCGTCTCTATTAAAACGTTGTTCCCAATTATTATTCGTTCTCCTTTGATTTCCCTGATATTGCTTTCTGTAGTTGTCCTGTCCATTCTCCCTATAATTGTATCCTTGCACCCCAGTCCTCTGGTAGTTTGTGTCTATTCCTATCCCAATTCCTATTATCACTATTTTCCTGGTATTCGTTTCAAACGTCTTAGCTACGTCATAATTTCGCATCATTTCCAAAAAGTCTCTTAAAGTCCGAACGTTTTGTATCGCTACGGCCCTAGTTATTTCCGCCTCCATATGCCTTGACAACAATAATATAATTTCATCTTCTCTTAATTTAGGAATCAGGTGCTGCGCCTGGTTATACTTTTCAATCACATAATTTTCTCTCGATCCCTGGTATGACCTATAGTTCCCAGTGTTTAAATCCGTTCGAATATTAGCCTGATGCGTGTTTCCCCAATATTGTTCTATGAATAGCCTTCGAAATTCCTCGTACGAACTATATTGCATCCTCACGATACAGTGCCATTTCTCTGCACAACCCCCCAATGTCACGCTCACCATCTGCATCTTCACCCTCTCAGGCTCACTCTCTACCATCTCGTCCAACTTGCTAAGATAGACCATCGGCTGCTCATTCTTTCTGCCTTCAAACCTCGGCAAGGTCTCTTTCCTAGCCTATACTGGTATCCTGCATCACAAACAACTCTTCCCCTTTCCAATTCAACCAACTGTTCTCTCATCTGTCTAACATTCCCTTCAAGACCAGACAATCCATTTACCGTATTCCCCAGAACCGTCGTATCCCTTCTCAGCTTCTCTGCCACCTCCTGACTCGCCCGCAATTTGCCTATAATTTCGTTTTTAGAGTTAATATTGTCCTCCGTCTGAATCCGAACTATTTCACCTAAATTCTGCAATTTTTCTGTCTGTCTAACTTCGACCATGTACAGCTCTTCCCTTAATTCATTTAAACCTGTTGTTACCTTCCCTTCTACAACCTGGACTCTATCCTCTACGTTCTTCAGAACTTCATCCTTAAATGAACACAAACTGCTCTGTATTGATACATTAATTCCTTCAATTTTCATTTCCATCATATCAAATTTTTCCTTAACTTCCGCTTGTGAATTTCTAACCTCGGCCAACAATGATCCTCTCAATTCTTCATGCGACTTAGTTAACGACCCTTTTAATTCCAACAAAACCATCATCACATCTTGGATCTGCATATTCTCTTTTCCCTTATCAATTTCATTTTCTCCCGATGTATCCCCTGAATTCACAATAATCACCTCCGGCTCCACATATCCTCCAGCTTCATCCCTAGCATCCCCTGCTGCTACAGTCTTAACCACCGGTTGCCCTCTCACACCAGTCTCAACTCCATAAACTTTCCTGACCTCGTGATTCTCTCCTCATCAGACATGTCCCTTTAATTTTCAAATTAAACTTCAATGATGTGCCCCACTACGCTACACAACCTCTGCAAATCTGAATCAGCCCTATCGAGCCCCCCCTTTAGGCGAACAAATATTTTGTTGCGAAGTTATTTACCTATTCGAGCCCCACCTAATGTTTTACCGCCGCTAAAATTGACCAAAGTGTGAATATCAAATTACGTCTTAGCCTACTACAATAAATTCAAAACCTTCAACAACTGTCAAATAAATATATATGAAACGTCAATCAAATATTAATTTTCACTTTTAAATAGAATATATGCAACGTACAACTAACAAATCTACTCTGCCTCACGTTGTTAGCGCCATCTTTTATATTTTGGTATATATTGAGTTATAGAGAACCCTTTTATAATCAATTACCACCTATTTTGTATTGTTTATTCATGATTACAGGATTGATCTTTCTTTTTTATCTTAGGACAATTATGACAATTGCAACCGAATACACAAGCATTCTTCAAATAATTGTAAATGCCATCTGTTATATATACTGTGATCCTACCTTATTAGTGATAGGCGTAATATCTCTATCTGTCACTCCTTGTCTTATTTTAGAGCCTTGTTGAGTTATGCCACACAATTTATCTTTAAATATTTTACACGGCTGCTGCACTTAATTATTTTACAGGGCCGTCAAACACGTGGGCCCGTGTTTAAAAACACCTTTAATACCCAAACTTCCAGATTTCAAAATAATTTTAAAAGCCAAAAGTATTCCCAAACACTAGTTCCACTTTTATAAATTTGATTAAAGCACTGCGTAGATATTAAATACTAATACCTGGAATCCAGATACAAGCGCCGCCTTCCAGCCGTCCTGAAGCCAAGTGACCAACTGCAGGCACCTCCTGTAAATAATAAGTAACTCGAGCAACTGGTAATCTCCAGACTATAAAACTACTAATATTTCTACAAATTTTATGTTATACAAATACTCAGATAACTCCAATTCCACTGTGCTTTCGTCTTCAAACAATAACGGTACAGACCAGCACTCCCTCTTTTAATTAACTTTTATTCGCCGTAAAACTGCTACTATTTGCTATCTCCAGGTACAACTTGACTTTCAAAACTTTCTCGTAACTTTTAAATGTAATAAAACTCATAACAGTACAAAAACACGTCTATTTTTTTTAGTAATATAAATTTGAAGTCCATTATAAAATAAAACCGTCTTCTTTTGTTTTCGTTGCCATAGCAACTATCTCTACGCACACTATGTAATTTATAATTCTTAATAATTGATTAATAATACAGTTGTTTTCTCTAGATACATTCATTTTCTAGATGGTTTGTAATCCAGTGATTTATGTAATTGAACTTTTTACAATATTGAAAATAGCTAACAAACTTTGATGGTTCAGCTTTTAAATTGTACGCAACAGACATTTATGTCTTATTCGGTAAACGTCCTGTCATTACATAACCAATCTTTAATTGTTAAAACATATTCAAACTGAAATTGATTTACAAATTTTACGGGAGTATCACTTAACTCCTTAAAATTTTAAAAGCGTGCAGTATACCAAGCAATTTTGATATTTGTTTTTACATTCAAATGGTTCTGAAAACGCTAACTCCAAATTAAATTTCATATACGTGCAACCATAACAATTAAAATACGTATACAATGCAAACTTATAACTAGCTTAGCCTGGTCTATGGCCGGTATATGTTGTTGAATGCAATGCAGTTTCAAAAGCTTTATAAATTTATAAACGTGGAATAGTTGTTGTTAATTTATAAACCAAAAATACCTGAAAGAAAATACTCAAACAAAACCAAATATACCCCCATTCTAGTAGCAAAGTCGTTTCGAAGCCCTATTTAAACATTTTATAAGCCCACCCCCTTCTTGACAGTATAATATATATATATATTATTGCAAACTTCCAGCCCCCTATCGGGTGTAACTTTTTATTTAAGAGAACGTTAATCTCTTTTTATAAAAAGAAACTTTATTGTTAAGCAATTTTAAAGAAAACACTTCAGATCTTGGTTGTGTGCAGCTTTATAAAATGGTATTGCTAATTTATACCAAATATACCTCGACTACAGAACTGATAACTCTTAATCTCAGGGATACTTTGTTTTGTTTTGAATAGAACTTATTTGAACTGGGTTCTATATTCAAATAAGTTCGCATACAAATATATAGGAAACCAACACCTAGAACCCTCTTTCTCTGTTGGCCCAATCTAATATTTTACAAATGTAAGACAACTGTAGATGGTAATGCAGATACCTCTAAGCTGTGTTATCGTTGTCAAATAAATTTCGGTGAAAACAATGCTCCTTGAATTAAAATTGCTTTATCTTAATTTTGAAGAGTTAATATTTTATTTAATAAACTTGAAACAATACCTTAATATCCAGATTCGTGTGTTTGTGCTTCTTTACAATTGATGCAGTGCACCTACAGGATCTCAGGGCAGTTACCTAATAACAATATTGTTTGTTTTAATATTTGGTTAAATTTTAGATGGTTTAAGAATGAATTAATTATTTAAATCGATACTAAGGAATACTTGTACGGTATGCTGCTTCACCTTCCAGACTTGGACCAATACCAATGATACCAGCAGTGTTTTCTTTAGCTCTACGTGTATCCTCTCTATGCCTCGTTGCTCTGCTAACTTTTACACCAAAACGGCTTGCTCCTAGTATCTTCAAATTTTGGTTGGACACCTTTATATTTACTTTGAAATAGTGTATGTACTCTAAGCTTGTTTAACATTCGATCTTTAATCACTTTATTAATAATTTTATTTTTAGGAATAAAACCACAGCTCTCCAATAACAAGTACTATTTTATTCAACAGTTCATCATCATCAAAATAATTACAACCATCCCAAAAGATTAAACAACAAAACATAAATCAAAGAAAAATCAACAACCATCACATCTTTCGTAACCTAGCAACCAACACCTTACCTACTATGTTACTTTTATATAAATCAAAAATTTTAAATCATAATTTTACATTCAAAACCACCTTAGCTTAGTCTTCCTACATTTTCATGGTCTTTTGATTGGTACAAACAAATATTGCATTGAATAATAATAATCAATAATGGTAACAAGCATATTTAGACAACCCTTTTATATGTTTCACCCTCGTTTAATTTTACTTGTGACTGCTACTAATTTCATTTCTAAATTAAAGTCAAACACCTTTTGGACAAGTATAATTATTGATCTACAAAGTAATATTCACTCGAAGATAAAGCATTTTGCCAATTAGCATCGTTTCTCACCTCACTAATTGTTTTGATTAAACTTGAGTCTTGTATTACAGTATATATAAAAACCATCTGTACTCCAGTTCTCTCCCTCTCCCCTTTATAATATATATATATATATATATATATATATATATATATATTGCTACGATATCGCCGCTCGTCATAGTAGAAATTGCCTGCTGATCGCCAACTCTTTGTGCTTTGAACTAATTTAAAATTAACACAATTATTTTTATGCCCCGACTAGCTCAGTGATACCCCTCACAGAGTGAACGACGATATGATAACAGAGAATTTTTACCCACTCCCTTCTAACACTCCATACACGTGAATAATACAAGCAAAATTCACCAAAATTCCTGTAATAAACGAAGAAAATTAACAATTTACTACTTACAGAACTTTTAAATAAAATAAATATTCCTATCAAATTTGATCATTACGAAGATCATAACCCTTTTACACCATTTTATATCAATTAAAACCAACAAAAGAATTGTATTTTACAATGAATGTTTCGTTGGACGTTCAAAGAACTATTCCACTTTTAAAACGTACTTCTGCGTACCAACCAAAATTGCCTTGACCTTTTACACAAGATATTTAAATTACATGCAAATTTTTATGCTCATCAAATATTTAAAATAATAAAAGTAACATATTATAAACTTAAAAGATAATTTTGACCTTATGTTCCTGCTGTAGCTTCTCACTAAAGCTTCTGGTAAAATCGGTTGTTTGTTCAGTTGTTTCGAGTCGTTAATCCTCAACTTGGCGTGATCCCCAATACTTCGAAATGTTTATCAGCAACTTGGAATTGTTTTTGAAGTACTAACCCTCTACTTCGAGTATCATAGCATTTATTGTGTATAGTTTTAACCCAGTATTTAAGTTTTAATGTCATGGTTTAGTTAGTTTTAATTTAGTTTCCCATTTATTGTGCCCGTATTTAGAGTCGATTTATCTTCGATTTAGTTGTGTCCTTAGTTAGAGTTGATTTATAGTTTCCTATTTATTGTGTCCGTATATAGACTCGTTATATAGTCTCCCGTACTTAGAGTCGATTTATAGTTGTGTCCTTACTTAAAGCCCTAAATAAATTGATTTAGTTTATATTAATTAAGTCTAGACTTACGTTTTATACGGCAGAGTTTTATAAACACATATTTAAATCGTACACTTTTACTGATTTCCACTTGGAATTTTTAATTAATACGACTTTCACTTATTAGTTTCAATTTAACTTCATTAAATTGAAATTTACGTAATACTTTTGTTTCGACTATCACAATCCGTGCTTCAATTATGGAATGCTCCCTCTTATCGGCTACGGTCGGTTTTATAGACAAATTCGTTCCACGTCCTTGTATGGGTTGCCCGCTCGCTACTTTGTTACTAGACCAATGACAAAGGCGTCACAATTATGTGCTATCTTCAACCTGTTGTGTTTTATTCGGTATTCCATGTTGTAGACGTTAGATTTTGCACATACATCAGAGCTTTGTATTATGGAATTTGGTATTTTTGTACCTTTCAACTGCACGTAGTCTTAATTTTAGTGTCCATACTTTGTTTACATATGCTGAGATTTATTCAATGTGGCAATTCCTACATTTCAAACGACACGTACGCTTTCACCTCAATTTTTTATACTTTATGAAATATGCCCGCTTTTAAATGTTTGCCTATACAAACTGGTTTAAATTATATGCGCTTTATTGACTTAGATTTCTTACGCAAATGCATCTAGGTTGAACGAAATTTTATTTTACATTTATTTTACTTTAAATATGCCGAATTTGTATTTATTATGAGCTTAGGGATGTTTTAAATGTTTTAAAATCGATTGGGTTGCGTCCGTAATTATTTGTTGTGATGAATGTGGTTAAGTTATTACTGAATGTGCTTCCTAGAATTAACTGTAGCTGGTTAGTGATTTTATATAGGGTGATTTGTTTCCCGAACGTGCTCGTCATTTTCGCGTATTTCCGGGAATATACTGGTCATTTTCAAGTGCATTTGATATGGCATACATGTTTCTTATACATTTTACTATACGATATACGATTTGAGTTAAAAATTAACAATTATTTATTTTGAATTTATTGAAATTAACGGGCTCCTGCGATCTTTTGTTATTAAATATAAATGAAAACCTTTAGAACACTTCCTTACACATTGAATGTAAATCTATTTAAAATGCGATCCTTCAATTATTAAACATGAAGTTAGATTTTTATAACCATGTTTATATGCGTTAAATGTAATCAATACATATTTAGAATGTGCATTTTAAAAATATGTTTCTAACGTCATGTGTGCCAACGAATGTCTTAGTAAGTTACTTTTTTTTCGCATATATATATATATATATATATATATATATATATATATATCATATATATACATATATATATATATATATACAGGGTGAGTTTTAGTGTGGCAACGGTCGATAACTCCGTTATTATAAAAGCTACGTAAACCAAATTCGGAGGCATATTAGGCGTGCCTAAAGTGCACATTTTAAAAATATTTGAAAGCATACAGGGTGTTTTATAATTCTAGGGCATATTAAACTTATATTTTTTTAATGAAACGCCCTATATATTATTACATTTTTGAAAAGCCCATAAAAAGAGCTTTAATTTGATATCAAATTGTATCTGTCCATTTCTTTTAGTTTTTAAGATATTCAACTGTTTTTAGAAAAAATGACCTTGATTAGATACATTGCCACTACATTAATACACAACTTATGTTAATTTTCAAGCAGCAGAAAATTTTACCATATACCATAGTATATTTGTAAATATCACTTTTTTGAAATTTCTTCACAGTATACAGGGTGTGTCAGGTTTCGCAAAATGCAATTTATAAAATTTTTTTTAAATGGCACCCTACCAATTTTATTACTACAATGGATAGTTCATTAAGTGTCCTTTCATTTTTGTTAAGCATTCTCTATACCTAAATCCATTACTTTCTGAGATATTTTTGATTTTCTTCAAATTTTATGAATGTTTTTAATTTACATAACTAAAAATAACTTACTATTGGAGAATATTATAAAACAATTAATACATTTTGATTAACAATCAACTACACTTATCCAATAACAATTTTCACTAAAGATTAACAACCTACAATAATACGCTATCAACAGAGTTCTGCCAGATCACAATATGCATTTTATAGAAAATGTTCAAACAGGAAATCAGGCAGGCTTTGAAAAAAATAACAATTACAATCAAAATGTCATTAGGTTTATTAATTGTAGTGTGTTATCATTTAACACATTATCTGTTTTAAATGTAATCTTTGAAGGAGTTTTCAAAATGAATTTTACAGTGGAAGAACAAATAAATATGATTTGGGTATTGGGAGCAGGTTTAAGAAATTGCCTACTTGTATCAAGAATATACCAAGAGAGATATCCTGTTAAATGACAACACACTACAAGTAATAAACCTAAATGACTTTTTAATTGTAATAGTTATTTTTTTCTAAGCCTGCCTGATTTCCTGCTTGAACATTATGTATGGTGATATTAAATAAAATTTTTGCTTCAAAATATGAGTTAAAAAGTAATAAGTGCAACCTTAATGTGGTGTTGGCCCTTAAAATGATTTAATTGAACAAATTTTCAAATTGTATTATGCCACGGCTTTTAAAAACTCGCTCAGGGAAAATGAATCTATTATTTAAACTCTGTAAGAAGACGTGGGTTCTTTGTCCCCTTACAGGTATCGAAAACACAGGCGCATAAAGCGTTGTTCAATCAAAACCACTTAACCTCTTTTTAGTGCTTGCGTATCGTGATTATACAAAGATTGATAAATCTATTCAACAAATATTTAATTTAGTTAAGCGTTTGAATTTCAAAATATTCACAAATTACTTTAAATGAAGTGTATATAAAGATAACTTAAAATACCTGCAACTCCGTTGAATGTGTCTGGGTGTACATGGACTTTGGGACAGGATACAACAAGATCGCCTCGAATACTTGCAGTGACTACCTATTAAAAGTATGTTTTAGTTTATGTTCAAAATGGACTTTACTTTAGTTTTAGGTTCTACAAATAACTACTACTTCACCAACTATATGCTTAATTGGCTCTATTACTAAGAACACTTCAATACTTCACCAAATAAACTGATCTGTAATCCTAGAAGACTGGACCCTGCTGCAAATTATTTCACTATCACAAGTGCAACTCTTCAATAACACAAAAAGATGACCCGAGGTTTTGTATAATTGGAATTCCTCTTTTGGAAATTTTTTTGTCGTATAACCTTTTCACTTATTTTGTATTACAATTCAAATAAACTGCTTGCACTTGAAAACACATCTATTAATTTTGATAAATTTTAATTTCTTAGGCTCTTAAGCCAAAAACATCTATTCCATATACAAATTTTATAATCAATCAATTAATTCTAAACAACCATCACCTAGGAAAACTAAAACAATTATCTAGCCTACTAACTAATAATATATAAAGGATGCATTCAATATTAACCTTAAATCTACTTAATTGCTATTTTAGAACAGCTTTGGTATTATTAATTTTCATTTTGACATTTCATAACTTTTTCTTCACTTTATAATTAAAATATATTAAACTACTTTCATTTCAGGTACATCAAATTTATAAATAGCATAAAGTATCCTGAACAAATTACAAATAATTTTTTTAAAGACAAAACCTATACACATTCAATTGAAGTTACATTAGATACCCTTCGTATTGAAAAAAATGGAAAAATGCTTTTTTTAAACCTCAAACGCTGCATCACTAGTACATAATATTCTATATCTGCGTTTAACAAGTAATTATTCATCAATCTTTGTTTACCGTAGTGTTTTTAAATTTTAGAATAGCTTGATAAAAGTGGTAAATTAATGTTTTATCCTTAGTACTAACAACGACCTTTGTAAACACTTTGATAATGTCAAATGCTAAAATATATATATGTATAAGTAAGTTTAATGAGTCTTCAATTAATACAAAGTAAAAAAGAATTAATGGCACATGGCTCAAATTCAGCCACAAGGGCATCCTGTCGACGTGTTTCACCCTAATTGGAGCTCATCTGGACAGGAGTAGTAAAGTTGTAATATTTAATACAAACACATTATATATAATATGTTATAATTAAGGGACTGGTTAGTATTAAATATTTTATGTTGAATAGATGTATGTAGTGGGTATCAAGTTCAATGAATAAGTAAAGATGTTATCAAGTTTTATTTTATCTCTTGAAGTTTCGGCGACATCTTTGTGCCTTTGTCAAAAAATCTGTAAATTGAACTACATAAATAACAAATTGATAGTTTTGATAGTGTACATGATTACACTTACTGTAAGTAATCCTAATGGTTTGTGAATATTAAAAAGATTTTTTTATTAAAAAGAAAAAAAATGAATTTAAATTGGAACACAAATGAGTTGAAATTATTTTGGTAAAAGCCTGTCAGCGATACAGGTGGAGACAGTTATAATTGACACATATTGACAAAATACGTTTACGGTTTAGCGAGCATACTTTGATACATAGAAAAAGAGAGAAATTGCTTTTCAAGATAGGACAATGATTTAAATTGAATCATGTTATATAAGGAACTGTAGATGTTATGGAATTTATGACAGGCTTTTACCAAAATACTTTTAACTCATTTGTGTTCCAATTTAAATTCATTTTATTTCTTTTTAATGAAAAATCTTTTTTAATATTCACAAACCATTAGGATTATTTACAGTAAGCGTAATCATGTAAACTACCAATTTGTTATTTATGTAGTTGAATTTACAGATCTTTTGACAAAGGCACAAAAATGTCGCCGAAACGTCAAGAAATAAAATAAAATTTGATAACATCTTTACTTATTCATTGGACTTGATACCCACTAAATATATCTATTCAGCATTATATATATATATATATATATATATATATTATATATATATATATATTACTGAGGTCATAAAAGGGCATTAGAAAGCTCAAATTTATATTTATTGCAAAATAGAAAGTGTATAAATAGGTAATGAGAAGTTTGAGCCATGTTTGAACAAAATCGGTTAGTATTTGACAAATTACCAGTAAATATTAGGGTTAGTTGAATATAGCATAAAATTCGATTGTAAATATTAATTATTAATAAGTTAGGAAACATAATTTGAGGCGCATAATTGCGCAAATGCATGTCGAACGTAAATTACGGTAAGCATAATTAAGATTTGTTTTAATATTCTTTGGTATAAATGGTGTAAATAATAAAAGCTTTTAGATTTATAACATATTTAGAGCGGTGGTTGTTATTTGAGTTGCACGTGTTATAAATTCTAAGAATCTTAAAGCCGTAGACAGATAACGAATATAAAATCTCGTCAACAAATAATAACTGGAAAAATATAATGAGGGGCAAAATACAGGTGCAGATAGCAGGTACGAAAACAATATTGATTTACAGAAAAAGACTATAGTTTGCATGCTTTAATAAAGGAAGGAGCATAACAGATGTTTAGTGAAACGTTTGACTTTGAAAGGCTTGATTAGACAAAGAAGTTAGGAGCTAATGAAAGGAACGAAGACACGCTATGTTTTAGGAATAGATCGATCAGAAAGGGAATAGAAATCTGGGGATATTTTACTAACAGAGCACGACTGTTACATTAAATAAACAAGAGTAGGATAGACGACGATAGCGGGGGGTTAGGTAAAACAGCGCTGTGAATAAGCGGGAGAATAATGTCTAAAGATAAAATAAAACGGAAGATTTTGGTTATAAGTGGGAATTAACGGGGAGATATACGCGTATACAGAGGGCGTATTGGAGAGGCTAAAAGTAGCACGACAGTTATCGGGGTTTCGCGGAAGACAGCGCTGGGTAAAATTTTTAATTAGGATTTCGTAGTATCGAGCTTGTTTGGAGCGAGAATTTCTTGGATTTTCACGACGTGTAGGAAAGTGTACGTAGAATTTTTTAAGGATACTTGGATAGTTTGTGGAAGTGTTCAACCGTTGGCTTGTTTGTGCTGTGATACTAGGAAAAGTGTGACGGGGGTGTTTGATATTGATGTATGGGGGGTGGCTTTTGGAGCTGAGATAAGCCCGTAGGAAGTGGTGAATCTCTCTCTCTCTCTCTTCTTTCTTGTGTGTACCTACGATCGCCTACCTAACTACTTAGCAAAGTGATTGAGTGAAGTTTTGGTAAAATTTGCACAATTGGGTGCTTTAATATCTTTGGATATGCTGTAAATAATCAAAATTATAAAGTAAAATTTTAGTACTGGGTGTTTGGAGACGGTATATGTACTCTGAATACCAAGCAACTGTATGGATGGACCAGCAAGTGTATGAGAGCATGGTAGTACCGTGCACTTGTGTGTAAGAATTTAATTAGAAACGGTGTGTTCCTGATGGTGAGAGGCCACCTGGAGACTGTATTTGAACGTGCAGTCGAGACGGAGGATCACGTTGGAGATGGTGTCCCTGTAAAGAACCTGGAGACAGTATTTAAACGTGCAGTTGAGAAGGCGGTTCATGTTGGAGATGGTGTCCATGTAGAGAGCACTTGAGACAAAAATCCAGGTAACTCTACTTATAAAACTTTTGTTTGTTTTTGTTGGTGTTTTTCTGGGTGACAATTTAGTGATTTTGTGTATTTATTATGTTATAAAGACATTTAATTGATGAGTCAATTTGAAAAGGACTAAATGAAAATTTTATGAAATAATTTAATGATATCACTTGAAGGTGAAAAATTTAATTTTTGTAAAAGGTAAAAGGGTTTTAGGAAATTGCAGTGCCGTTGTTAACACGTAAGTAAAAGGAGGTTTACTATGAGCTCGTATTTGACCTGGGGTATAAAGTAAAAGTTGGAAATACGCCCAGTTACTTTGTTTCAGGATTGATGTAGTATGGTATAAATATAATTTTCTTTAAACTGATATATTATTTACACAAGTAATAAAATGTTTTAGAACTTGAAATACATGAGGGATGTAAATTGAATTGATACGTAACAAATTGGAAATGTTAATAAATATTGATGTACTTGGGGCAGTCAGTGTTACTTTTAGTAGGTAAGAAATTTCAGGGAACGAGTGAGCAGCCGTGGCGAATATCTCTGAGGAAGCTGGAGGTATTGGCGTCCGAGTGAAAAGCATCTTCAGAGGATATTGTTGTTAGATGGTATAAATTGTAAGTCTAGGTGGTAGGGCTTCAATTTTAAGTAGGTAGAAAACCTTGTAACTATATTAAAAATTTTGGGGAGTTTCCGAAGGTATGATGCGTAGCATTTTAGCACCCTATGTTGTGGGGCAGCGGATTTTAGGGTTCCTACAAAGTAAGTTACAGAGCATTTTCTACTACCCGAGCGTGGAGCTTTAAATACGAGATACACAATATTTATGGCACCCAATTTGTGGGGTATGAATTAGAGACGTTACAACGTAAGCTACACAGAAATAGATATAAAACAAAGATTAGCACAAGCTCATGCTACGTTCATCAAGAAAAAGCAACTACTATGCTCAAAGGCAACAAACATAGAAACAAAGAAAAGATTGGTGAAAGCATATGTGTGAAGTATAGTACTGTATGGCTGTGAAACTTGGACAGTAGGAGAAGCGGACAGGAAAAAGATACATGCCCTTTAAAATGTGGCACTACAGACGTATGATGAAGATATCATGGACAGACAAAGTTAAGAACAAAGAGGTTCTAGAAATGGTAGGGACAAAAGAAATATGTGGAAAATAGTAAAAAATAAGAAAGATAGGAGAGATAGGATGATAGGTCACATACGAAGGCATCAGGGAATAGTGTGAAATATATTAGAAGCAGAGATAGGAAAAAAGAGAGGTAGAGGTAGACCTAGCTTAGAGCTCACAGATAGTCAAAGATGTAGGATGTGAGAATTTCAGGGACATGTGTAGACTAGCTCAGAATATAAATCAATGGGGGTACGCGTCCAACCCGTTCCAAGACGGAAAACCTTATGACGAAAAAAAATTGTACTTAAACTTGATGATTATTATAAGCAACTACATGTGCAGGTTTTGCAGTATTCATAACTATTGTTAATTGTGTGAAAGAATTTACTGGAAGACTATTAATTCGGCAAATATCTGTGTTGGAGGATCTTGGTAGCCGCAGGCTGCTTAACCCCCTTAACATACCACTGAATGTCGTAAAATAGGGCATATATTTAGAAAACAGAAGTGGAACCGAGCTATGTCTAGGCTGTAGGAATGTCAGAGAACTGTGTAAGCTATCTCAGAATAAAAATCAGTTGATATACGCGTCCAACCAGTTCCAAGACGGAAAACCTAATGACGAAAAACTAATTGCACTTAAACCTGATAAGTACTAGGAACAAATATAGGCTTTGGTTTTGCAATATTTTCAACTAAACCAGATTGTGCGAAAGGATTTATTGGAAACTATTAATTTGGCAAATGTTCAAGAGGGGGATCTTGGTAGCCACAGGCTGCTTAACCCCCTTCACATACCACGGAATATAGGTGGTATAGGGTATATATTTAGAAAACAATAGAAGGGGAACGGAGCTGTATCCAGGCAGTGAGAATCTCAGGGAACTGTGTAAGCTAGGTCAGAATAGAAATCAGTGGAGCTACGCGTCCAACCAGTTCTAAGACGGAAAACATAATGACGAAAAAATAATTGCACTTAAACCTGATGATTATTATAATCGTCTACAGGTGTTGGTTTTGCAATATTTTCAACTAATCTTGATTCTGCGAAACGAAACTGTAAAGTCATTCAACAATGGCCACAAAATAGACTTTTGATCAAACAAAATTCATAGTCAAAATATCTCTTTTCTGCAGTAATACAATCAGAAAAACCGTAGCAATCAGTAAGAATCCCAAAATTAACATGGATGATGCTTTCCAACTCCCATTTATATGGAAAGTGGCATCGAG
Organism: Platerodrilus igneus; assembly: GCA_036346225.1. Lineage (NCBI taxonomy): Eukaryota > Metazoa > Arthropoda > Insecta > Coleoptera > Lycidae > Platerodrilus > Platerodrilus igneus. The sequence continues at coordinate 760,443 of JARFIW010001276.1, read as the reverse complement.
TACATCGCAGCACAAACTTCCGTTCAATCGTAACTGTAACAAACAATCAGCTTGCATTATTTACTTATGCTGCAAGTGATTACATCTATATAAACCTTGGCATTTTATTGTCGTCAGGTGAATTATAAGAAGTAGATTAGTTGCTTTAGGAGTACAGTAGGACAGCGACGCTCTTGTACGGAGTCACGTTGCAAGAGGGGGGTACTATTTGACCCCGCCCTTCCGCCTAGAATTCGACCTTATTTGATAGCTGGAGTCGTTTCGTGCTACTGACTCTATTACTCGGGAAGCGTGCTAAATTGAATCGGAGTTCGAAGGGGATGCTTTCTAGTTGTTATCGCATGTCTGTCGGAGGTGTTTAAATGAGTGAGGCTGCTATTCCTTGATAGATAACACTGCGGTTTTGATATACACGGTAATGCGTTTATAAGATTGAGTGATGAAACAAGGTCCGCGTCAGTTAGATATACGGCTAGCTTCTGAGCTTTAAAAGATGGCATCCACAACTACTTAGGCACCGCAGCCAAGACGATAACGTCAAGAACTCGTTCGTAACTAAAAGGGACATCGTAAAGGCTTTAGTTTTCGGGGGTTTTCCAGCCTGGTGGGCAGGGGGTTTGGTGCGTCTGAGAGTAGGTAGGATGGTAACCCATAACACAGACGATTGCGCTGTAACGAAATTGTATGCCTACACTTGACATGATTTAAACCGGCTTTGCAATCGCCACGGATGACATGCCACCTGCAACATTCCGCAGGAGCGACAATTTCCGCTAGGAAAAGGTTGCTAACAATGCTACGTACTTTAGTGACCAGCATATGAAGACAAACTTGCTGCTACTACTACCAAAAGGGCGGCAATAGTTGTTCCAGGCTTTGTCCTACGAAACCACAAAATAGCGAGGAAAAAATTTACTCAGGCTAGGGTCTACTTTATTATATGTACTCATATATGTAATTGTATGTCCTGAATTCTGTTTTGTAAATAGCTTATGTGCCGGTAGACATTGTTTCAACTTCTATAAAAAAGTTACTTTTTGGTTTTATATAACTTTCTTATATACTTTACATATGAACCATAATTATTAAAGGACACATCTTTTTATTCTTCATTAAATATGCTTGTATTTTGCAATGTAATAAATGTAATAAAGGCCACAAAGGTCTGTAATCGAAAGGGACAATGCCATTAAACCAACAATCTATTGGTTGACATCTATAAAGGTGAACTTAAACTAATATAAACTAATATAGAGCGCACAGAAGCAAAGAATCTAGAAAAATAGAAAGCTTCTGGTATTATAATTTTATTTTATGGTTTGTATGAAAGCTGCACGGCACGGTAGAGCAATTAGTTTTAATTGATGTATGAATTTGAAAGCACCATGCTATAAATTAGAGGATAAATTGTTAAAACGAACATATTTAATGTTCATATAGATAAGCGCTTGTGTAGATAAATCTACATAGTCAAACTTAATAGTAATTGTAGTTTAATTAACGCGGTAAGAAGAATTTAGTGTTAGTAAACATTGCAATAATTATCATATGTGATTTAAGGTTTCTCTGTATTTGTGAGTAATTAGGCCAATATAGAACATTAAAAAGAGGTTCGTTACAGTAATATTACGCAATGTTTTCCTTATGTTTAAGCAATATCATTCCAATATAATGCCGTTGCATATTTTATTTGATTAAAGTTTCTTACATACGTGGTCGCAAGTGCGAAGCATAAAGGGCTTCACTATAATCAAACACCCCGATGAAGCAAATACCAGCCTTGTCATCGTCGTTGGTTCCGGTGAACACTAAGTGCTGACAATGCACAAACGAAGATCTGTCGATTCGATCTCTCATTACAATCCATTTTCTAACGTTGACTACCCCAAAAATTAAAATTCAGTAACTTGATAACAAGAGGCGTGCAAAAAAACATTAACGTGTTTCGTAATGTGGAAACGAAGATCTGATTTTCGTCATCACATGTCAAAATTTTGCAAAAATGAGACATTTGCATAGGTCAAGCTAGACTTCATTACTAAATTTTTTAAGAAATAGTTTATTTACAAGTGTTAAAACAAAAGTCGATGCGTTTGTATTGTACAAACAAAATTGTGCCGATTAGGCTCGTTATAATCTATTTTTGCACATTTTGCACAGTGACTTGCATAGCGAATGCCGCAAAAGTGAATGCTAAGCAACTTTTGAACTAGAAATCTCTGCAAACGAAAATATTGATTTGTTTCATAATGTGCAAACGAAGACCTATTAATTTCATCTGTTGCAAACCAATGACGTGTAGAAAGTTATTTTTCAAAAGTTTGGTGACCTTTTCCTCAGTAACGGTCGGCATTTAAAAATAATTCTGAGAAAGGGAATGAGGCAAATTATAAAACGAATGCCTAAAATCTTTTGCAAACTAGTTGAGAGATAAGTATAGAAGGCACTTTATTTGGGGGCTACTGCATTGCAGTAGAATCGCTTGATCAATGAGTAGTACAGCAACAATTCTTTTTATTTAAAATCCCAAACGTTATATTAATATTGACATTGTTACTCAACTTGTATTTCTAACAAACTAGAGAACCACAATCCAAATAAACACAGTTAGTGCATTGGAACAAGTTTTTCGTGTGTAAGTATGTGAGCGACGATTTAAAAAATTCTTTTTCTGAATTTGCACAAATAACAGAAATTCTTTTATTTTTATTATCTCTTAAAATATCATGCTTTAACCAATTAGTCGTAAGCAGTAGAGCACAATGTGTATAAAATTTTAAAGATTCTAAAAATGTGTCGAATTTGTATGAAATAAACAGGAGATAAAATATCGACGTCGATTCGATAATGCAAGATTGAGTTTAGATTAAAATGTCTTTGTCATTCTTGAAATACCGGGAAGATGGGAGTATAGGTGTGGCATGTTTAGATTTTGTTGATACTATGTTGCAATAAGGCAGTTGAAAGTCGGTCTTGAATAAATTATTTTTTAGTGGATTATGCTAAACGAGCGGTACATAAGCTTCATTATTACAAAAGGTATAAGCTATAAATGCGGTCGATTCTATAGTATTTTGCTGTTCTTCCGATTTAGTTCGTGCATGAAGTTATATTTGTTAGAAAATTTCTTTGTGATCAAAGTCGCTTAAATAATAAACATAATCATTCAAATATTAATATTATTAATAATAATAATAATAATAATAATAATAATAATTATAATAGTATTAATAATAATAACCATTCGGGCACGGGCATGGCAAACTGGAGGTACCCTAGCTCAGCTGCCTGCTGTTCTACTTTTATCTCCATCAATTCATCAACTCCTAGCCTATCGAACCAACCCTTGACTATCCCTCCTCTCCATCCTTTATCTCTCCCCCTCTCTCAAAAAAAACCTCAAGCCAAGTTGTAAAGCAATCCATGGCGAGGGCTGCATGGCACCGTAGATCAAAACGGTGTTATAAACGAATGCTTGTAAGGTACTAGGCGAAACCCTACAGTAATTAGCCTTACCTGGACAATGCGGCTTTGCTCAGGCAGACTGTCATTGCCGCGGTACTCGTGGGAACGCGATAAAGTTGAATAAGAAAAAAGGTCAGGGATGTCGTATAGAAACACTTGAACATAAAACACACCAGCCACAGAAACAGTTAAAAACCCAAAGAGAGGTGTTTTGTGGGACCACACTAGGAGGATCACAAGGACAGCAAATCAGATGGTCAGATATAGTCAACGACACCTCATTCAATGTTGCTACCTAGCAATCCACTCCGAAACTAAACTTTCAAATTACAGATCCCTACTGCAACAGATACCCTGAACTACAATTCATCACAGAACAAAGATTTTCAGATCACATAAAAGAACAAGTACAAGTACTCTAATACTACAAAAACTACAAAACAATAACCAAACAAAAACATATACCAAAAACAAAATAGAAAACGAAACACACGAAGACACAGAAACGCATAATAACCAGAAAGAAAAACAAAGAAACACACAACAGCAATACGAAATAACACAAGGTACAAACAAAGAAATCACAGAAATAGAACAAAAATTTGAAATAACGTACATAGAATTCAAAGACACAAGCTACGACATCAAACCGTTCATAAACAAAATACTAGATAACTCAAATATAAATACCGCAGTTGCATAACTTAACACAATCATAGGAAACAAAATACAAACTGACACAACATGGAAGAATTACAACAGCTAATCTACACAGGAGCACTCACCACAACAAGAGTCCACGCAAAAAAAAACAATCAACAGATAACAACAAAAGTCACAAACAGTACCACCATGGCAACACAGAACACAAACAAAAATACTAATACTGAGAAAAGACATAGGGCAGCTAACACAATACATAAAAAATATCACAAAAAGAAACGAAGTAATAGGAGAAATGCCAAAAGAAAAAGCAATAGAACAAAAGACTTAGAAGATACAAAAAAAAATTAATAACAGAAAAGAGCAAAACAAAACATTCATCCAAAACCAAATGAAATTTTACCAAACTACAGGGTGGCATTAGTTTTACGTCATTAATTTAAAGGGTGTGAAGAGACCGATGAAAGAAACAAAAATTATTAATCAACCTGTGGCCTAAAACGAATAGTTAAGCTACAAACGTACACACAAGAAAGTGTCCAATCCGTTTTAGAACCCCTGAAATTTTAACTACGTCACGAATCAAATACGCAATAACGTCATCCTTTAGAGTCGACCAACAAAGTTGTGACAGTATGCAAACATAAATTAGTGAAATACGATGTTTGTGGGTTGGAAAACAAAATAACCCGATGCACTTTAGCTGCCACTAAAATCAGATTAAAAATTTTTTAAAGCATACAGAAATTCTGATAATAATTACAATAAAGAATAAAATTTCATTATGCTGAGTTGGTTGACTGTATTAGGTTTCTGACCTCGTAGTTTAAAGTTCTAACAATTCAGCAGCTTTAATTTGATTGTACTTTTTCAATGAACGATGCAGTTCCATTACGCTTTGGTAATACACTTAAACGTAGTATTCTGACTTAACTATAATTATACTAGGTTTTAGGTAATTAGTACGCACAATGGATCCAAACAGATACAAACAAATACAACACAATAAAAGAAATGCAAGAAATAACCATCCCATACCAAAAATTATTCAAACATTAACAAACGGACAACTGAAAATTACCTGGCAACGACAAAAAAGCGAACTTCTGGCTAAAAAAATTTGCAATGACACACACACACACACACAGCAAAATTATTCAACAAATATATCACACAACCACATACAACACCACACATTAACAGATGGAATAACGTATCTCAAACCAAAGTATGTAAAAGACACAAAAAACCCATCAAAATATCGCCCAATAACATGTCTACCAACACTATACAAAATACTAACATCCATAATAACACAAAAACTAATCACACATGCAACACAAAACAACATGATACATAAAGAACAAAAACGATGCAACAAAGAAACACGAGGATGTAACGAACAATTGATAATAGACAGAAATGACACACTAAGCTAAAATTTAAAACGAGCATTACACTACGCATACATAGATTACCATAATGCATACGACAGCATATCACACTTATGACTAACACACATACTGCAAATATTGTTACAGGCGGAAAAGCTACTAAGTGTATCTTTTCCAGTCAAATTATAAAATGTGGGCGGCCTGTAAAACAAAATTTAAAGGGGGGTCACCGGCGCTAGCTAGCGGAAGGTCGTGGATCATATAGAGGGTTAAAATTTTGAAAAAAAGGTTAAATTAATTTATAATATACTACAAAAATGTGGCACTTACCTTTCATAAAATATTGTGGCTTAATGACAATTGCCAAGGGCGCCAGACAAGTCGATAATGTCCAAATGTTCGTACAAAACCTTGAGAGACTTGTCATCCCAAGGAGGACAATTGTTTCTTTTAATCAATTCCTCACTTTTTTACTACTTATATATAAAAAAATAAGAAAAACTAGTGACTTAATCAACGGCAAACAAAACTATTTAATTCACAGAGCAATAAACGTGAACCTCTTACATTCATTGATTTAAGTTAGAAATTTAAGTGAATAGGTGACTATGGAATTTATGACAATTTTGACTACATAAGTAGTTATCAAACACTTGTATATGAAAGAAACTTATATTATAAATTGTACACTAATTTAATCCTACGGTTTATGGCCAAAACGTCCTAACAAATAAACTAACTAAAAATTGGTCATGCTACTTAACTATAAAAACTTACTTACTAATAATTGTCCATTGGTTGAGGGTTTGTTTTCCAACGTAGAGCAGTTATTAAATTTGGGAAGAGAATCTCGCTTGTTGCTTCTGTTTGTAAAGTTTAAGAAAATTGACTGGCACACGAACTCGGCAGAATTTTGACAATATCATTAACTTGCTGCGTCACACGCCTACAAGTTTTTTAAATATTTATCTTGCATCACTATAAATCCGCGAACATATGGGCATAACCCTCGCGAAACTGGAAGAGTAGCACTTCTTTCCAATTTTTTTACTAACGTGATACGAAGTGGAATATTCTATGTCATACCAGAGAACGCAACCCGCAAAACTACATTTCTCTCTACTTCTTGACCACAGTCGGCCCCATTGGAAAAACTCCCCGTCTTTGGTTAAAGCCTTCAAATATATAGACTATTTCCCTACCCTAATAATTATGAGCGTCATTTTCTGTTATCCAATGACTGAACAGAACCTCCCACAAAACAAGATTTCAGAAACCAAATCCAACCCCTTTTTAGATGAGAATCACGGAAGCAATTATTCTACCACGGGTTTAAATTATCTTTTACTTTCTACGAATTACTTAAATATGGCAATGTGGAATCTACCTATGGCGGCCGTAGTCTGGCATTAACAAAGACCGGCTAACCTACTTGAGCTGAAATGGATTTTAAATACAATGGATGTCTCCAGACTACTTAAGATTACTTGTAATATTTGAACAAATCGAATTGGAAATAGTGTCCGCTATTATAATGTTTTGTTTTCTATAATCCGCTGTAAATCAACGAAAGTATTCAGAAGGTTAAGCTTTTCAAACTGAAATTGGTTTTCCTTTATTTACGCTAAAAGGTACTATACATTTTAAAGGGTTTATTGTATTTGACTTACGATGGGGTCTAGAGCTTTAAATGATGACCTGCCGCTGGAATTTAGTCGCCTGAAGCTATCGGTATAAATGTGGTCTTTTATTACAAGGGAGCCTGACTGAATGTGAAGTAATTTATTGTGGGAATTTTTGTCTATACTTTATTCAAGTTACTGAATTTTTAATTAATTAATTTCTTTATTCGTTAACATTACAAAATAATGTTACACTCCCCTTACAAAAGGAGATTTTTTCCAAAAATCTTGTGTTAAGAGATTCACTCTTTCATTCCTATTTACTAACTTATCCTTTTCTATCCTTATCCTTATTCTAACTAGTATTTTTAAAACTAAGTTTTTGTATAAAATTTTTTTTTTACATTATAAGCGTCGTTTTCAAGTTTCTTAATTATTAATATTAGGTTATTTTTATTAATATTAGGTTTTTATAACTATTTTTATTCGTCATATCCTATTGGATTTGCTTTTAAATCTTTAACATGCCAAACTCCTCTGGATTGACCTGTTTCGTCGGCTAACTCATAAGTGTTTGTTGAAACTTTTTCCGTTATGGTAAAAGGACCTACATATTTCGGTGCTAATTTGGCATTGAAATACTCTGATGCGTTGAGAGTACAAAATTTTTCTTCCAAACTGTATCTCCCACTGAAAATACTACTTCTCGTCTACGTAAATCATAGTTATGTTTTGATTTATTATACGCTATTTCTAATTTCTTTGTTATTTCTTGGTATACTTTATTTAATTCTGGAATACGCTCTATTAGTTGTTTTCTTTCTGAAAATTGAATATCGCTTAAGTTTTCTGAATCCGTTATTTCACCAAAAGAGGAACCATCTATTACCATTTCTCTACCAAAATTTGCGAAATATGGCGACATGCCTATTACTTCATGAACTGCGGTACGAACAGCGCACGAAACCATGGGTAATATCTTGTCCCATACTCTCTGATTATCTGACACATAAGATGCCAACATTGTCTTTAAAACGCGATTGACTCGTTCAACAGGATTTGCTTTTGGATGATAATATGCATTCAAAATAATTTTAGATTTGTATTTGTTCATTAAATTTTTAAATAAATGACTTCGAAATTGTACACCGTTATCTACTAGAACATATTGTGGTGCTCCAAAAAGTAAAATTATAAACTCTTCTATCTTTTGAACTACGGACGATGCAGTGGCTTGTCTTAACGGAAAAAATAGGGGAAATTTTGTAAATGTATCAACTACGGATAAAATACATGTGTTTCCTTTTGTAGTCCTAGGTAGTGGACCTACTAAATCTATGGATATCATTTGCCAAGGTTTTGAAATTATTGGATGTCTTGACATTTTTCCTGCTGGAAGTTTTTGTTCTGGTTTGTGTGAAATACAAATTTTACATTGGTTTATATATCTTGCTACTTCTGCACGTAATTTCGGCCAAAAATATTTCTGAGATATCCTTTCATAAGTTTTCAAAATTCCTAAATGACCAGCCGTTGGTTCATCATGAAAACGTTTTAAAATTTCTTTCCTTTGTGATTTTGGAATTACTTCCTTCCAGTTGTCTGTCTCTTCAGTTAAATTTGGAAATTTTGGTTTAACATGTTTAAATAATTTCTGGTCAATTACTTTCCAACGATTATATTTTATTGGATATTTTTCAACATTACTAATCATCTTTTTACACCAATTATCATACTGAATGTTTAATTTATGAATTTCTTCTTTATTGTTTTTAGTATTTTCGTTTACAATTTTTGTGTCTGGTATTATTTGCGTAGAATTTTCAGAGTTGTTGCTTTCATTTTTAATTTGTAAAGTTTCAATTATTGGTACAGCCCTCGATAATGCATCTGGGACTACATTATCTTTGCCTTTTCTATGAATTATTTCAAAGTCGTATTGTTGTAATTTGATGGCCCATCTACACAGTCGACCATTTGGATTTTGTAAATTGTTTAACCAAATTAAAGAATGATGATCTGTTATGACGGTAAAATGTGTTCCTTCTATATATGGACGTAACTTTTCTATACTGAATAGAACTGCTAAACACTCCTTTTCTGTTATGGTAAATTTTCTTTCATTTTGAGTTAGAGATCTTGAAATATAACATATTACTTGTTCGTTTCCATCTATACTCTGCGTCAACACACCGGAAATTCCATAATCTGATGCGTCACACTGAATTGTAAATTCGTATTCGTAATTTGGACAAGTTAAAATTGGTGCTGAAATTAGGCAATTTTTTATAGTGGAAAAGGCTGTCTCGCAACACTCTTCCCAGACAAATTTTCTATTTTTCCTCAACAATGCGGTCAATGGAGCTATAATGGTACTATATCCCTCGATAAATCGACGATACCAAGAAGCCATTCCGATTATTCGTCTTACTTCTTTTACGGTTTTTGGTGTTGGTATTTCTAAAATAGCTTTTACTTTATCTGGGTCTACTAAGAGACCGTTTTCATTTATTACGTAACCTAAATATTTTAATTCACTCTTACAAAAGTGACATTTTTCCTTACTTAAAGTGAGTCCTGCGCGTGAAAGTCTGTTAAAAACTTCCTGTAATATTTCTAGGTGTTTGTCAAAAGAATTTGTCAAAATTATGACGTCATCTAGGTAGCAAAATACGAAAGGTTCTAATTCTGGACCTAACACTTTATCTATCAATCTAGACCATGTACTGGGTGCATTTGAGAGACCCATAGGTAAACGTGTAAATTCAAATAACCCTCGATTAGGTATAGTGAAAGCTGTATATTTATAAGAATCTTTATCTAGTGGAATTTGAAAATAAGCGGATTTAATGTCTAAAGTTGTAATAAATTTCGCGTCGCGCAATTTATCTAATATGGAGGAGACGTACGGAATTGGATACGCGTCCTTTTCTGTTACTTTGTTTAATTTCCTGAAATCTACTACAAAACGATATGAATTGTCTTTTTTTTCACTAAAAGAATTGGATTTGACCATGAACTGTTGCTTTTTTGAACTACACCTAATTGTAACAATTTATCTAACTCATTATCTATATGTTTTTGCATTGTAGGTGAAACTGGATAGTATCTTTGCTTAATTGGTTCGCTATTAACTTTAATTTTTTGGTATACTAAATCGGTACGGCCTAGTTCAGGTAAATCAAAAAAATATTTTTCAATACTGGTATCTAACAGTTTTCTTTGTGCTACTGTTAAATCTAATGTCGAATGTAAAATCGGTTCTTTCTTTTCAATAGTATCTAATTTTGCAAAGGTGTATTCGCCTTTAAAAATGTCTGGTATTATTCCTATATTTTTCCAAAAATCTATTCCTAAAACTAAAGTATGCTGAACATCTGGTACTACCAAAACGTCTAACACCACTAAACGTTGTTTTAATCTAATGGGCAACGTAACTGTTCCCAAAACTTTTAAAATTTTACCATTCGCCAATTAACATTCTTCTTCTTTCCTTTTTAATTTTAAACCTAATTTTGATAAACATTCCCAAGTGTTTTCTCCTAAAATTGTATTTGTTGCTCCTGAATCTAATAATGCTAAAATCTTTGTTCCTAAAATATCTACACTTACATAAGGACGTTCGTCATTTTTAGACTGTTCTATTACATAATCTAACATAATCTTATTTTTTTGAAATTTTTCTTCTTTGTCATAAATCATATTTTGAACATGTTTCGTCGAATTATAAAATGTGCGGGACACTATACGACTATCTAATGCCCCTTCCTTTAGTTTAAATTATTTCTATATTTTTGACAACGCGGACAACGGTTCAACGTAACATTATCAGTGCCACATTTATAACAATAGTTCGTTCGTCTTATCTGTCTACAATCGATCTGAAAATGTCCTAACTGGTGACAATTCCGACACGTAGGTGCACGTTTTTTTATATAATTGTTCGAACTAACATTTTGCATTGCTGAAATCTGGTTTCTATTGGAAGACCTACTCTGTGAAACGTTAACGTCTGTGTACGCTAAGTCAGTTTCTAAAGTATTCGTTTTTCGAGTTGGTGGGATAAAGTTTTCTATTGATACTTTATGTTCCTCTAGTTTTTTTCCTAACTTTATTAGTTCTCGTATGGAAGTTATTTCGACTAAACTCAATTGTGACTGGTAAAAAGGTAACATATTTTTCGTAATATTTTTATTTGTTGTGTCAAAGTGAGTGGTTCTGATAATCTAGCAAACATGTTTGTCATTACTGCTGCGTAAAGTCCTATACTTTCGTTTTCTCCTTGCGTTCTCGCTTTAATTTCTGTCATTAATTTTTCATCATAATCGGGTGGTAAAAATTCGTCTTTTAATGCTTCTTTTAATTCGGTCCAATTATTTATCAAACATTTATTTGCACGATACCATATTAGTGCTTTATGTGCAAAAAGATCACATGCTTCTGCAAAAAGTTGAAAGTCTGACATATTCCTAGCAAATTTTAATTCTTCGACCCGTTCTAAAAATGCGTTTACCGAAGTATCGCCATTAAATGTTATTCCCCATTTTGCAACTGGAGTAACCTTATAAACTACAGAACTATTATGAGATAAATTTTGATTATTTTGAAAAGATTTATGTATATTTTGCCTGTGCTCGTCTTCGGCCCTAATTTTTTCTTGTTCTGTTGTAGATGATGCTAAGTTTAGTTTTTCGTCAAATTCGATCAAGTCTACGTTATTTATGTCAAATATTTCTGACGTTTCCCCTCGTTCTAGTTTATCTAAAATCGATTTATCCTCTTTGGAAGTAATTTTTGTTTTTGTCTTTAAAATGTCATTTCCTACTTTACGAAAAGATTGAATTAAACGTCCTAACTCTAATTGTAAATTATTCCTAATTTTTTCATCATTATCGTCATCTGGTAAACTTCTGGAAAGTCTAGAATAACCATATGCAAATTTTGTTTCTATTCTTACTTTAAGACTATCATAATTTAAAACATTTAAATCTAAAATTTGTTCATGTAAAAGCGTTAAAACATTTTTAACAACTGTCACATCTTCTGTAAAGTCAAATGGGTAGTCAAAATCTTCATCTGGTTCAGTTTCTAGTCTAATCGCTTTCCGTCAGGTTTTTCTTAAATCAGTTACTGTCATATTTTCCGTGTTTATTCCTCATACAGTTATTTCATAAATTAGTTCATCTTTTAATAATCTATCAACACTGTATGTAAATTCCATCTTTGAATTAAAGAATGTGTACAATGTTATCATAAAATTCTCTTTAAAAAGTAAAAAATAATATATCTCAAAAAAATTTCTTTATAATTATTTCACACTCGAATTTTTCTTTCTTTCTTTTTCAAATGCCACATATATTTTTGAAAGGTTGCAGTTTATATAAAATTGATAATGAAATAAGCAAATTACAAAAATTTCTAATTCTTCAAAAAACAAGACCCAAAGACGTCGGGCGTCAAGACTTTTGTTACATAAGTAATCCCAAAGACGTTGGGCGTCAAGAATTTTCTTACATACGTTATCCCACAGACGTTGAGCGTCAAGAATCTTACATAAGCAATCCCAAAGAGGTTGGGCGCCAAGAATTTTGTTACAGGCGGAAAAGCTACTAAGTGTATCTTTTCCAGTCAAATTATAAAATGGGGGCGGCCTGTAAAACAAAATTTAAAGGGGGGTCACCGGCACTAGCTAGCGGAAGGTCGTGGATCATATAGAGGGTTAAAATTTTGAAAAAAAGGTTAAATTAATTTATAATATACTACAAAAATGTGGCACTTACCTTTCATAAAATATTGTGGCTTAATGACAATTGCCAAGGGCGCCAGACAAGTCGAGAATGTCCAAATGTTCGTACAAAACCTTGAGAGACTTGTCATCCCAAGGAGGACAATTGTTTCTTTTAATCAATTCCTCACTTTTTTACTACTTATATATAAAAAATAAGAAAAACTAGTGACTTAATCAACGGCAAACAAAACTATTTAATTCACAGAGCAATAAACGTGAACCTCTTACATTCATGGATTTAAGTTAGAAATTTAAGTGAATAGGTGACTATGTTTATGACAATTTTGACTACATAAGTAGTTATCAAACACTTGTATATGAAAGAAACTTATATTATAAATTGTACACTAATTTAATCCTACGGTTTATGGCCAAAACGTCCTAACAAATAAACTAACTAAAAATTGGTCATGCCACTTAACTATAAAAACTTACTTACTAATAATTGTCCATTGGTTGAGGGTTTGTTTTCCAACGTAGAGCAGTTATTAAATTTGGGAAAAGAATCTCGCTTGTTGCTTCTGTTTGTAAAGTTTGAGAAAATTGACTGGCACACGAATTCGACAGAATTTTGACAATATCATTAACTTGCTGCGTCACACGCCTACAAGTTTTTTAAATATTTATCTTGCATCACTATAAATCCGCGAACATATGGGCATAACCCTCGCGAAACTGGAAGAGTAGCACTTCTTTCCAATTTTTTTACTAACGTGATACGAAGTGGAATATTCTATGTCATACCAGAGAACGCAACCCGCAAAACTACATTTCTCTCTACTTCTTGACCACAGTCGGCCCCATTGGAAAAACTCCCCGTCTTTGGTTAAAGCCTTCAAATATATAGACTATTTCCCTACCCTAATAATTATGAGCGTCATTTTCTGTTATCCAATGACTGAACAGAACCTCCCACAAAACAAGATTTCAGAAACCAAATCCAACCCCTTTTTAGATGAGAATCACGGAAGCAATTATTCTACCACGGGTTTAAATTATCTTTTACTTTCTACGAATTACTTAAATATGGCAATGTGGAATCTACCTATGGCGGCCGTAGTCTGGCATTAACAAAGACCGGCTAACCTACTTGAGCCGAAATGGATTTTAAATACAATGGATGTCTCCAGACTACTTAAGATTACTTGTAACATTTGAACAAATCGGATTGGAAATAGTGTCCGCTATTATAATGTTTTGTTTTCTATAATCCGCTGTAAATCAACGAAAGTATTCAGAAGGTTAAGCTTTTCAAACTGAAATTGGTTTTCCTTTATTTACGCTAAAAGGTACTATACATTTTAAAGGGTTTATTGTATTTGACTTACGATGGGGTCTAGAGCTTTAAATGATGACCTGCCGCTGGAATTTAGTCGCCTGAAGCTATCGGTATAAATGTGGTCTTTTATTACAAGGGAGCCTGGCTGAATGTGAAGTAATTTATTGTGGGAATTTTTGTCTATACTTTATTCAAGTTACTGAATTTTTAATTAATTAATTTCTTTATTCGTTAACATTACAAAATAATGTTACAATATACAAAGCAAATACTACACTAATAAAACACACGATCACAATGTTACAAATACAGAATACACCACATCCACTCAGCTATAAAAAGATTCACGCTCAATAGAAAAGATGAAGAAAGAGTATTCATCGATATAAGAAACATGTGCATGAAACAAATAGATAATTTAAGAAACTACTTTATAAAAAGAGCAGAAACGAGTAAAATACACAAAGCTATCATACACGCAAACACATCAGCCACACCACTACAACTTAGCAACAGTACTTTCAACCCCATAGAAGAAATCACAATAACACACACAAAGCAAGAAAACTGGAGTAAAAAACACTACACGGGAAATATCCATACTATCTTACACAACCACATATCGACCAAGAAGCATCAAACACACGACTCAAGAAAAACAACATATTAAGTGAAACAGAGGGATTCATGATATCAATACAGAACCAGACAACTATCGCACTATTATAGTAAACACATTATGAAAGACCCCAATACAACAACAGACAAATGTAGATTGTGTAAACAACAAATAGAGACAATAGAACACATCACAAATGAATGTCCAATACTAGCAAACACGGAATACATCAAACGATATGACAACGCCGCAAAAATAATACACTAACAACTATCCCTACAACATAAACTCACAAAGGAATCTAGACCAACATACAAATATACACCGCAAAACACAGTTACTTGAAAACATAGAACACTATACCCTATTCACGATAAATATGGGATGACGTCGTAAACAGTAATAAAGTGTTAGTAATTCTATAATGTGGACGTAACTATGAACGCAGCTTTAATGATATTACGACTTAGTACGTTACAGTTGGCAGTTTTGTGCGGTGTAACATTTTCTGCTTCTGTATCCTTAGACGGAAAATTCGTTTACAGTAAAAATTTTAAGACACTGCTTTTATTACTTGAAAAATCTTACTTTTGTATCTTGAGTTACATTACTACCACAAATCACTACCATATAGAAAGAAGGTATTTTAAAAATAACCTTACAACAAACACGTGTATTGTCAATTCACTTGTTTGTTGTGGAGAACACCAGCCTGCGGGTGAGGAGAATATCCTCGATAGTGTTTAAAGCAACATTCTAGTAAATTGCATGTTGGGAAGGTTCACTTTAGCCTAATTGGTGAGGAGAATATCATCTGAAGTGTTCCGGAACAACAACTAATTATTATTTGAATTTCTACGGATGATGACCACATAGTGGTCGAAATACGTATTTAGTATTTTAAATATTTTTTGTGGTTAAGGGTTTTTATTCAATTTTATTTATACGGAAGATATGCTCTACAACTTTACTCCAATAAAACAGATATTAACATCTTGACGTTTTCTTTAATCAAATTCATGCTAAAACTGAAGGGTTTTGGTTAGCAATACCAGATAAAGCTATAAGAATAAGATATTATAAAAATCCATTTTGAAAACCAAAGTCATTGATAAATGCAGAAAATACATCAATAACAGTGAAACAATGGAACACATCACATCAAGCTGTTCAGAATTAGCCAATAGTACATATTTAGGACGACAACGAAATGGCAGCTGTAATTCACTAATATCTAGCTCTAAAATCCAAACTCTCACAACAACTCGTTCCATACTACACATACAAACCTGAAACAATACTAGAAAACGATGAAATTATTTTATGCTGGGATAAAATAATAATAACTGATAAAAACATAATACACAATAGACCGGACATACTTTTAATTGACAAACAACGTAAAACCGTAAACATTATAGAAATAATAATATCAGCATTACACAACATAACCCAAACAGAAAATATACAAAATATAAAGAACTTGCAATGGAAATTAAATATATTTGGTAACTTAAAACTATTAAAATTACACCAGTAGTTATTTCAATAGATGGAATTGTTTTTAATAATTTATTAAAGCACCTCAAAGATGCAGATATTCCAGCAGGATCATAAAAAATGCTTGCAAAATGATTACTCTACGCACATGCAGAATTGTGCGAAAAATCCTAAACATGAAATAAACTGTTATGTTTCTCCTTGTTTAGTATTACCGTTAGCACTATATGTTGTACTTTATATTTGATAATGAGAATGAATAATAATAATAATAATAATAATAATAATAATAATAATAATAATAATAATAATAATAATAATAATAATTTTTCAATTTTTCAATTTCAATTTATTTACAAGTTTGTTCTCTTTTCACCATAAGCTAACTCCATGAGTTGCTTGACATGGTGTTAAAACTATGTATATACATTCGTTATAATCTAGAATATTTCAAAAAGTATATAAAATAATTAATTAATAATACATAATATATTTGTTATATGAACTAAATATTACCTAGTAAACGAATGGTCTTCTTTTATTATTCAGTATGATTTTAGAACTTTCTGCGTATAGTCCTTGTTCTGACTCAACTCTCTCTCTCTATTACAATTTTCCACATTCAGTTCTCCTGCATTTCTTTGTTATTTATTATCCAATTCGCATACAAATTTACAAGTGCTTTTTTTTATAATTTTTAGTAGAAACAATAATAATAATAATAATAATAATAATAATAATAATAATAATAAGTAAGCCCTGCTCTTGAAGTACGCACGATTAAATGCTCTTGATAATAATCATTAATTATATATTAATATAAAACAAGGCATTTGATTTCTGATATCTATTGAACAAATTATAGTCTGACTCGCATACACATCAAAGATCCCGAGAGACCTTCCACACAAATGGCTCAAAATTCAAATAAAAATTTGGATGACATTTCATATGACAGCGATTCAGGAACATCAAATGAATCAATTAAAAATGGCAATTCAAAATTACATGGAATCCTAATGTTAGAAGATATGCACTAAGAGGGTACCCAAAGGACAACCACTGTGCAAATTTTATTAACCAAACTAAATGGAGGATATGCACACAGGATTTACAAGAGGCAGGTTCTTCTTCATATTCAAATAATAATAAAAATAGGAAAATACAAACACCAAAGCAAATACCTCAATCAAGTATTAATGGCAAAATAATAAACAGTAGAAATGCAGATTGCAATGCTATTAATGCAAATAGAGGTATAGAAAATTTGCCAAAAGATGCCAAAAGTGCTTTGACTATTACTTATATAGCAACCACCAAGGCAGGCAAACCCAGACAACGCATGAAATGGACCGACCCTCTAAACAGAGACCTTATGCGTTGTTACTTCATTGCCACAGAAAATGAAACCAACTTTGCAGGCTATAGGAATACTTTACATACAAAATTTACTGAATTACATCCCGAACTTTTAAATATTAGCCAACAACGATTATCAGACCAAAGACGAGTAATTACAAAATCTAGTAGAATTCCTTTACAAATAATAAACGACATCAGACAAGACGCTTTGATAGAGATTAACTTAAAAGGGAAAGATATCAATAACGATACAACTACGATTTCAGACATTAGTAAGAATACTAATAAAACTTTAAAGGACGCAATATGTATATATAAAACTCCTTACACAAAAAGTGTGACCGAAGAAAACACTACACAACCAAAATGCGAGAACTCATCGGCGAATAAGTTAACAAAACGCAAAGTAAATATAGAAAATGCAACCTCCAATGAATTGATTCCTAAAGAACAAAACCCTGGAAATCTTAATTCTGAAGAAAATAAAGTAACTGAAACATTCTCAGAAATTTTTATAAAATTTTTTGGGCTAAATCCATACTGCAAACCAAAACTTCCAAAATTAAATTTTGAATCTAAAAACACAAAGCATTTAATATGCATACTAAATATAATAATCAAGAATCACGTAAAACACACAACAAACGTAGAAGAAATAAGTCATGTCATATACAGTGCAGCAGCAACAGTTATTACCCTTCAGGGACAACAGATGCAAATGTCCGATAAAGAAACTACAAACAACTGTAAAACAAAACCTATATGGCAACGTATAATGGAAAAACAAATAAATAAAATTAGAAAAAAGATCGCACATGTAACTGAATACAAAAATGGAAATACCTCAAAAAAGATCATGAACACCATACACGAATTATTAAACAATTTTGCAGATAATAATATTTCAACCACATCCATAATATTGGATATATTGGACAGATTAAAACAACAACTAACAGCAATTGCTACCAGATTAAGAAGATACAAGAAAAACCATTCCAGAAAAGAAGACAACCACTTATTTAATAGGAACCAAAAACTATTTTTCCAACTTATAAATAAAGATCCTTTAATTGTGGAAAATGCACCTCCGGTAAACGACATAGAAACTTACTGGTCACAGTTATTAAATAACACTAAAGAACATAATCAGAACGCACAATGGATCATGGCAGAAAAACAAGAAAATTTGAAAATAACAAATATGAAACAAATAGTAATCACCGAGAAAGATATTACAGAAGCTTTGTCAAAAACCAACAACTGGAAATCGCCAGGTAAAGACAAAATTCAAAATTACTGGCTAAAGGTCTTTACAAGTACTCATAAACCTATAGCTGAAGCATTCAACCATATTTTAACACATCCCAAAGATACCCCTTCGTACTTATTGGAGGGTATCACATATTTATTACCAAAAAATAACGATACACTAAATCCAAGTAATTTCAGACCAATTACATGTTTATCCACTACCTATAAATTATTAACATCCATTATCACTAAATACGTTACCAAACATGTGGTAGAAAACAAAATCTTAGCTGAGGAACAAAAGGGATGCCAAATAAATGGATTTGGTTGTAAAGAACAAATAATAATAGATTCTGTTATTACAGCAGATGCTCAAAAGAAAAATAGAAATCTATACTCAGCGTTTATTGATTATCAAAAGGCGTATGATAGTATACCTCACTCCTGGTTGATAGAAATACTAAAATATATAAAATTAACGAAAATGTTATAAACTTTTGTCTTGCTCAACGCAACTAAAGAGCACAATACTTCAGCTACGAACCAAAGACAAAATTATTACTTCCAATACTATTAAAGTAAATAATGGTATATTTCAAGGAGATTCTTTAAGCCCTTTGTGGTTTTGTTTGGCACTTAACCCCTTATCTAGGTTATTACATGATACAAAATATGGCTACACAATCAACAACCCCACTAAAAAATGTCGCATAAACCACATACTATATTTAGACGATTTAAAAATATATGCCTCAACAGCTCACCAATTACAAAACCTCCTAGAAATTACAGAAAATTCAGCCTAGATATTGGAATGAAATTTGCAGTAAATAAGTGCAAAACTCAAAAAATTGAAAAAGGAAAGCATAGCCTACATGAAGGATACAATCTAGTTACTGCAAATGAACACATAAATGCACTAACATTAAACGAGGAGTACAAATATCTGGGAATTATACAGAGAACCAAAACTGACCATACAAAAACGAAAGAAATATTAAAGTTGAAATATAAGGAACGCTTTGAAGAAATCATGAAAACTCATCTAAATGCCAGAAACGTATCCAAAGCAGTTAACACCTATGCAATACCTATCTTAACCTATTCATTTGGCATAGTAAACTGGAGTAACACCGAGCTGGAACAACTAAACCGACTAACAAGGACTACAGCCACTAAATTCCGAATGCATCATCCAAAATCTTCTGTCGAACGTTTTAATATTCCGCGTTCAGAAGGCGGTAGAGGATTCACGGATATCTATTCTCTCCACTACAACCAAATACATAAACTCAGAGAATACTTTTTACTAAAGAAAGAAACGAGTTTACTATATTACTCTATCGTAATAACAGATAAGAACATAACACCACTGCATTTAAGTACAAAAAATTTTCATCCATTGGACAAAGTTGAAGATAGTGTTGCTAAACAAACAAAATGGTCAAGCAAAGAACTACACGGACGATTCTTTAACCAGTTACAAGAAACCAACGTAGATAAATTCAAATCAAATGAATGGCTTAAAAAGGGAAATATTTATGCGGAAACTGAAGGCTTTATGATTGCAATCCAAGATCAAGTAATTAAAACAAAAAATTATTTGAAATACATCATAAAGGATACTTCAATAGAAAATGATAATTGCAGATTATGTCAATCAGAAAGAGAGACAACGGATCATATAATTGCAGGATGCAGTACATTAGCACCTCTTGACTATATCTATAGACACGATGCAATATGCAAGATAATACATCAAGAACTAGCCTTGAAATATAAATTGATAGCCCAATACACACCCTACTTCAAATACAATCCACAACAGGTTTTAACGAACAGCCGACTGACTCTTTATTGGAACAGACAAATTACAACTGATAAACGTTTACTACATAACAAACCAGACATCCTACTTAAAATCCATGATTCACGAGAAACATATATTATTGATGTAGCAATCCCACTGACACAAAATTTAAAGAAGAAATACAAAGAAAAGTACGAAAAATATCAAGCTTTGGCACATGAAATAGAGAACATGTGGAAAGAAAACATCGTTAAAATTGTACCAGTGATCATCTCAGCAATAGGAATTACACCTAAAAGTTTTTTTGATAGTTTAAAGTTACTACGCATTGACAAAGATATTCACCTGCAAATACAAAAAAGTGTAATAATTAGTACAACCGCCATCACCAGAAGATTTTTACAACATTCATAGCATAAGCAGAAATTGTTACTTTAGTTTGACTTTGTCCGCTAATGTATTAGTCCCAGATATTTAAATCTGTGAATAAAGAAATAATAATAATAATAATAATCATAATAATAATAATAATAATCATAATAATAATATTAATAATAATAATCAAATAGAAAACAAACACACAATACAAAAAGCAACAGTTAGAGAAACAGAAACACAGGAAGACAAACAGCACAACACCGACAAAGAAAAAATAAAAACAAAAACCATGTAAAGAACGCAGGAACTACAAAATAGTACACAAGGACTATGAAAATACCAGCAATAATATGAAACCATACATACACTGACTACAACACAACACAAACATAGATACAATAACGTATAAACACAATCATAGATGACAAAAATAAAGCAACATAGCTATGGAAGAACTACAACCACTAATCTATGCAGGAACATTATCAAGTTTTTGTTTGTTTACTGTTAAATCGTAGAATTATTTTTTTGGTAAAGTTTAGATAATAATTTTGTCTTTCAAATAATAGCGGCGTCTAACCGTACTAAGAAAAGTTAGTGCACCAAGAGTGATGACTCTGAATCCTAAGATTCTGACGATTCGGTGCTTGATGAAGATTTTATTCCTTTACTGAATTAATCCGATCCGGAAGATGTTAATAATGGGTCAGATGATGGAGCTACTGAAAAAGATAGAGACGACTAAGATCTGCAGTTAAGAATCCCAGACCTATTACGTTTTAAAAATCGATAAATCTTACAATTAAAAAGTCGATAATTACAGTTTAAGAGTTCATAAATACATCGCGCAAGCGCAATGAGTAAAGCGGGCGACGCCACTCGCGGAGGGCAGCGCTAACCTTATTACAGATTCCGCGTGGCCACTGCCAATGACGTCACCAATGCACAAATTATATTACGCCATAATCGGAAAAAATACATAAATTTCAGACAAAAGATAGTACAATAATTACTCACATGGATATGTCCCTGCGTTAAAGTTGACTTCTTTTCAAGTCCATCAGGCTACTCAAGGCCCTTTTGCGGTAATTAAGATGGTACGGCTCCGATGCTTCGGCGGAACATGGACATCCGACTCGTCTAGGGTCGTGCAGTACGGTTCGCCTAGGTTACAGATTACCTACCTATGCAGGGAATGACGGGAATACCAGGTATAAGGCAACAAACAAAGACAATTAGGCAAAGGAAATCTACATAGATAAGATAAGCACGATACGATACCTCAAAGCGTCCACTCCACTCGATAGTTCAGGCAAAAAAGCCACGTTGAAGAGCGTCACGGAAACTTGTCCCCACTCTTTTGTCTTTTACACGTCGGCGCGAAGTTATTCGTCCAACCCTCTCGCGTTGCGCGATCTGCGCAAACGCACTGTGACGTAACGGAAGTACGCGCCTAGTCTTTTAAAATTCCGCGCACCGCGTCTTTTGAAATTTATGGCGCTAAACCTCCCCACATCAAACTTAACCTAAAACAATGTTTAAGTGTCAATTGGCACGTAACAGACGATCATGCTGCTACAGTGTGGGAGATTACGTAAAGATTTCTAATCCATTTTTGCTATTATTTGTATGTTGTCATATCTAGAGTACGGTCGTTTAAAAATTTGAAAATTAAAATTGTTCTAAAAAGCAATACAACTTTAAACATGGTATTTAAAGAAGTGCTGTAGTTCAACATTTTGATATATATCAATTTCAATAATTCTTACATACTAAAGCAATGCTTATTTTCTACTCAAGTATTATCGTGGTTTAAAATGTTATAGAGATTGTTACATCTCAACTAAAATAGCGGTTGAATTTTGACGGGGTTTATCTAGACTTCGTTATACTCGTTAGAAAATCGGCACATCTTTGAATGTATTCACGTATATTCTAGATTCAATTAATAGTCACGTGGTCTTCTTTCGTGGCCGCGGCTATAGATACAAAAACATTTTTGGAATTATAAACACTTTGACTTTCTACACTCATTGTTTAGCTATTTTAGCGTTAAAATTCCTGGTTCCCAGTTATTAAAATTATTCCTAACTTTACTTCCAATAACTTAAGTATAATAAGCATGATCAAAAATGTGTTGATTTAGATGTCTTTATTTTTTGCCGTGATGTCGATATACATTACAAGAATTTTAATTTTTTATTTTTATTCATAGTATGAGGCGCCCACGTAGCTCCTTAAGAAAGAATGCTAATGCTTGAGCTATGGGTGCAACACTAATAATAATTATCGCTTAAAGCAGTTTGATAACGTATTATTTAGTAATTGTCTAGGCGCCTAATCTGTTTTGATTATAAAAAGACCTGAATACTTTTTGATTAGACATTCAATCAGGAATTCTTTTACTAAAAAACTCATAGATTAACTAACTTGGATGGCCTATTTTATTTTTAGACTACTTCAGTGATATCTTCATGATTTACAGTAGCTTTGTTGTATTAAAGACTACAAATCCCAACGTCAAGAATTTGAACTATGCAGGTTTATGTTAAACGTTAAATACAAAAAAATGAACAATAGCCTGTAAGAGTTTTATGAATATTTAAGAACTTGTACGAGTTGACTCATGCATGCAGGTTTTACGATAAACAGTACATGCACCTTTCAGACACCATTATATTGATTTAGTAGGTGGTAGATTGTGAACAACCGGTATATGTGGTACAAACATGATTCATGCGATAATTCTTTTACCCCATACTCATTGTAATTGCCATTGTATTAACTTTAAATGTTGTGGTGTCTATTGTTGCTCTATAATTCATTGATTGTTTTAAGTGGCTATATTTAATCGGGATTATACTGAAAGTACGGTGTAATAGATTAAGCACAGCATAAAGGTAATTACCTGTTTCCAAATTTTCTGGAAAATAACTCAAGCTTGTAATAGGTTCGTCACCGTTTCTGGACCACAGTACCCTTTACTAAAACAAAAAAATCCAACGCCCCCTTTCCCATAATAGTTCATTATGCCAAATATTAAAATATTGTTTCATATTATTTAACGTATTTTATCTCTCTATCTAGGTATTAAGAATCACAAAGTAGAAACGACCTTCAAATACAGTAAAAAAATTGTTTATTAAAATTTAAAAATAAATACAGTATCCATTAGAAAAAATCCAATGCGATAGTTGAGGCTAGTGGAGTTTTAACAATATCGTTGCTGTTAAGGTAAAACCACGTATCTCTAAAAAAAGTGAATATTTTTGTTACCCTTAAAATTATTTGAAAACGTTTCCGCTGGGTATTGTACTAGAATTACTATCAAAACAGTGTGATCTTGTAGCTAGATTTATTAGCATTTTATCCACAAATTTTGCAAAAAACATTAATAGTCCTGGAGCTCGTGACACTTTTGAATGACATATTTCATACTAGTTGATTTGTGATTTTTTCAATAATTTCAATAACCCCAATTGTGTAAATGCATTGATTCAAACCGGATAGCGAGACAGCGGGTGCCTGATAAGCCACTAACGTGTAAAAAAATAGTAAACATTTCCGATATCATACCGTTTGCAACTTGCTTTAACTAATTGATGTCATCTTAAGAAAGCAAAAAATCATGTCCTGCAGGCTATTTGGCGGGACATTATACTGCTGCCAAGCGTTCGAACAAGTAAAAAATTTAAAATTTTTAACTTATTTCATACCATCATCATTATGTCTTCAGTCTCCAAAAATACCTTAGAACGTATTCTGCCTTCTATTGCTCCTATTTTTTTCCACTGATATCCTTGTTCCCCTACTATTTCTATAACTTATTTGTTATTAACTTTGTCTGTCCATGCTATCATCCTCATACATATGAAGCACAACATTCCAAAAGGATGCTACTGTTTTTCTGTCTGCTTTTTCTACTGACCGTATTTCAAAGGCATACTGTGCTGTGCTCCACACATATGCTTTCAGCAATTTTCTTCTTGTTTCTATGTTGTTGTCTCTCATCATAGGCGCTGTTCTTGCTTGTTAGATGCAGTTCGGTCCCCTTCTATTGTTTTACAATTATATACCCTATTTCTCCGACATTCAGTGGTTGTGAAGGGGAAAATGTAGTACCTTCGGGTGGAGCATTGGAAAATCACATGTAAGGTTGTGAAGGGGAGCAAACAGCCTGTGGCTCAAGTTCCCTCAACACTTAAACATTTGCCGATTTAATATTTTTTCCAATATATCTTTTCGAAGTCAACATCAGTTGCAGATATTTCACAACCAACACCTGTAGTTGTTTATAATAATCATTAGATTTATGTGCACTTATGTGTTCGTCATTAGGTTTTCCATCTCAAAACTGGTTGGACACGTACCTGCACTTATTTATATTCTGAGCTAACCTGAGTTCCTTGAAATTCTCACATAGCCTATATACAGCTCGATTCACCTTCTTTTGTTTTATAATTTTATTTCTTATTTCACCGAGATTCAGTGAAGGGGGTTAAGCAGCCTGCGGCTGCCAAGATCCCCCAACATTTAGACATATGCCGAATTAATAGTTTTCCAATAAATCCTTTCACACAATTAACATTATTCAAGAATATTGCCCAACCAATACTCGTGGTTGCTTATAATATGTTTAAGTACAGTTACTTTTTTCGTCATTAGTTTATCCATCTTGGCACTGGTTGGTTGCGTACCTCCATTGATTTCTATTCTGAACTAGCCTACACATTTCCCTGAAATTCCTACAGCCTACATCTTTCACTATCTGTATGCAGTAGTCTAACTTAGGTCTGCTCTGCTTTTACTATACTCCGCACTATTTTTCATGCCGTAGTGTGCGTCTTCATCATATGTCTGTAGCACCATATTTCAATTTCTTGTTTGCTTCTCCTACTGTCCAGGCTTCACAGCCGTACAGTGATGTGCTCCATACATATGGTGTAAGCAATCTTTTCCTTGTTTCTATGTTTGTTGTCCTTGAACACAGTAATTACTTTTTCTTGTTAAATGTAGCATGACCTCGTGCTAATCTTTGTTTTATATCTTTTGGGCTTTTCCCATCTTGCGTTAGTTGGCTTCTTAGGTAGCAGAAATCCTTAACCTCTTGTAAGTTCTCGTTACCTATTTGTATTCTTGTTTTTGATTTATTTTCCCCTCCTTTGCATACTAGTACTTTAGTTTTATTTTTGTTTCATACCGTATCTCTCTGTTAGAACCGTTTTCATTTCATTAAGAACAGCTTCTAAGTCTTCCTTGCTAGATACTAATACCGCTATATCATCTGCAAATATAAGCATATCAATTTTTTGTTCCTGCATAGTAATTCCAAATGTATTCTGTTACACTTTATGGTTCTATACTCTAAGGTATACTTTTAAAGTCCCGGCGCGTAATTTATAAGAGCCATTACGACAGTTGGTAACATAATAAACATTTGACTATAAATGCGCAATAAGCTCATTTTTACGCCACAAATTATTATCACATACAAAGAAAAAAGATAAAGGTACTCACGTAAAATGTAGAACTCGTCACGGCATTGCAGCTATTCTCGCGTCAGGCTCTCGGCGTTGGTTGAGCGTTGTTAGGAGTGGGTCGTCCTTTGCCCCATCGTCGAAGTCAGATTAATTTGTCTTCTCTCTTCTGTAGCTGTACGGTAATGGATACTGGTAAGAGGAACGATAATCAGGTACGAGAAACAAGGTTACATATCTGCAAGAGAAGACAAGATAAACGGCACACAGATAACCACACGGTTTGACGATTCGTTCACTCGTCCCGACGTGACGGAAACCAGTTCCTTTCACACTCCGCGTCTGCGCAATTTCGGGCGCCGACGCAACTATCTAAAGTGACAGAAATGCACGCACAAGTCTTTTAAAATATTGGTGCGAATTCACTTACAAATTTAAAACTAAAATTAGAAATGTCTACATGCCGATTTTGGGCATGTAACAATTCCTGCATTTGAAAGTATTCACTGCCTCTTCAATATATAAGTCAAAAATTAATGGCGATAGGGCACATCCCTGTCTCACCCCCTTCCTAATGTTTATTTATCTACGTTCCTGCTCTAATTCTATTACTACGGTTTGCTCTTTGTATAAGCTATGTACTATTCGTCTATCCCTATAATTCATTACAATCTTTTTGAGTATTTCAAACATTTTTGCCATTTTCATTGTCAAATGCTTTTTCCAGATCTACAAAACCTATATGCACGCTTTCCCCTTTTTCTATTGTTTTCTTCATTATTACTCTGAGAGCTAAAATAGCCTCCCGTGTTCCCCTGTTTCGCACCCAAATTGATCTTCTCCTAGCATTTCTACAGCTCGTTTTTCCATTCGTCTTTGTGCAATTCTAGTTACTGTTTTTGACACGTGTGCTGTCAAACTTTTTGTTCAAAAATTTTCACATCTATCGGCGCCTTTCTTTTTTGGTATAGTTACTATGATTTTACGTTTGAAGTCTGGGTATCTCGCCTGTCTCATACATATAGCTAACAAGTTGGAAGAAACGTACTGTTACTGCTTGTCCAGCGGCTTTTAGAGTTTCTGCTTGCACATTATCTGTACCCGGCGCCTTACTATTTTTCAGACCCTTTAATGCTAATTCAAACTCATCTATATGTATAGAATATCCCAAGTCATCATTTTCAACGTCTGATTCCTGTTCTAATGCTGTTAGTTCCTCTCCTGCAGATAAATTCTCTATATATTCTTGCCATCTACCCACTTTCTCTACATTTTCTATAATGACGTTTCCTCCCGCGTACTTAATATTTTTGCTATACGGCTGTATATCCCTAAAATTGATTCTAATTAGTTTGTATACTTCATCTGTTTTTCCTATTTCCATCTTACTTTGTACCGCTGCACTTTTAATCAATCTATTGTTTCGTCTGATTTATTTTTGAATTTTCGTCTTTCTTCTATTAAATTCAGGATATCCTTTGTTATCCATGGTTTCTTATTTTCTTGTTGTGTATACCCCAGAATATCTCTGGCCGCCATGTCTAGGCTGGATTTAATGTTATTCCATTCGGTTTCTACTTCATACCAGCTGAATTTTTTTTTACAACCTCCTTAGATCCTAAATTACACAATATGCCATTGCTGCAAGTAATATAATGGGACACGACGTACACAGGAGCAAGCTAAGGACCATCAACATCAGCAGTAATACAGTAAGTAGTAAAACTGCACATTAGCTTTTTTCATTTGTTAATGCATGCTTTGTTTAAGGCTCTTCTATTTATATGTGCAGGATCTATAATTCATTGCTGCATGTAGAACTGTAAGTATTACTTTTCAGAGAGCAACGAGGTGAGGAAAGAAAGGATAGAAATACAGAACAGAGACCTGGAACTGCTCAAGTTTGCAATGTGTTAAAAGGGGAGGGAAATTCACAGAAAGAAAAGAAGTTGCAAGAACAGGTAGAACAGCAGCCACGTAATTCATCAGAAGAACAACACAATCACTTAGAAGAAGCTGGCGACTCATTAAGTGAAACATCCCGGCAGATAGGTTGGCAACAACAAAACTTATGTATTTTCTGTAATTTGCATTGTAAAAAGAAACGAGGACGCTGGCATAATGCCATCATGTGTGATAATATGAAAACACTGACTTGACATTAGTCGAAAAATGCAAAAATGTGTCGGGACCAATGTATTACCATAAGTACTGTATGATCAATTTCTCAAACAAATGCAAAGCAGCCATTAATGCTATAGAACAACAAAGTGAGTGGCATCAACGTCGAGATATGAACAGGAAGGCATATGATCACATGTGTAGTTTTATCAGAAACAATGTACTAAAAAACAAGAAAATGTATTTTATGGAATTTTTGCCATCTGTGTACATTGACTATCTAGGGGAGCAATACGAGGACGTTGCAGATTTGTCGAATACGTGTATTTTGAATCGTTTAGAGGTGAAATTATCAAACACATTTAAAAAAAGAAATAAGTATTGAAACAATTCATCGACGTAAAGTAGTTAAACCGTATAACGCCGTTTCGCTTGATCACAGGGATTACCTACTACTGGAGGAAAAGATATTGTAAGAAGAGTAGCCCGTATTGTACGGCAAGAGATTCATAAAATAAAAAAGAATACATTACCAGAACAATTGACTGCTTCTAATTTAATTAGAGGTGAATGTAGCATCCCTCACATTGTGAATATGTTCTACAGTACATTATTGAGTTGAGATGCACATCGTCGAAAAAGCAGCAATACTTGTCAAAGGGCCTTTTCACAAGATGTTATTTATACCGTGTCCAACGGACGCATTAAACCTTCTAAGCATATTACTCTGGAGTTGGTTTTAAAAAGTTTGACAAGCAGTAAAAAATTGTGAACATTGTCAATAGATTTGGACATTATTGCAGCTACACAATATTAGAGGGGTTGGAGACCGAAGCGACTTTTTCCACAACCCATCGGTCGGACATTTGTCCAGAAGATATTGTACGATCACCAGGTCTATGTACATGCGTTGCTTTTAATAATTTTGATTGTTTTGTCTACACTGCCAACGGAAAAGACACCCTTCATGATATGGCGTTCCAACTTATTAACCCTGACCTATATAATCCAGACGCAAGTACGAGTAATGAAACAATGATGGGCCACCGAGTTGAACATAATCAAGATCCTCCATAAAGCGACGACGTGCATTTGATGCAATAACACACGTATTGCAGGTATATATAATGAAACCAAAATTAGTCGCAACTTTACACTTTTTGAACGAAATTTTCTCTTCTATAAGTTCAGAGCATTTGAAATCTGTTGTGCACATACATCTAGCATGGATGATATCCCATGCACTACACATTGAAAATACACCAATGTGGGTCGGCTACAACAGTTCATTATACGTCGACAAATTTGAGCAGCATAAAGTGTCGTATTTGATGACTATTAATCATCCGCCGACAACTGCGCAGTTAGTTATGGAGACGATGGTTCATAGCCAAAAAGTGACCGAGGAGTGTGGAGAAACTTATATGGAGGTGACGTACGACTTAGGTATCGCAAAAACAGCGCTCCAAATACAAAATGCCGAGAAACCACGATTTGACAATTTATTTATCCACGTCGGGCAATTTCATACTATGATGGTATACTTTAAAGCTATCGGTAAATTAATTGACAACTGTGGTTTATCTAATATTATGGTCGATGCCGTACTACCAACTAGCGGTTCAGTCAATTCTTTCATTACGGACAAACATTTTAATCGTTGCAGGAGACTTTAGCCGTTAATGTGCTTAGCCATGGAAATCTTACATTTTGAAAGTTTCATACAAACGACTAATAGAATAATTAATGATCACATCACAGATTACTTACACCATTTTCCAACCGAAAGATCAGTTAATCCAACCATTGACGACGATGAGGTTAGGCAATTATTCGATGATTAAGATAAATATGCAACGGAAACACTTGCGGGAAGTCATGGAATAACAGCACAGTTTTACATTCTTTATGTTGATCTCGTGCATCACTGTAACAATTTTATTTTCGCATTAAAAATCTCTGCATTAAAGGTATAACGAATGTTAAAACACCTTTATTAACTAAAGTAATAATACGTGTAACAATCAAATTTTTGCATTAATACAGTATCTAGAGTCGTTAGTCTATTTGTTTCGGAGGTCGGTGTATTCAACAGCCACAGGCACGCGCGTGAGAGGATTGACAACCCCCCTCGGGACCCTCCCACCATGCAAGAACGCGGCAGGGGCACTCGTCGATAGGTAAAAGCAGCGACAGCATGCATTCGAAGAGAATGGCGAGTGACCTCCGGGTCGCATTAATTGTGTAACACACTTCCTGAGTAACGGTTGGTATTGTATATTCGTTATCATAGTATCTAATTTAAAAATTTGTTTAGCGCAACTACGACTTACAAACTACGACTTACAAACTACGCAACGAAAATTATATTTATAACTAAGATTGGACCATGGAAGATTACGCTACAAAATTTATGCAACTTTGAATCAATGTAAGAAACCCACTTCGCTTCAACACCGGTATTTAAAGCATGGAAAGCAGGAATAATTAGCTGCAGACTCCGCACGGCGATGCAGTTCCCAATCTAGCCAAGGACAACAGCCCGGGGTTTGGTTCGTAATAGCTTTAAGATTTCCTCAGTGCTTCCTTCTAAAAGCACGTTATTTCGTTTTGTTTTATAGAAGCACAAATTTGTTATTCAGTTTATCTGTAGCTAAGCTGGTTTTCTCCAGTATCAAATTTAAATTTCACTTAGTTTCGTAGATATGTGACTACACGTGGCTTCAGCATAAATTAACAGCTGCGGCTACGTCACCTGTTTGTTTGAAATATGCCGTCAACAATTGCACAATTGCAAGCAGATGTTTAGTATTACATTACTACCACCTTTGATAAAATTAGAGAATATCTTTGTGAATATTTTGACTTCAAATCGATTTTAATACTGTTAACTTAAAAAGAAGGTTTTGTATATTAATTTGTAAATGACCTACACAGATCTGATTGGGTTAGAAAACCTTAGTATAACCAGTCACACTGGATTGTAATATATTTGAGTAAGAATCAAGTTGATAAACTTTACAATAATTCTTCAAGTAATTCAAGTATTCATTTTATTTTATTGCATTAAATTTTATTTACAGAAACAGAAAAATTCTTTCTAGTAAATTTATAATCCACGCTTAAAGTCTTTTATTCTGATCTAGTTTGATCAGACCTGATAAACAAAAAGCAATAAGAGTTCAATTTTTATGGTACCCTTATGTAGGAAACATTCTTTTGCATTTTAGATATATTTGAGGGACACAAATAGTGTTCCCATTTTTATGTGACTTAATTATTATTTTTCCTTACAGGAACAGCGTCTTATTCTGTTAAGACAGGTTTTTGTCAGCGAAGGCGATCTTTTTTCTTTGGGTCTCCACGTCCGCCCTTAGAAATTAGCCATGCCATTTACATGAATCAATCTGGACTTGGTGGCACCTGTTTGTTTTAGTTTGAGTGTGACCCCCCACAGATTTCGACTTACCCCCATTGCTCATAGCTCTACCCAAGGAATAGACCCTAGTTACGTCGGAAGACTTTGTTTTGCAGACACCTAACTTGGAGCATGGTGATTATAAAGTAGTGTCGGCCAGAAGTATAGAAAAGCGTTTCACTAGCGCCCATGCGTGAGGCTAGCGGAGCCAATTAGAGAGAGGAAAAAATCGTTACACTGGCGCCGGCAACGTTTGGGGCTTCGAAATTTGTTTGTTCATAGTTTGATTTACCTCGAAATTTGTTATTCATAATTTGATTTGCTTCGAAATTTGTTAGCTCAAAATTTAATTTGCTTTGAAATCTATTTGTCCAAAAATTATTTTGCGTCGAAATTTGTTTGCTTTTGATAAAAGATTGGTTGTAACATTAACCCTCATACAGTCAATTGATTAACTTGGTCAAATTTATTTTTGACTTTCGTTCTATTTTGACCCCATATAATTTTTTTGATATTGTTTTGGCAAAAATTATTTTACCAAAAACAGCTTTTGATTTTTACCTACGAATTTGTTTTGATCACTTTTGTGAGGTTCAGATCAGTTAGATTTATCGGTTTGATTCCATTAGGCTTGAGTAATCATGTCGGAAAAATTCCAAATTGTTTGTCTACTTAAAGAAGAATTGGAGTATGAGCTGAGAATCAGAGGAGTGGTGAGTGAGAGACCAGTGTTGGAGAAAAGGAAAATTTTAGGTAGATTGTTAGCTAAAGAAATAGATAAGCCTGGTTGTTTGATCGATCTTTCGTGTTATGAAGTAGACTTTGCAACGGAAAGTAAAGAAATTTCAGTTTCAGTCGAGTCAGTTCGTAATGTTGTGTCCGAATTTTTAGGAGAGCTTGTTCAAGGTTAAACCACCTTTCGGGGCGAGTTAAGCGCATGAAAATCCCTTCAATAAATTCCGAGGAAGCAATTAAGTTCAGAAATGAGACAGTAGCAACGATATTAACCCTTGAAGCTGAGTTATACGATAAAACCAATAAAAGTACAGAGTCCACCTATTTGGATCGGTCCGTTGTAGTATCTCCTTCAGTTGCTAATGCACCTATTCATTCGACTTCGTATGTAACGACTTCCGTACCTATAGGCTCATGGCCTGTAAAATTCTCAGGTGATCCCAAACAACTATATTCATTTTTAGATAGAGTTAGTGATTTAGCACAATCTCGTAAGGTATCCGAAACTGATTTATTTGGATCAGCATGTGAACTTTTGTGGGTGACGCTTTAGTTTGGTTTAGAACAGTAAAAATTCATTGAGAGACTGGAACTCCTTGTTAGAACGTTTAAGGAAGATTTTCTACCCGGTTCTTCAGATCATGACATTTGGGAAAAGATCAGAAATCGTCGTCAAGGTAAAGACGAAAGGATTATTTTATTTGTCGCGCATATGCAAACCCTGTTTAGTAGACTGACCAACGAGCCAGCAGAAGTTACTAAAGTTAAGATGATAAGAAGAAATTTGGTTCCTGAATATATTTCAGCACTTGCATTGTCGGACATTCAAGATTTGTCTACCTTAGTAAATTTGGGTAAAGGTTAGAAGAAGCTTCTTTGATGAAACTAAACTTGGTTTTAGCATCTTCTAGTAAACCTAACAAGATTTGCAACCTCTAAGCATCTATTTGAGAACAAACATCCTGGGTTGAATGAAAAGTTTGTGCTGTTAAGAGTAGGGTGTTTCAGAATAAATTAGTTAATCCCCAAGTAACAGTAGCGGATAAGAGCTCTTCGAGTCCTCAGTTTGTAATTTCTTTAGTCCCGACAAGAGAAATAATTTTGTTTGTTGGAATTGCTCCGTAGTGGACATTGGTTTAGAGATTGTAGAGCAACCAAGAAAATTTTTGTTTTGGATGTGGTCGAAAAGGCGTTAAGGCAACGTCATGTCCACAATGTTCAAAAACCAGTAAGGCGGCAGGCGCATAGTGGTCGGCATCCTGTTCCGCGTAATAAGGCCATGGTTATGATTTGTAAACAAGAAAAATACTTTTGTAAAGACGAGTGGTCGAGATGGCTTACAGTTGTTAAAAATTTTGTCAGGACTCTCCGAAGCCTAAGAATAATACTTTATTCATTGAGAAGCAGTGTGATAATCGACCTTACATTATGGTGAAGTTAATGGATAGAGACATTACCGGTCTTCTAGATTCGGGATGCACTACCTCAGTGGTAGAATCTTTAGCTCTTTCAATTATTAGGAAATTAGACTTGAAAATTTTAGTTCAGCAAAACAGGTATTACTACAGCTGATGGTTCAATAAAGTCTGTTGTAGGCTCAGTTGATTTGCCAATTTGTATAGGTAATGACTGCCGCATCCTTAATGCATTAGTGGTTCCGTCCCTACCTCACACCTTTATCTTCGGTAGTGACTTTGCAAAATTATTTGGTGTAGTTGCTGACTTTAGAAGTAATAATTGGTTTATCCAAAGTAACATTGGGAACGACATTGGGTATATAGGTTCGTCTTCCATCCCTTTGAACACTGAAGATTCCTTATTTGGTTTACATGACCTTTCAGATGCTCAATGTGTGCAAGCACAAGAGTTAATAAATTCATTTAGTGAGATTAGCAGCGACGATAGATTAGGACGAACTCACCTAATTGAAATGGACATAGACACAGGCAATGCCAAACCCTTCCATAAGAAACCATATGTCATGTCACCATATATGAGTAAGATATTGAATGAGGAGTTGGACGACATGCTTAAACTTAAAGTTATAGAACCGTGTACTAGTCCGTGGTCCTCTCCAGTTTTGTTGGTTAAGAAAGCAGATGGAGAATATCGCTTCTGTTTTGATGGTAGAACCCTGAACGACTTAACTGTTCATGATTCGTACCCCCTTGCAAACGTAGACAGAATTCTCAATATGTTGAGAGGTGCGAACTACATTTCGTCACTTGATTTGAGAAAATCGTTTTGGCAAATTCCTCTTAGTGAGTCGTCTAAGGATAAGACTGCCTTCAGTGTTATTTCACGAGGACAATTTAGATTTACATGCATGCCGTTTGGGTTGAAGAATGCTGCGCAGACACAACAGCGTTTAGTAGATGCAATTTTGGTCCACGTTTTGAACCCCATGTATTTTGCTATTTGGACGACATAATATTATGTTCGTCATCTTTTGAAGAACACCTAAAGTTATTGGTAGAGGTTAAGCAACGTTTAAAAGAAGCTAACCTCACTATAAACATAAGTAAATGTGAATTTTTAAAAGACACTTAAATTTTGGGTTATATAGTAGGCTCTAACTCACTTCGTACAGATCCCGATAAGGTGTCGGCAATGGTTAACTTTCCTCGTCCGAAAACCACAACGGAGATTAAAAGGTTTATAGGAATGTGCAGCTGGTACCGTCGTTTTATAAAGAATTTTTCGTCTTTAGTTTCGCCTATCAATGACCTCATTAAGAGTAAGAAAAAAGGTCAAACTGTAAATTGGAGTGCGGAAGCAGAAAATTCATTTGTGCTGATCAAGCAAGCATTAGTTTCTGCACCTCTTCTTTCGCAGCCAGACTACTCAGCACCCTTCATTGTTGAGTGTGACGCAAGCAACACTGGGTTAGGAGCTGTTTTGATTCAAAATGTAAAAGGAGAAGAGCGTGTAATTTCGTACGCAAGTAAAACCCTGAGCCGTACAGAGCGCAATTATTCCACCACAGAGAGGAGTGTTTAGCAGTTATTTTTGCAATTGAGAAATTTCGTCCGTGGGTAGAAGGAGTTCGCTTCACAGTTGTCACCGATCATTTTTCGTTACTTTGGTTGAGTAATCTTCAGAATCCAACTGGAAAACTCGCCAGGTGGTCAGTTCGATTAAGGCAACATTCATTTGAATTGGTGCATAGGAAAGGAAAGTTTAATATAGTCCCAGATTGTCTTAGTCGTGGTGTTCCCTTAGAAAATCCAGAAGTTAATTTAGTAGAGATTAAATTTGATGGTGTAGACTTGTGGTATGAATCTTTGAGAAAGAAAATTTTGTTGTCACCCAAAAGCTACCCACAATGGAAAGTGGAAGATGGGTTTATTTATAAGTTTATACCTTCCTATTACCGCATTCGGCGAATGTTGTAGAGTGGAAGTACTTAGTGCCAAAATCTCAGCGTATAAATGTCATTAAATCATGTCATGACCCCCCTTCAGCAGGACATTTTGGTTCTTTAAAAACTTTGTCTCGTGTCCAAGAATTATATTATTGGCCAAAGATGATCTTTGACATACGTAAATTTTGTAGGAAATGTTTGGTTTGTGGTGCTCAAAAACCACCCAATAAAGGTCCCCTTGGGATGATGGGAAAGGAGAAAGAGGTTGGACTACCGTTCCAAACCATTGCTTTAGATTTGATGGGTCCGTTTCCTCGTTCCAAACGCGGACATAAATGGCTTTTAGTTGTTGGTGATTGATTGGTTCTCGAAGTATTCGATTTTGCAACCTTTGCGAAGTGCCACGGCACATTTGATTGAGAAATTTTTGGAGGAAAAAGTATTTCTTGTCTACGGTGTACCACAGTTTGTTATTTGTGATAATGGTCCACAATTAATTGGACGTATTTTTAAAGCTTTGTGTGCAAGGTACGAAATTCAAAAGATTTGGTATAATGCTGTTTATGCTCCCCAATGCAATTTTGTGGAAAGAATCAATAAGACAGTTGGTACAGCAATCCGTTCATACGTAGAAGGACATGATACGTGGGATAGTGAGATATCAAAGATCCAATACGCAATCAACTCAGCAAAACATGAGTCCACCAACTATTCTCCAAATTTTTAGTCTTTGGTCGTCAGGTACCCTTAAGTGGAAAAGCTTATAATGATGATTTTAAACCTGGTGAGGATGTTGATGTCGTCTCCAGTAGTAGACCTTCTTATGTTTTGGATCGTCAACTTTTATTTGATATTTTTGGGAATGTCCGTGAAAATTTGCATGTAGCTTATCAACGTTCGAGTAAACGCTACAATCTTAGGAGAAGAGACATTTCGTTCCAAGTCGGAGAAAGTGTTTGGAGAGCTAATAAGGTCCTCTCGAGTGCTAGTGATAAGTTTTCCGCTAAGTTAGCTCCAAAGTTCATTATGAGTAAAGTTCGAAAAAAACATTCCAATTTAGTGTATGAGTTAGAGAACGAAGATGGAACAAGAGCAGGAAATGGCACGTAAAGGACTTGAAACCAGTTGAAGCGTCGTATCCAAATGAAAATGATGATCCTGACGATTAGTTCCGGTCCGGTCATCTCTTTGATGTTAAGTAATGCAGTAGTGGTTTGCTGTGTTTTGTTCCGATTTTTGATTTAGTGTCGGTTCATTAATTTTGAGTATTTTGTTTAAGAAGTGAAATAAGTGGTTAGAGAGTTTGTAGGTTTTGTAAGTTTGAGGTGTGCCTTGGTGTGCACGCTGGTCGTTTTGCTCGCGCGTTATTCGGAGATGTGTTTAGAAGATGTCTTTAACAGATATCTTTACAATGTAGAAGTAAGTGGGCTATTTAATTGTTAGTCCTGATTTCTACTTATCTAGGTAGAGAGAATATTAGTTTATTCTTTCCTTGTTTTTTGACCGTTCGAAATTTTTGGTTTGATAAGGTCAAGGTTGGCTTGGTGAGTCTCACCATTTGGTCCATCACTAATGAGATCTGTTGTTTGTTGGAACTTAGTGATAGGATAATCAGTAGGGTGTAGGATATTACAGCCCTAACTGGTTCGATTTTGTATTTTGAATTTGTTAAGTAACCTTATGGTTAGGTTACCTTCATTTTGATTATCTCTTTGTAATAAAGTGATAATATTTTGTATTTTGAATTTGTTAAGTAACCTTATGGTTAGGTTACCTTTATTTTGATTATCTCTTTGCAATAAAGTGATAATATTTTGTATTTGAATTTGTTAAGTAACCTTATGGTTAGGTTACCTTCATTTTGATTATCTCTTTGCAATAAAGTGATAATATTTTGTATTTGGGTTTGATAAGTAACCTTTTGGTTAGGTCACTTTTGTTTTGATTATCACTTTGTGATGATAGTGTTTTAAATTTAGACCTATTAGTAGGGTCTTCTTTTTGATTGTCACCTTATAGTGATAATACTTTGAATAGTTATGCTGTTTTGTTGAGCAAGCATTCCTTTTTTTTAGAGAGAGCTAATTGAGCTCCAGGAAGTGAAGTTTTTTTGTGGAATTTGAAATAAATTGTAAAATGTTTGGTTACAGGTAGTAAATATTAGCCTTGTTTGAAGTAGGAACCTCAAGTTAAAGAATTATCGTGAATTTGAATTTTTTTTGTCCCGTGGAGTGTTTGACTTTCTAATTTGACCCCCTCCCAATTTTGATTAATACCGATTGTGACTCCCCGATTTTGTCTCCCGATGGACGTCAGGTACACGTAGTTACCAACACACTCGCATTTGTAAATATTTGTCTCCCCCATTTGAATAAATTCATAAAAATTGCATAGTTAATTAGGAAGGTAGAAAAGGCTAGTATTATTATAATAAAAAATTTTTTGTATTTGTTATATTTGAAGTTGTTCCTTAAAGGAAAAAAAAACTTTTTTCTTTTAGGAAAGGGGTAGTGTAACAATTTTATTTTCGCATTAAAAATCTCTTCATTAAAGGTACAACGAATGTTAAAACACCTTTATTAACTAAAGTAATAATACGTGTAACAATCAAATTTTGCATTAATACAGTATCTAGAGTCGTTAGTCTATTTGTTTCGGAGGTCGGTGTATTCCACAGCCACAGGCACGCGCGTGAGAGGATTGACAACCCCCCTCGGGACCCTCCCACCATGCAAGAACGCGGCAGGGGCACTCGTCGATAGGTAAAAGCAGCGACAGCATGCATTCGAAGAGAATGGCGAGTGACCTCCGGGTCGCATTAATTGTGTGACACACTTCCTGAGTAACGGTTGGTATTGTATATTCGTTATCATAGTATCTAATTTAAAAATTTGTTTAGCGCAACTACGACTTACAAACTACGACTTACAAACTACGCAACGAAAATTATATTTATAACTAAGATTGGACCCTGGAAGATTACGCTACAAAATTTATGCAACTTTGAATCAATGTAAGAAACCCACTTCGCTTCAACACCGGTATTTAAAGCATGGAAAGCAGGAATAATTAGCTGCAGACTCCGCACGGCGATGCAGTTCCCAATCTAGCCAAGGACAACAGCCCGGGGTTTGGTTCGTAATAGCTTTAAGATTTCCTCAGTGCTTCCTTCTAAAAGCACGTTATTTCGTTTTGTTTTATAGAAGCACAAATTTGTTATTCAGTTTATCTGTAGCTAAGCTGGTTTTCTCCAGTATCAAATTTAAATTTCACTTAGTTTCGTAGATATGTGACTACACGTGGCTTCAGCATAAATTAACAGCTGCGGCTACGTCACCTGTTTGTTTGAAATATGCCGTCAACAATTGCACAATTGCAAGCAGATGTTTAGTATTACATTACTACCACCTTTGATAAAATTAGAGAATATCTTTGTGAATATTTTGACTTCAAATCGATTTTAATACTGTTAACTTAAAAAGAAGGTTTTGTATATTAATTTGTAAATGACCTACACAGATCTGATTGGGTTAGAAAACCTTAGTATAACCAGTCACACTGGATTGTAAGATATTTGAGTAAGAATCAAGTTGATAAACTTTACAATAATTCTTCAAGTAATTCAAGTATTCATTTTATTTTATTGCATTAAATTTTATTTACAGAAACAGAAAAATTCTTTCTAGTAAATTTATAATCCACGCTTAAAGTCTTTTTATTCTGATCTAGTTTGATCAGACCTGATAAACAAAAAGCAATAAGAGTTCAATTTTATGGTACCCTTATGTAGGAAACATTCTTTTGCATTTTTAGATATATTTGAGGGACACAAATAGTGTTCCCATTTTTATGTGACTTAATTATTATTTTTCCTTACAGGAACAGCGTCTTATTCTGTTAAGACAGGTTTTTGTCAGCGAAGGCGATCTTTTTTTCTTTGGGTCTTCACGTCCGCCCTTAGAAATTAGCCATGACATTTACATG
Source organism: Platerodrilus igneus (assembly GCA_036346225.1). Taxonomy (NCBI): domain Eukaryota; kingdom Metazoa; phylum Arthropoda; class Insecta; order Coleoptera; family Lycidae; genus Platerodrilus; species Platerodrilus igneus. The sequence continues at coordinate 720,210 of JARFIW010001276.1, read as the reverse complement.
AATCAATCTGGACTTGGTGGCGCCTGTTTGTTTTAGTTTGAGTGTGACCCCCACAGATTTCGACTTACCCCCATTGCTCATAGCTCTACCCAAGGAATAGACCCCTAGTTACGTCGGAAGACTTTGTTTTGCAGACACCTAACTTGGAGCATGGTGATTATAAAGTAGTGTCGGCCAGAAGTATAGAAAAGCATTTCACTAGCGCCCATGCGTGAGGCTAGCGGAGCCAATTAGAGAGAGGAAAAAATCGTTACATCACTATCTGATGTTAACCAGAAGTATCCGAACAGCTGATTTGGAAGTGTTCCAATTTGTTCTACCTAACATTGCCAACCTTTGTTTTATGTTCAACCAACACAACTACGCCAGATATTTGGTGAATTATTGTGATCAATTGATGCGAGTAGATGAAAGGCACCCTGGCTTACGTGATCAACTTCTCAAAGGTTCGTTTAGTATCAAGAAAACCGACAAACCCTTTTCCAAGCAACCCATCTACCTTACGCCTGAGCAGACCATCAATGCAGATGCGGACAATAAATTAACGGGTGTACTTAATATGAGAAATTCCATCTCGGTACGACAAAGGTAGTGCAAATCATTAGTTATGTGCTAAACACTGCAGGGTTAAGAACTGCTCAGGATATTAGCGCGGAGTTGCATAAAAAACATATCGCTAATAATACGGTTCCGCTGAATGATGTTCTTGCTCACATAAAACAAAACATTTACCCTTTTTCGACGGACGTCAATAGGTAATTTTTATACAATATTTCTAATGGATAAGCAGCCAAACAGCCCAGTTTCTACTGAACGTTCAAGAGAAAGGCAAGGAACTCCGACAAATCTTCATTGCAGAATGTGCTGTGGATCAGCACAGATTTGAAAAAAGTATCAAAAGAAACAAAATTTATAGTTTCTCTGATATGTTGAAAAAACCAGCGAAAATATGTGCTAAAGTACATGAAGTCCGAATACATTATAATTTGAATAAGGGTCGCTATACTTGCGGCCACGTCCTCAATGCTCCACCCGAAGGTACTACATTGTAGAAGTCCGAATACAGCGAGACTTATTCGGAAAATTGTTAAGCATTTCGCTAGAGAAAAAATTAGATCTGGAGAAAGTGTTAACTAATCCGCTAATACCGGTTCCCTTGTCCCTAAGTCACATCGACGGAACTAAGTGTAAAATAACTAAGTCTGCATTGCTTCAGCTGTTGGAAAGCAAAATAGACAGTAAGGCGTGTGAGGCACTGCAAACTGTTGACGTGATGGTGTAAGATGGAGGAGGTTTCACTAACATTTGGGAGGATTTCCACAAAACTATTACAAATGATTTCAGCAAATACAGCGCACACTATTATACTTACATTTGATCAATACTCCAGCCCTTCCATAAAGGACAATGAACACGCATTACGACAAACGCAGAAAACCCACCAATATTGCATCAATGGTCCTGATCAAATTCGTCCTTCAGATTTTTCTTCAGAGCTACGAAACATTAACTTTAAAGAAGTATTAATAGATTTTATATTAGATGATTGGGCACATGATAAAATGGTTCTATTTGCCGAAATAAAACATTTACGTCCGTTATAAAACGTGTTTCAAATATCAAGTAGTTGACGGCAAAATGGTAAAAACTACAGAAAACATTTTATCCACATCATTACTTGGGGAATCTGATACAAAAATCATTTTTCATACTTGTAAAGTGGAACCAAACGCAAATATTGTTGTCAGATGTTCGGATACCGACATTCTAATCATCATGTTAGGGAACATACAAAATTTAAACACAAATGTTAAAGTTTGGTTAAGAGTTGGAGCAGGTAACTCTGAAAGATTCATTAACGTTTCGAAACTGCATGAGGCTTTAGGGGAAAAAAAGTGCCTCGCGTTACCAGCGTTTCACGCCTTTACAGGGTGAGACTTTAACCCGTCGTTCTATCGCAAAGGCAAAAAAGCGGACGGTTACCTTATTGCAGAAGTCAGAAAGGTTTATGGATGCTTTTGCAAATTTATCAAATGTTTCAAAATGCGACATAAAAGGTATATATTCAACTATAGAACAATTTGTGTGTATTATGTACGGATGTAACACCACGAATTCAAATAACGCTCGAGTAGCCTCGTTTATGAAAACAAATAGAGTTAAAGATGTAAAACAGGAATTAAAACTAAACACCAAAAACTTTGACGGGGGCGCATTACCACCATGCAAGTTGGAACTGCAGCAACAAATTAATAGGGCCGCTTACATCAGTTGCTTATGAAGGCATGCATTCTTGAAGTATCCAACGCAACTTTCACCGTTGCAGTACGGATGGGAAAAAATTGACTAAACATTTCAATTTACATGGTTCGTAGGCGACCAGTTACCAAGATACATCAGTGACGTCATTATAGGACAAAACACCAATGAAATAGGTGATAAAATTATGCATATGTTATGCTAGTTTAGTTAAAAAATCATATCTTCCATCATATAGATACCGATGGTACCGAAAATGAAGAGGATGCCGAAGAAGATGATGACTTCAATATGTCGGACGACGAATCTACCGAGGACCCAGGCGAGGCCTTCATTAACTAATTAAATTGTATTATAGACTTAGTGTTTTTTCGTTAGGACAGAATGGTTTACAAGATAAATAAACAATTTCTTATTATAAAAATTCGATCCTTTCAACTGAAGACAAAATCTAGTTAAAATTATATGGTGGTGAAGGAAATATAAGTTCAACAGCACTATACCAACCTTTAAAAGGAGAAGTAAATAAAACTGTTTTAACAGTTATAATGTTAACCATAAATCAAACATGAATTTGTGTCATGTAGCGATAAAGATGATAACTCATTAGCCGTTGCGCGGCACTTAAGCTTGCTCCTGTGTACGTCGTGTCCCATTATATTACTTGCAGCAATGGCATATTGAGTAGTTTAGGATCTAAGGAGGTTGTAAAAAAATTCAGCCGGTATGAAATAAGTTAAAAATTTTTATATTTTTTACTTGTTCGAACGCTTGGCAGCAGTATATTGTCCCGCCAAATAGACTGCAGGACATGATTTTTTGTCGTCTTAAGATGACTTCAATTAGTTAAAGCAAGTTCCAAACTGTATGATATCGGAAATTTTACTATTATTTTTACATTTTGCGGGGTTGCGGCTTATCCGTTACACACTGTCCCGCTATCCTTTTGCAGCAATGCATTTACACAATTGGGGCTATTGAAATTATTGAAAGAAACACAAATCAACTGGTATGAAATAGGTCATTCAAAAGTGTCACGAGCTCCCGGACTATAAGATAAGAGTTTTTAATATTAGGAAATGAATATTTTCACAAGTTATGAGGTATTAAAAGTTTGTTCCAGCAGTAGGAAACACCTGCTTGAACAAAGCTATTATAAAAAACACAAAGAAATTATAAAATAATTAATGTAATTTATACTTTAAATTTAGAGATGAACGGCACTTTTAGTGTATCAACGAGTCATAGAAACCATGATAATCTTTATGTACTACAGGTTTAAGTGCTTGGAGATGTTTAAATTTATCTCCGTTCAAAGTTAATGGCGAATCGTATAACTTATTCATGGTTCCTACATTGCAATTCATACGCATTGGTAAGAGACTCCATTTATCATTAAAATCTAGTTTGTACTCTATGCCACTGAAAGAGTATTTTAGCGTCCTCAAATCTGTTACACATAAATCGCCTTTTTTTTGGGACCATGGCGTATGGAATAATAGTACCGAACTTCATCGAAGTAGTTAAAAAATTCGTGATCTATGTACTTAACCTTATACGACGCTTTTGAATTTTTTCGTGATTGCTGAATTATTTGAATGTACTTCGATGGTACAAAAATTTCTGTTCTTTTTGAAGACTTCAATTGTGGAATGGAAGCTATCGCATTCCATTTCCGAATGCTCTTTAACTAACTACTTTTGAATTATGACATCATTGTTGGTAAGGCATAGTGGAGTAAAGTATTAGCTAAAGTAATATTTCGATTTTGAACGCAGCACCAATCGCTATATAATATTTTTACTTTTTCTTTATCGCATTGCTTCACCTCATTTGCTATAAAGCCTGTCAAACAAGAAGCGAAACAATTGGCATCTAGTCCACCTTCCCCCTTCATGCCAAACGTAGCAAAATACGTTATCATTGGCTAAATCTTAAATCGTGAAATCGTGGCATGCCAGTTTTTGTTTAAAATAGACCATCCCCGCCGCGGTAAGCAAGGTATAAACTGTACTGCTTGAACATCCATCGTAAAAACACAGACATTCCCAGAGTTTATAGCCTGTTTTTTGTCGTGAGTTTTTTCCATCCTTGCTCGGGTTTTGGCATTTATATGTGGCTCGTGTGCATCAGTAGCTATATTTCCTTGCTTAAAACTAAAACAAAGATCGCATTTATCTTTGCGCGGGTGGAAAATGTCAATATTTAAACGCCTCATTTCAGATACGAAAACTTGTTTGCTGAGAGGTTGTTCTGCCACTTCTTGTCTATAAAGTTTGTAAACTTCAGCATGTGATTGCAATACATTTTCTAGGTATACTTTGCTGGTAGTATATCTACAATAATGTGATGGCATTTTAGGTAGTTTGACGAAATTCTTGTACAGGACATCTTCAAAAACTGTTTAAAGGGTTAACTTTCCTTTAAATGTTTTAGACGTTGAAGAATGAATGAATCCAAAGTGATGACTATTTTTCACCCAGTTCAAAACTGTCCACTCTCCCAACCCAAAAGTATTAAGCTACATTTTCTTACATACCGGAATTAATAGATGTTTACTTTTAGGTGGTACAACAGAGTAGTACTTCGACGAGATCTGCTTTGTGTTGTTTTTGTGCTGTAGTAGACTTATTTACTAATGTCGTCACAAATATTTGTCGTTTCCACTCTAGCTCTGACCAAAATTTTTTGAATATTTCTTTTCTTTGATCTTCACTCACGAGACTACATTGACGTTTTAGTTTCGAATTCGCACATTTCTTGGAATCACACTGCTCCATAATTCTAGCATTCCTTGTAATTATTTTAGTTCCACTTTGCCCTTTTTAATTCCATCTTATTCCTATCCCTTTTCCCTCAGAAATTGTGCTTTGTTTCTTCTCCATGTACTTTAGTCGCCTTGCCCTTTTTTGGCTCGTTTCCTTTTCTTAGTTACTATACATTCGATATTTTCTTCTACATTTCATTGTGACGTCTTTTACGCCTGATCGGTAAAGAAATTTCGTTGAGGAATGTCGGAATCATCTGAATCAGTGCCTGGAATGTAGCTTGATCCTGAATCATCAAAAACTTCCTCAAACTCTAAATTTTCTTTTTCTAAATCATTCTCAACAGTATCTTCCCGATCACTAGCTGTGGTTCCGTCATCTAAGGTCTGATCGCCTTGTTCGACACTTCCGACTTCCTGCAGTAATTACAAAATTGGATATTGATGGATCCGGCAAGGTATCTTGAACAGTGTTTTTGTTGGTGTAATCAATATTAACTGGACAAAGAAACTATTAATTTTTGTAATAATTTCAATATTATCAAAAATTATATGAACTTCATTCGGGTTATTTTGAGGTTCCCGGTTAGTAGAAACAGGTCCATTGCAATCATTATTATCATTCGACGTATTATTAGTTTTTAAACTATTACCTGTCGCCATAAGTAAGCTCAACTTGTCTGAAAAAAATTTGCAAATTAAACAAGCTATACTAGGACAATATTGCAATAAAATTCATGACTCAGAATTGTGCCATAAAACACCTGAATAGAAATGATACGTAAAAACCTCGTAACTAAAAGATTTGCTATATAAAATTAGTTAATACAGCTCATTGAAATTGTCTTCTTTGAAAATTAAATTATTGTCGCGTTTATTATGATAGTACAATCACAATTCCACCACTCATTACAAATTGTTTTAGTTCAAAAGTGAAAACTTCAAACTAACCTCACAATTAACCTCATACATACATAAATTCCTTATTTTTATTAAAAATAAGTTCGCAGGATAATACCTTCATCATCATCATTGAGTCTTCAGTCCTGAAACTGGTTAGACGCGTACCATCATTGTTTCCTATTCTGAACTAACCTACAGATTTCCCCGAAATTTGCACAGTCTGCATCTATCACTATCTGATCTAGGTCTACATCCACCTCTTTTTTCCTATCTTTGCTTGTCATATATCCCATACTATTCCCCAAAAATGCCTTAGAACGTATTCTGCCCTTCTATTTCTCATATTTTTTTCCAAAGATATCCTTGTTCCCCTACTGTTTCTATAACCTATTTGTTATTACCTTTGTCTGTCCATTCTCATACATCTGAAGCACGGCATTTCAAAGGCTGCTACTGTTCTTCTGTCTGCTTTTCAGACTGCCCGTATTTAGTAGGCATACTGTCTGTGCTGTGCTCCACACATACGCTTTCAACAACTTTTTGTTCTATGTTTGTTGTCTTTCATCATAGGCGCCGTTTTTTCTTGTTAGATGCAGTTCGATCCCCTTCTATTGTTTTACAATTACATACCCTATTTCTCCGGCATTCAGCGGAGGCGGCTCCGTGGCGTAGTGGTATGTGTGTGACTACTACGCCCAAAGTCCCGGGTTCGAATCCCGACACGGTCCGCTTGAAAAATGTTAGGCGAGCATTTTTCAAAAAAATACACCCTCGTTCGGATGAGAGGTAAAATGGAGTTCCCGTGTGTGAGTGTTGTCACGCACGTTAAAGATCCCTACCTTGCTTGGAACAGCAAGGATTCGACAAAATTCCAAATTTTCCAGGTATAAAAAAACTCGCTTCCTGGCCAATGTAGTACCTTTGGGGGAGCATTGGAAAATCACATGCAAGGTTGTGAAGGGGGGTAAGCAGCCTGTGGCTGCCAAATTCCCCCAGCACTTGAACATTTACTGATTTAATATTTTTTCCAATATATCTTTTCGCACAGTCAACATTAGTTGCAGATATTTCACAACCAACACCTGTAGTTGTTTATAATAATCATCAGATTTATCTCCGCTTATTTTTTCATCATTGGGTTTTCCGTCTCAAAACTGGTTGGGCATGTACCTGCACTTATTTATTCTCTAAACTAACTTACATAGTTCCCTGAAATTCTCACACAGCAATACAGCTCGGTTCCCCTTCTATTGTTTTCTAATATTATGCCTTATTTCACTGAGATTTATTAAAGGGTGTTAAGCAACCTGTGGCTACTAAGATCCTCCAACACTTAGACATTTGCCGAAATAATAGTTTTCCAGTAAATGCTTTCATGTAATTACCATTATTCGAGAATATTGCCCATCCAGTGCTTGTAATTGCTTATAATAAATATCATGTTTAAGTGCAGTTACTTTTTTCGTCATTAATTTATCCATGTTGGGACTGGTTGGATGCGTACCTCCATTGATTTCTATTCTGAGCTAGCCTGCACATTTCCCTGAAACTCCTACAGCCTACATCTTTCACTATCTGTGTGCAGTAGTCTAACCTAGGTCTACCTCTTCTTCTCATTTTTCCTATCTCTGCTTCTAGTATATTCCGCACTATTCCCTCATGCCGTAGTATGTGGCATATCATCCTATCTCTCCTATTTTCTACCGTTTTCCACATATTTCTTTCTTCCCCTACCATTTTTAGTACCTCTTCGTTCTTAACTTTGTCTGTCCACGATATCTTCATCAATCATCTGTAGCACCACATTTCAAAGGCTTTTACCTTTTTCTTGTCCGCTTCTCCTACTGTCCAGGCTTCACAGCCGTACAGTGCTGTGCCCCATACATATGTTTTAAACAATCTTTTCCTTGTTTCTATGTTTGTTGTCTTTTAACACGGTAGTTGCTTTTTCTTGTTAAATGTAGCACGACCTTGTGCTAATCTTTGTTTTATATCTTTTGTGCTTTTCCCATCTTGCGTTATTTGGCTTCCGAGGTAGCAGAAATCCTTAACCTCTTGTAAGTTCGTGTTACATATTTGTATTCTTGTTTTTGATTTATTTTTCCCTCCTTTACATACTAGTACTTTAGTTTTACTTTTGTTAATTTTCATACCGTATCTCTACGTTAGAACCGTTTCCATTTCATTGAGAGCAGCTTCTAATTATTCCTTGCTAGATGCTAATACCGCTATATCATCTGCAAACCTAAGCATATCAATTTTTTGTCCCTGCATAGTAATTCCAAATGTCTTCCTGCATTTGACAGTATTCATTGCCTCTTCAATGTACAAGTTAAAAATTAATGGGGATAGGGAACATCCCTGTCTCACCCCTTTCCTGATGTTTACTTCTCTACGTTCCTGCTCTAATTCTATTACTCCTGTTTGCTCTTTGTATAAGCTATGTACTATCCGTCTATCTCTATAACTCATTCCAATCTTTTTGAGTATTTCGAACATTTTTTTCCATTTTACATTGTCAAATGCTTTTTCCAGGTGTACAAACCCTATATACACGCTTTCCCCTTTTTCTATTGTGTTCTCCATTATCACCCTCAGAGCTAAGATAGCCTTCCATGTTCCCCTGTTTTGCCTAAACCTAAATTGGTCTTCTCCTAGTATTTCTTCAGCCCGTTTTTCCATTCGTCTTTGTACAATTCTAGTTAATATTTTTGACACGTGTGCTGTCAAATTTATTGTTCGAAAATTTTCACATCTATCTGCGCGTTTCTTTTTTGGTATAGTTAATATGATGTTATGTTTAAAATCTTTGGGTATTTCGCCTGTTTCATACATATAGCTTACAAGTTGGAAGAGACGTTCTGTTACTGCTTGACCAGCGGCTTTTAGAGTTTCCGCTTACACCTTATCTGTACCCGGCGCCTTTTTTCAGCCCTTTAATGCTAATTCAAATTCATCTACATGTATAGAATATCCCAAGTCATCATTTTCAATGTTTGATTCCTTTTCTAAGGCAGTCAGTTCTTCTTTTGCATATAGATTCCCTATATATTCTTGCCATCTACCCACTTTCTCTACATTTTCTATAATGACATTTCCTCCCGCGTTCCTTATATTTTTACTATACGGTTTTATATCCCTAAAATTGCTTCTATGCTTTATCTGTCTTTCCTACTTCCATCTTAGTTTGTACCTCTTTGCACTTTTCATCAATCCATTGTTCTTTAGCTTTTCTGCATTTGCGAATAATTTCCCATTTTATGGCTTTGTATCTCTGTTTTCCTGTTTTGTCTGATTTATTTTTGTATTTTCGTCTTTCTTCTATTAAATTCAGGATATTCTTTGTTATTCATGGTTTCTTATTTTCTTTTTGTGTATATCCCAGAATATCTCTGGCCGCCATGTCGAGGCTGGATTTAATGTTATTCCATTCTGTTTATACTTCCTTAGTATCAGATATTTTCGCGATATCTTTGACCAATTCATTTGACCTTTTTTTGAATCTTTCTTGAATATCTTTCTCTTTTAGTTTCTGTAGGTCCAAGTGCCTTTTTCCGTTTCTTTTTTTCAAGTTTTTAAATTTAAGTGCGGCCTTCATAATTACGATGTTGTGGTCAATGTCTATATCTGCTTCTGGGTAGCTTCTACAGTCCTTTACTTGATTCCTAAACCGTTGTCTAACAAGAATGTAATCTATTTGATATTTTCCTATATCTCCTGGCATCTTCCACGTATATCGTCTTCTAGCATGATGTTGAAATAATGTGTTTGTAATGATTAAATTGTTCTTGTCGCAAAATTCTACCAGCCTATTTTCCCTGTTGTTTCTCGTGCCTAAACCAAATAAACATACTACCGCCCCTTCCCTACCCTCACTTACCACTGCATTAAAATACCCCGTAATTATTAAATTTTCATGTCCTTTTACGTATCTTAATATGTCTTCGATATCTTTGTAGAACGGTTCTACCTCTTCGTCACTGTAGCAAGAGGTGGACATGTATACTTGTATTATTACTGTGTTTACCGGTTTAGATTCTAATCTAACCACGAGTACTCTTTCATTCTTTTGTAAGTAATTTTCTACACAGTATCCTATCTTTTTCCGCATAAGTATCCCCACACCCAAATTTCCTTCTTCTGCTCCTGTATGAATTACCCTGAAGTTTCTACTCCAAAAATCCTCCGCCTCTGGCCTCCGAACTTTTCTGATCCCTACTATGTCTAGTGATAATCTATTCATTTCGATTTTTAGGTTCTCTAGCTTACCTACTTGCTTCATACTTCTAACATGCCACGTTCCGACTCGCAAAATGTTCCGGACTCTTATTCTTAACTTTCCGATCGCATCCTCCGAAGTAGTCCCCTCCCGGAGATCCGAATGGGGGACTATTTTAACTCCGGAATCTTTTACCCAAGAGAATGCCATCATTTTATTATAATTTAGGTACGCTGTGTACTTGAGAGGTATGTGGTGGTTTCCCGTTGCCTTCCACATCGCGGTAGTGTGTCTTAGACTGCCATACCGACCCCTATGGTCTCTGCCAATCTAAGTACCGAAAGAGCCGCTGCTCTCTTTCCGGGACCTATCTTCGTCTGGTTCCTCACTAAAGACCCTATTACTTTGGTTGGACCTGTAGTTTGGCTCTTTAGCTCATTAGAACACGCAAGCCATTTCACCTGTTCTAGTAATCTAGAACTTCGGCAAGGTGCAGGTCCATTCGAAATGGAGGATAGTACCAAATATATAATTTAACATAGATGGTTAATACTTACCATTGCAATAATTAAGATTCAAGCAAAGAAAGTATCTCATTGAGGATAATTAACCGCATCACAACACCAACCTGACATACGTGGTTTTGACACATGCGTTGAAGCTGCTTGCAGATACGAGTTTTTTAATAGCTTTAGTGCAAGCGTATTTGAGCCAGTTATGAAATACGAGTATTATCATTTTCTGGAGACTGCTGCACTAGACTACAAAATCCACATATCCCAAAATCGACAAAAATTGAGATACGACGTTTTGACTTAACAGCGACGACATGTTAATGCCGTGTTCCAATTTTGTAAACATCAGTCGCAAATCGCCCTTTTCACTGATGTGCAACTATTTATTTTCTTACACAGTAATTAATTACTGCACTTAATTCACGCATACAAAGCATAAGCGTTCGCACGGCATAGCTCGGGCATGACCCCTGCAGAAGGCACGAGAGTGATAATAGGTTTGTCGTTTACTTGGTTAAATAACTGATGGGAAGGCGTCACTATCTCTAATACCCTTACATAAAGATGGAACAATGCACACGGGGAGAGGTAGAAACCCTTATGCCCAGGAGACTAAAAGAAACACTCTAAGGGCACTCGATAAAGGTTCCCACTAGAAGGGACTGCACCTGAAAGGGAGAGTTACAGTTACTACATACAATGGTATCACTATTTGTGATCCAAGATAAACAACAATAGTATTTGAAGAATTAGAATTTACTAACTTTCAGTATTTTGTGTAAGACAATCAAAAATAATAAGATTATTGCCAAATAAAGTATTTTTATTTCTCAAATTAAATAAATTTTGATGTTAAATTACAAGTCAATAAAATATTTTCAAGAATAATTCTTAAGGGTTTACCTCAAATCAAAATTATTGGCTAAGTTTATTCATTTTACTTAATTAGTAACATTAATGAGGCACATCATTTGTATGAGTCCTATCAGCTTTCAGAGCTGAATACTTTAATACTATACAGATGGTTATTAAAATTATTAAAATACTTAAGGCCAACTTAGAAACATTGATAAATTATATGTGTTTAACTTTTCATTTGGCATAAGTCTGCTAACCGAGCTAATCAATCCTAATATATGCATGCAAAAATAATCTTACATATAATTAGCTCACAAATATTTAATGGAACAAACAATGTAGCTATCTAAAAACAATTTTTTCAAGAGAACAGCTGGTACTGCATTATGTGGTACATTCTTCAAAGGAAAATTTTGTAATTTATTAAACAACTAATGAGCAACTCTATATGAAATTCTAAAACATTGAATACTTAATTTTGTTCCCAGATTAATTCAATTACTTCAACTACACAAGGTATTAAACCTGCATTAACATATTTGTAGCAATTCGGATCATTAACATAAAATTAGCAGGTATAAAAAACTTGCTTACTTTATTAATAGGAATAAACGATACGCGTTGAAATTATTTTACCAAAAAGTAATGATCCTGTGCTATGAATTATGTTAACAACCAATATCTTTAGCTTGTCGCTTATAATCAAACGTGCCCTTGATGTTTCGTATGTAATTTAAAACTCCTTTACAACCAACAGCTGTTCCAATATTAACTAATAATTTTATTTTGTTCCTAAATTAGCGCTGCAGATAAAGAGTATTACTAATAATTAAAAGCAAACTTCTTACAATCAACGAAGAAATCACTTCGGGAACTAACGTAGGCGCATGTTACTGAATATAAAGGACAATTCTAAAAATACACACCCTCCGAAAAGGTTTGGATCTTAGAGAAACACGCAGTGCTGCTTAATATTTGTTTCGGAAAACGTTCGTAACAGGCGCAGGCGTAAAAGGACATAACAACGACTGTGTTTGAAACGACACACAGCTGTATATAATAAACATTTTAGCGGTTAAATATAACACACCCTACAATACGTGTAATAGTTTGAAAGCATTTTTAAAATATCCAATACTAATAATAGCACTTTAGAAGATATAGAATAAACGATTATAGGAATTTAGACCAAAAATACTGCAAACTGTCTATATAAACGAAAACGAGGCAGTAGACGCTCTCATTCTTTTTTGATCTTCAACCAAGCTTCGAACTACGATAGTAAATGTGACTGAGTTGAGCTTTTTAATTACAATTAATTAATTATGCGCAAGTTGGTGCAAGTTTAATGTAGCAGTTGTGAGTTATATAAAGTATATTTGGAAAAGCAAAGCTTGCTGAACGTAAGTAGACTTTTTGCTATTTTTGGTTGGAGGCGCTTGGTGTGCACTGGGTTGGAATAGTGGATGTTGATGGACCGGTAGCGGATGTACGAAAGTTTGGAAGTACCGTACAGTGTATGCTGAGGGATCTGGGTAGAGGAATGCTGTTCTTGAAAGTGGGAGTCAACATGGACTGATTCATGCACCTGCAGTCATGAAGGAGGACTACATCAGAGAGGGTTTCAAAGCAGGGAGTTGGTTGTGTTACAGTCCAGGTAATGAATTTTATAAAACCCTTTGACTGCTGTGTTTTTTTTTGGTGATTATGATATTTTGTGCTTTTTTGGTGGATTTTTATTGAATTTTATGGACATTCGAATTGACCTTTTACTTTTGAGAAAGAATTATATAAAAATATATTCAGGTACAATTATGTATTATAAAATGAGTGTGTAATATTGGCTTTTGTACAAAGTAAACGGGTTTTTGGTAAACTTTTCAGTGCAATAGTTAGCACTTGGGTACAGAAAGGTTTTTACTATGAGCTCGTATTAGACCTGGGGTTTTAAAATAACGGTTAGGGATAAGCCCAGTTAATGATAGATATAAATAGATAAAATTGAAATTATTTTATTTTAAAATGACTCCGTTTAATTTTGATGATGGTTGTTAAATATCCGTAGTGTGAACTAAGAATGTAAAGACAAAATTTTTGAGTAGCGATTACATGTTGAAATAAAGTATGATGTAATTTTGGTAGTCAATTTTCTTTTGTTTTTGAATAAGTAGGGTAGCATTTTCAGAGAGCAAGTAAGCAGCCGTGGCTAATATCCCTGAGAAAGCGGAGCAGAAAGCTGTAAGCTTGGCGTCTTACATGAAGAGTATCTTCCAAGAGTAGTACAATAGGTGATACGAAATGCTAGTCTAGGTGGTAGAGCTTTGTTTCCAGAGTAGATGCAGAGCATTTATGGCACCCAATTTGTAGGGCTTTCGTTAGAGGTAAATTCAGAGAATTTATGACGCCCAAAGTGTGGAGCACGAATTAACCCACTTCTTTACAGGGAAGATCCAGAGCAATTATAGCGGCCCATTCGTGGAGCTTGTTCAGAGAAAAATGCGAAATTCGAAATCCAACGGCTGCTAATAAACTTAAAAAATCCACGACTTGGGCGCCATAATTACTGCGAACTTCAGTCTTTTAAAGACAGCTTACAACAAAAACCCTAAAATACTACTACTACGGCTCCACGATTTGGGCGTCAAAAATACTGAAAAAGCCGCTCTGATTTGAACTCTGGTTCTGATTAAGTACCTCGTTCATGGGTGCCAAAATGCTACCAACCTTCGGTGTTACTTATATACCTAAAAAGCTTAAGAATTTCTGCTTCATAATGAAGTTTGCCACGGCTGCTCAGCTGCTTTCTGCAATTCAACTAACTACTAGAAAAAAAATAGTTGTTACGGTAAATCACATACATTTATTACATAGTCGGAGAAAAATACACGCCAAATCACAAATAAACTCCTCCTTCACACATGATTTATACTTTATATACATCCTCTTTTAAAATAATACATTTGGAGATCAATAATTCCCCAGATTAATTATTTCCAATTGATTATCCGAGAAAGTAACAGAGCTTTACTGTTTCACTTTAATCTTGGTTTTATAAGAGCTCCCAGTAAAACCTTAATCTCTAGTGCTGCTGTTCGCACATTAAACAGCAAAAAGTCGCCTTTACTTTGTACAAACAAAACAAATATTACTAATATCGTAAACCTTTTTTTAAAATAAATTCCCACATAAAAATACAGTAAAATAATACAATAGAAAAAGTTCTATCTGTAACTCTTTCCAAGTTTGTATTTTTTTTGTTTATAAATTATAGCCACAATGCACAAAAATCATTAAACACCAGTTTATACACATAGGCAATAAAAGTAACAGTTAACTGGATACTATCCCTGCATACGGCCTACTATCATTCTCTCAGAGACTGCGGTATACAGGAACACCCCAAGCTAACTTGCAATAACCATAACTGCCAGCTGCAACCAGTTGACCACGAAATAAACTCATCTACCAGTTTGAAGTGCTTCCAAATTCCCCAAGCTCTGCTACTAATATCATTGACTGTTGGTACACAACTAAATTGACCAACCACTGACATCTACTCTATTTCCATTTGTATACTTTTGCACACTTAGTACAAATTAAAATTAAAACAGTCTTTACTTACGTAGAGAACTCTTATTCAACTCGTTAAAGTATTTCACTCTTGTAGCCATCAGCTAGGCTAAGATTAAGAGACTAAAAGAGCTCCACAACCATCTCTTGGTGTTTATACATCCTTCTTCCTCTTTCAAAGCATGTTAGAATTCTTTAAACTTTCTGTAATACAAACATTCAATTTTACGTACACTTCCAACGGTTACCCAATTTTTAAAACATTCTCGCTAACGTACACAAACAACTCCAACTGAAACTCACTTTTTTGAAAAACCACTTGAACATAACAAACACACACGCCTAACTAACCGATTTTCGTCGAATTTCAACAATCCCACTCTTGTATATTCATTCCAACTGACAAAAGTTAATATTTAAAAACGCCCCTAATGCAACCTATGGTATACCTATTTCACTCTAACCTACCAACTAAATCAACTATCCTTTTACCTTCAAACTGCGTTGTAGAACGACCAACCGCTTACCCCCTTCTAAACAACGTTCAAACTATGTTTATGTTAACACGTGCTACACTTATCTCACTTCTATACATACGCTCTACCCTCAACTATCTTTTACTTTGTTCTCACTCACTATACCTTGTATTCATTCACCTAAGCTAACGAACGCTAATGTTCAGCTACATCTATCTCACTTGTACCTATTCTATCTACTAATCTCTCCTTGTTTGCAAGCCGCATTTGTACTTGACAACGGCTGTTTACTCATTCCACCTATAAATCTATTTAATTGACAGTGTGAACCAACACTACCTGGAATTTGTTCAACGTTATCTACGAGTACATTCGTTTATTAATTTAATGCTAGGAAGGCTGTTTCAAAACACTTTCACAACTTCTCGTAAATAATATAACGGCCAACCTTGCTTGTAAACTATACGCAGAAACTAAAAACGGTTTAAAATGATAGAGCTTTTGAAAACACATCCACCTTTGCTATAATTTAACTATGCGGTTGAATTGGTTTATAATGTGAAATTTAGATGCTCGCTTCTCCCCTTTCAGTTCTAAAAGCTTTTGAAAAAAATTCTTATACTTAAATACAACTGTTAAAATGTGTTTATAACTATCAAATTTAAAATGCTATCTTATATACGCTATACCTTATGAATATTTACATCTGCAGGATTATGAAAATTAACTTTTAGCTTCCTAATATTAATAGAATTATTAAGTTCTACACTAATGTTTTGAGAAGCGTTTCAAAGTGTAATTTGTTGTTTTTACATGCTGAATCACGAAATAAGTTATCAAATGAATTATTAATGCCCTTTTAACACTCAAAAATCACAGTAATATATATAAAGTTTTTAAGCTATCGCTCGACCACGTTACAGAGTTGTGATAATTATTTTGAAGCATTCTGGAACACTATTGTTGTTTGTATATTAAAGGCAAATGATAGAAAGAAACACAAGTTCTAGGAAATAATCTAAGGTGCAAGTTTTAATTACCTTATAGTTGTACCGCTAGGATATTGTAAAGTAGCTTCTCAAGAATCATACACCAATGCTTTTTATCATCATACACCTTTGTTGACCACTAAAGCAACCGGATTTAGCAAATCCTTGTCATAAAGAATCTCCATTTTTTGTATATTTTAAAAAGAATAAATATTTTTCTTGAAAAAAATAGACAAATTAGATAATTTACATAATGGGAAGAATTTTGATGAACGTCTACACTACAAATGACGTCAGCTAGTATATATATTCGTGATCTGTTAGCCCCAGGGTAGAATTTTAAATTGCTGGTAACATTGAAACAATATATTAAATTCACGAAGATGAGCTAATCGTGAGAGTTTTTTTATTCATAGGAATAAAAATTAAAATTTGCTAAATCAAAAATGCTACAGCACTTAACCAAATACTTGGAGCACATTGATTTACTCAAGATTTAAACAGAAATTTGATGACAACTTTGCGATCATAATTTATAATTTTTACTCGTGTATTTATACCTTAGTAATAACATTTAATCAATCAGTCATCTGTAAAATCTATTTCCACCATATATACTTGGTGCCCTACGGTAGACTCTACAATCATAAATTTGATATTTTTTAGATTACTAAAGCTATACAATGTGATTTTTTTTATATAGATCAGTAATATTGGAAAATATTTAAAAAGTTGCTAACAGGACTGATCGAAGATGCTCTACTAAAGTAAAATATGTAGTGAAAGCCACCACTTCCAGTTTTACCGGAATTCAATACGTGATTGTTTTAAATAGAACCCGTTGGATATTTTTGACATTTTAATTCCTCGTTAAATTTTATAGAGTAGTATCAATAACCATTGTCTCTTTTGTTGTTATCGAGTTTTAATTTTATTGCAAAATTTTTAACATTTAGAGCAATATGAATTGTAATATCTAGAAGCTGACTGCACGCATAAAATTGATAATATTCGTATCTGTCAATAAGATTTGATGTTTTTTTCTTCAAAATGACAAAGATATGAAATGGAATATGCAGGGTACTAGAAATTTTATTTTAAAGTTTGACAACATAATTTCAAAAATTATTTTTTTACATTAAATGATACTATATAAAAATAAGTTAAGTACGACGACTATCATTTACCTATTTTAAACCTTTTTCGAATTGTTTGCAATTAAACGCTAAAAGTATAACTTTAGTTACATTAGTGTTAAATGTGATTGGCAAATACTCTTGTCTAATAAGATCAACATCATTTCATATCTGTGTCTACAATGCGATATCTGTCATTGCTTGCCAAAGCTTTACAAATTAAGACTATTTTGAAATGATAATAATTTCTGGTAAATATAATAGGACTTTCGAAATATTCAACGATATTATTTATTAAATATTTCCAAAGAAACGATGTATGGGTTTGTTTTTTTTGTTATAGATACGGTGTCTTTTTTGGTATCCGAAATTTTAATTCTATTTAAACGCATAAAAAATCAATGCAACTACCATATATTTGGTTTTATACGAAAGAAAATACTGTACAATTTAATATTTGAAAATTATTTCGGGCATATAACCTCCAGTGTTGTCCTCTAAACAGCAAGTGTTGTCTATGGTCCAATATAAATAATTCGATGTTGTAAAATCACAGAATCTTAGTGACCAATTGACGGACATGAACCTTCAAACCAATTTTATTAAATTAATTTTTTAATAAGTCAATTTAGTTTCCAGTTCTTCTCGCTAAAACTACACAAGAGTTTAAAAAATCATCGAGCATAGTCCGTCCGGTAATGTGGTCCATTACCTGTATCGCAAATACTGGTCTTGTTTTTGAAGAAATAAGACCGAACATGTCCCCAGGATGTAAATCACACTAAAGAGTGCGTTTGTCTTTCTGCATTGAAATCTCCAACGACGCTTGTGCAATCACTTTACTCTATAGACGTCAATTTTGTTAGTATATATACAGGTTACGCTAAAAATGTGTCTCTTCACTAAACACACTTTTCGATAAAAATGTGGATCGTATTTCCAAATTTTATGAGGTCAAAAAGTAAATTACCGACGCAAATCATGGCCTTCTGTACCAGCTGAATCTTACACGAGTGTAGACCAAGTTCTTTGCTCAAAACTAACCACGTGGTGGGCAGAAAATTCCCCAAATTTCAAGGTGCATTTCACAAGCACCACCACTTGTATGTGGTGGAGTGAAAAGTGGTGCGGTCGTTTGTGCTACGTTGGTGTTGGCATGTGCTACAAACCATATCGTTTGTGATATCCCCTTCTCGATATATTCAATAAACAAGTCGGGATGCTGCTGAAACGTCCGCATTTCCACCCCTACGAAGGGGGATAGAAAGTAGTGCATCCGTTTGTATTACGTTTGTGTTGAAAACCCTATCGTTTGTGCTATACCCCTTCTCCATATGCGTGTAAGTACAAAGCCTAAGGTCCCGAATTCGAATCCCGACCCGGACTGCTTCAAAAATGTTAGGCAAGCATTTTTCACAAAAATACGCCCTCGTTCGAATGAGAAGTAAAATGTAGATCCCGTGTTGTTACATACCAAAATTGACAATGCACCATTTTTAGCTATAGTTATAATTTATAAATTAATTCCCGCGTATTTTTAAATTAAAAATGTTAACTTCCGTCATCGCGGACAGTCGCGTCTGCGTAGACTGAATACGGGGATACGCGAGTGTCAAAAGCGGGACTAAGCCACAAGCTCTCGACGAAGCAACAACTACCTTGGTGTTGTGTGTGTTTTTCTTATTAGGTATATAAGTTCCCTGTATCTTACCTTTTATTGTGCCTGCTATCTTAACTCCTTTCATTCCCCTAGAAGGAAGGACGGATAGAAATTTCAATTCAACATGCCGTAACGCAACCCAACCTACAAATCACCGTTGGATCCTGAGATTAAGTTCCGAGATGCCACCACGTGAGTAATTTGATTTTCTTTAAATTGTGCTTGCAAATTTGACTTAAAAAGCGGTTGCATCACTCTTAAAGCGTGATCGGTAATATGTTATAAAATGGCGGGTGAAATATGCCGCGCGTGTAATTATAACAATACCGCGCAAAGCTATAACAGTGTGTGAGTGTTGTCACGCACGTCAAAAATCCCAACCTTGATAGTAACAGCAAGGATTCTGCAAAATTCAAAATTTCCAGGTAGAACTCGCTTCCTGGCCAATGTAATACCTTCGGGTGGAGCTTTGGAAAATCAAATGTACTATTCTCTTTCTCGAGATATTCAAAAAACAAGTTGGGAGTCCTACTGAAACATCCGCATCCCCTCCCTTTTACAGAGGGGTATAAAGTGATACATTTGTTTGTGCTACGTTTGTGTTGGTTTATGCTGCACGCTAGATCGTTTATTTTGGCCCCACCCTCCCCTCTTGAAATATTCAAAAAACAATTTGGGGTGCTGTAGAAATGAAGTGAATAAAGGTGAAGTGTATCGTTGAATAAAATGATCAAAGGGACTAGTCTATCGATTGAACATAGAAGCGCGAAGCGAATGTGTTGATGGAATACGGAGATACCGAACTCGGCCTTTTTAAGTATGAACGCCCTCCGTATTCACAAGCACAGAAAAAAGAAAAGGAGCATCTGGATAAAGATCCGACAATTGCATTGGTAATGTTAAAAGAATTGTCCAGTTATAATGGCATTCTTCGTTTTATGGGCTTGGATAGATTTTTTTTACATTACTGGTCATCAGAAATAAATTATTTATTATACGCTTAAAACTGCAAGTTTCCAAGGATTACGAGAAATACTACTGGACGTGTTGCAAAACCCATTACTTTCGGGAAGAAAACTTCATATTTTTCTATACCAGATAGGAGTGATAGACTAAGTGAACGTCATGACCACAACGCGATTTCGTTTGGTTGTCCGAATGGAAAAAAAACTGGAACTGATCCGTCTAAAATCGAAGTACTAGCTTTCTCTCTTGGTTTAATGCGGGCGTTCGTACTTTCGCTTACACAGTATTACACTTTTCCAAAGTACCTGAATACCTGTTCCTCTCTACTGACTGGAGTTCTAATAACTCAGAAATCGTCAATTGTTATAAATGATTTTAATTATCTAATGAAAATGTTTTCAAGTTGGAGCGAAATAAAATCAAACCCATATAATGGTATACGGTTTAAGAATTTATACATACATGTTGTGGCACTAATAATTTCGTTGGAAAAATATGAAGATGTTAAAATGTTGCTGGAATATTTTTTTGATGTTGTGCTACAGTTTAATTTCGCCCAACCTAATCGAGTGAAAATGTAACTAAAAATTTTTTTCAGGCTCTGCCTTGGGGAGACAGCAAGGAAACGAGCCGCACGTTGGGGAAACACTTGCTACTATTTTATACTAGCTGGAGTTTCACACTTTAAAGATATAAAATGTTATACTTAGAAGATGAAAAGTCTAAAAATATTATACTTTCAGCTAACTTGGCTTTTACCCAAAGGGAGAGTTATAGGTGGAACGGGCCTGATTTACGAATTTGAATAAAAGAATGTGTAATCTAAGTTGGATGCCACTGTATGTAACAAGTATTAATTAATCTTGAAGGGCAAATACAGGAAACCCTTTTGTGTTTGCTAATTCTTATTCTTTATCTTAATTCTTGGATAAATATAGGGTGACAAAATGTAGGGTAAATCTTGTCTCAACCAATCTGATATATTTCTCAACAACACAAAAAAATGTCTTAACATATGTCACTCTTAAATTACTAGACACAAGAAAATTTCTAACGTAATGATATGTCTATTTCGTTTCAAGAAATAAATATTTTTATCATAACAACACTATAAAATTAATATTCGATAACATTATCAAATAATATCACATGTTTTTAGCTTTGAATACTTTGAATACTCAAAAAATAGTTTACGTATTTACAAATTTGTTATTTCAACCATAATTTGTCAAATCTGGCATTCCATTTGCATGTTCAGATTAGCTAAATTGTAATCTATAAAAGAGAAATGCTAAGTTGTTTTTCAACTTTTATACAAGATAAGTTTTGTTGCAAACCATTACACAAAGAAATTTTTTAACATAATTCCCATAGGCCGACCTCTCCGAAATGAGAAAGTTCTAACTGTTACAAATTTTAAATAGGAGTTCTATTTAAGTTATTTCCGTTTAATCAAATATCTGTAACGAAGAAAATTGAAATTTTAAATATAATTTCTGTTTCACGAAAACAATCCTATAGACTGAAATAATGGTAGTTTTATTTCTAGTTTGGTTAGTGAGGATACTGACGTCTCATGCTTTAAGGGGGCTTGTTTAATACAACCGGTTTTTCATAAATTTATTGACGAATTTGGCGACAGAACAAATCACTCACCCTTAATAGCAAATTGTAGATAGTCACTCCGATGGAATTACTCTGCTGTGGTGCAGAATTTAACTAGGCTCGGACCATGAAAATTTATCAGCGACCCATTTTCGTGTAACAGAGCAAACTACTCCAGACCGACATCGCTGAAGTGAAAAGCGGTATTATAGTATCTAGGTTTTCCACTAAAAACACAGATTAAAACATTGTTTTACTTTTTAAATTAAGTTTTACTATCAACGATCCCATTACAAACTTCTCGAAGGATGGAATGGAAATGATAATATTACTCTAAGGGTTTATAAGAACGATTTGTCCAGGAAATTCCTAATGATAAAATGCTATTTTAAACGATTACTTTAAGGTTTTAATGACTATACAACAAGTTTCCAAGCATTTGAAGTATATAAAGTGTTATATCAACGAAGTATGGAATTTAGCCTTGCAATAGAATTAATAGGAAATAACAAAATGTTTATTGTTTTCCATCTGGAACTAGAATTTTATTATGAATATGAAAACTTATTTAGGATTGCATATAAGTAATGTTAGCGAATTTTTGTTCCTTTATAAAAAGTTTTTACACTTGCTCTAAACGAAATCGAAAGAATAAAAAGATGACTTACTAACATTGTGTGAAACGGCAGGACGACATCTTAAGGCAAGAATAGCTACTGCTGAGAAAATCGACAGACTCAATCCGGAACATAACGAAGACATCGATAAATGATTTGATAGATTTAGGCGAAAGCAATGAGATTGATGATTATGATGAACTCAGTAGTATGGGATTTTGTTCACAAATTACAATCATTTACCCAAACTGTCTTAATAAAGCAAATAAAGTTAAAAGTGGTCAGGACGATTTACATTTTGCGCCAAAACTAGCTGAAGGGTTATTTAAATTCGTCAGATACTACGTCTTTGAAGCGGAATAATGAACCCAATTATAAAGTATGGTGAACCAAGTAAGAGCAGTGCCACGGCTGAACGTTTATTCAAAGAAGTCAACAATTCAATTTTTTTCATAAAAGCCTTCCTGTTCGACTAGATGAATTCATTAAAATTCAGGTACATTTCATCAGAGGAAATAAGAAAAGGTTATTCAACAAATACGAAGTTTCTAATAACTTTTCACAAAATTCTTCTATAAAACGCATCTTTCATAAACAAAACATCCAGACAGCTACCTCTGCTACGTCTATTAGTGAGATAACTCTACCAGAAACCTCCCCTGTGCAGGTTCCTCTGAAGCTAAAATCAA
This sequence comes from Platerodrilus igneus, assembly GCA_036346225.1. Lineage (NCBI taxonomy): Eukaryota > Metazoa > Arthropoda > Insecta > Coleoptera > Lycidae > Platerodrilus > Platerodrilus igneus. The sequence continues at coordinate 696,981 of JARFIW010001276.1, read as the reverse complement.
AGAAGCTGCTGAAAATGGGCAAGGTAAAGGAATGAGAAGTATTAAAACAAGTGTTTATCGCAAAAAAGATTCCACTATTTTGCACTATAATGATCTAAACCAATCAAAGGCATAAGTAATTACCATCCCGAAAAGTGGCAGTACCCTTTCGCTTAAACCTATAACAATACTTGCACGTTTGATTGTGAGGTGCATATGATCTGTACCGCTTTTGCAGATAGTCAAATATATGCAGTTTTGATTACAGAAAATGCCATTCAAATTTTTTTAACTAACCAGAATATTTTGCGCGATAGAATTACTGCACAAAGAAAGAACAAATTCTTATAGAACTTTACTTTGACCATTCATCAAACTCTACAGAACCTACTACATACTTACACATATAAATTCTGCTTGTACAGAATGTTATCTGTTGGAACATTTGTTGATAAACTATCCTTCGGCCGAAGAAAGAAGTCATGAATATCCTACATGTAATCGCACAAGAATCTTTTTGCGTCCGTATATTGCTGTAAATATTTTAGATAATGATATTACTCAGCCACAAATGGTGGCAGATGAAAGGTTCACTAACCAAAGCCCAAAATGTTCCATTTTCAGCATTTCATTGAACACGAGTATCACATCCAACAGTCACTTCTTGTTGGAACCATGGCCGTATATGCGACAGGATAATAAAGGACTTCGGCCTTTGTCTACCGTGAATTTAAATGCGATTTCCCGTCACATTAAAATTGGCGAAAAAAATTATACCTTAAGGGGACTGCTTGCATTTAGCACCGTTTCAGGAGGAGATTCCCAATTTATTGGGCGTTACACCGTGTATTGCTGGAGTTAGAAGTACTTGAAATGGGAATTATATGATGTTCTTGAGAATAAGTACTCAGATATTAGGTCGAGGAAGGAGGGAAGCTGCCACATATTGTTGTACACTTTATAATTTGTTCTAAACAATGAAAAATTGTAATCAACATTGTTCCTAATAAAAAGTGCACTTAATTTTAAGTTTTCACCAATGAAATGTTCATTTAATTTTGAGTTTTTACAAGTGAAATGTTCGTTTGGTTTTAAATTGCTTTTAATAAAATGCTCGTTTATCTGTACCAAAAAGTAAACTTTTATACAAAATTTTATTAACTTCGAAGCGTCCTTAAGATGATTCCGATTCTCAATTATGAAGTTACGGTCTACTGTAAACGCCCACAAGTAGCCGTGAAAAAAGGTATACTTATATAAATTATAGACATTACTAAAACCCACTAAGCTGGATTCTACATTTTCAAAGAGACGGATTAAAATTCTTCAAAGGGTCCGTGAAATTGAGGTATTCTTATTCAGCTTTATTAATAGTAAAAAGGTAGGTAAAATACACAGGATGAAAGTTGAAAAAAATAATTTTTGGATTTGGCGCAAAAATTCAATATTTTCCAACTGGTTGCACGACAAATTTTGAAAATAATTTGGGTTATTTCAGATCTAGAGCATTTGAAGGGGAGAGCCGCAGAGTTTAGGGCTGGTTATGTGAGTAGATGCTTTGCAAGGATTCAGGCATGAGAATACTCTTGGCGCCTCCACCAGTTCATCCACCTCCACAATCATCTCAAACTCCATACATCACTTCCACCTTCACACATCACCTCTATCTCTACACATCATATAAGCATAGAATAATAACAACAAGAAGTGCTACTCCGCGTTTTGAGGAAGATTATTTTGTTGGTATATCCATAGAATAATAACACATTAACGCTAACGTAGTGTATTATTATTCTATGGTATATTCTTCAACCTCCCTTTAGTTTATTGTACTGTTCTTATTCTACGTTGTAATTTCACTTCAATAGATTCCTTTAATACGTTAGAGCCTAAATTATACTATTTTGCATACAGTAATTAATTTAAACATTTAAAGCAATTTCTAACCCAACGTTTTTAAATTTTCCGCAGCATCTGTGTACCTACAGAATAATGACCGAAGGTAATGTATTTTTGGTACATGAAAATCAATGCAATTTATGGAGAGTGTCACTTCTTTGTGAAGCGTATTATTATTCTATGATATAAGTAATAAGGAACCCTATGCTTTCAACTACCTCTATTTTGTCTACTTTTCAGGGTTATCGTTTGGGTATACCTTCCTTTAACTGTTATTCGGATTCGGTGTCATACTTTCATTTAAGCTAGGATTTAGTAAGTAACTTCTAATTATAACTTTTATTTACCTAATATAAAATAATAATGTAATGCATTTACTTTTACACACAAAACACAATCGTTTCCTTATTTTTTATTTGAAGTTGTTTTTTAACTTGTCTAATTTAATTCTTATTTTATAATTTCTTCTTGTAGTTTCCTTATGTAACCAATAATTATATCCGTATAACAACGCATCCTGATTTTTGCAATTGGGGAATATAACGCAATTAATTCCTGTACTCTACTTTTTGTATTCTAACAATAACAAACTCTGTTTCTCCATCTACTTGCTCCAGTCTTCGACACTTAGTAATATGTACACAGCCTCCTGCATTACAATTTTTTCGATTTGTTCTACTTCTTCTTCTATAAAGGATACATTCTCCATGTTTTTTCCAGACATTATATTTTGAAATACCATTAGTTATAAATTTTGCAAAATGCTCTTTTGTAGGTAGGCAAGTCGAATTCATTCCGTTAAGAAGAATTAACATGTATCCTTGTTTGTAAGTTCTTCTCTTGCATCGTGCATCTTAGTAAACTAGGTTTTGTAAAATATATTTAAAAATACAACTTCTTATACCCATCCTTCTCTACAAGAGTTCCGACATAGGAATACGTTCCCCAGTTATTAACTGTGAAATACAGAAACACCATATACGCCAGATGTGTCCAAATTTTTCCAGTAGGTTTTTAAATTATTTATTAACTTCTTTAATTGTGCCATGTTGCATTCTTTTTAGTTTTAATGAAAGAACCACAGCGAATCCAAATAACAGTTAAAGGGAGGTATACTTAAACGGTAACCCTGAAAAGTAGTCGAAATAGGGGTAGGTGAAAGCACAGCAAGGTCCATTTATTACCTATATAATGTGTGAAGGTAGAGGTGAAAGTGAAGGAGCACAGAGTCTCCTCATGCCTCAATCTGTGCAAAGCATCTACTAACATGATATTCGGATTCACTGTAAAGTTTTTGTTGCTGAAGAAGCAAACGGCTGGTTATGGAAAAAATGTACTTTTGTAATTGTATATCTCTAGATCAATAAAAGCGATCATAATAGGAAGGATGGCTAGGTTAAAAAATAATATTAGTACACATTGTAGCACAAACGGAAATAAGTGATAACAAGCACTTTCAAGAAATTTGATGCATTTTCGACGACACATACCTCGTCCCTATTTGCTTCATTTCTACAGCACCCCCAGATTGTTGTTTGAGTATCTCAAGAAGGGGCTTTTTGCACAAACCAACGCAAACGTAGCATAAACGAACGCACCACTACTCCCCCCCCCACGTAGACGTTTCAATAGTATTCCCAACTTGTTTTTTGAATATCTCGAAAAAGGTAGTTGCACAAACGATGTGGTTTTTAGCACAAACCAATACATACGAGTGCACCCCTTTTCACTTAACTCTTTCATTTGACATTCCAATGTTCCACCTGAAGGTACTACATGAACTAGGAAGCGAGTTTTTTTCGACACCCGGAACCTACATTTTTCTTCTCATCCGAACGAGACCGTATTTTTGTGAAAAATGCTCGCCTAATAGTTTTCAAGCGACTTTGTCGGGATTCAAATCCGAGACCTTGAACTTAATAGTCACACGCATACCAATTAAGCATCGGAGCCGCAGTTTTAGATGCATTTATAGTGCACGCGAAAGCAGTCCTCATATTTAGACAAGTTCGTAGTGCAGCGAATGGAGATTATGTTAGTGTAGTTTTCAAATCACGTAGTTCGGCGTTCAGTATAAAGTAAACAAAATATTTTCTTAACGAATATATAGGTTCGTAAACAAATCTTATTCCAGTGGTACATTTTCTTCACCACCATAGATCATGGATATAAAAAAAGATGGTTTCAAAGTGTAACCTACCGTTTTTGGAAAACTTAGACCCTTGCATTGTTTGCAATAAATCTATACGAGATCTAAATAAATAAAGGCAGTTTTTGAGTAAGCATTCGAAAAACATAAGAAACACCAAAAGCTTTCAAAGAAACATTCAAAAAATGTTTTGCAAATTTGTTCCTAATTTTCCATCTTGCCTTACATAATTTAAATACGATGTATGTTGGTATCAGTTGTTGCACTCGTTATTGTTTTTCTACATGCTTATTCGTATTTAAAACGAGCTCTCTTTTTTTAATTTTTTGGTCTTCTAATAATATCATGGTTTTAGGCGATTTTTTCCAACAGGCGAAGATCTTACATAATTAAGCAGAAAGTTTATAATTGAGGTATTCAGTTGACTGTAACGCAGTCGAATCAATTTAATTACACCGGAAATTAATGCCAAACAAAATAAAGAAGAACAGAACTGATGTAATCGACCTATCTTATTACTATAGCGGTATTTACCTTAATTAGTAATTCCACAACGTTTAGCGTATTTTATTTCCTTAACGGTCGATCGATCGTTTTACACTTTCTCTTAAGACTACCAATGCATGTGCTTCAGTTTTGAATTGTGTTTAGGTAGGGTTCCTTGTTCTAATGGTGCATAAAAAATTTATATAAGAATAGAACACCTGACGGGCTTCCGGTATAATCCCGCTTCTTAGTCTCGCCTACCGTATTTACTCGCACGCGGACATTCACTTGCAATACATTAGATTTGAACTTTATAAATGCATGGACAAGAACACATGCAATACGATACTTAACGTTCGTGAAACATTTTAGGGGGATTTCAGGCATGTTTTTGTAATAATATCCTTCTATGATGAATATAGGAAAAAGTACAGTCTTGAATGGAAATAGGAAATTGCTTTTACTTAAAGTCCCATTAAACAAACAAAAAGTTCTATTATCTACCCCGAAGTAATTGCTCCCATTAATTGCAGTACCATGCAAACTTCTTTCATTTGACTCCTTTGTAAAAGAAACAATGTTTTAGAATGAAAAAGCAGGCGTTTTGCAAATATATTGATTTTATGTGCACTCGATAGAAACCCTATTAAATGCATTTGAAACCTTAATAGTCATTTTATTAGAGAATTTGATTTGCAGGCGACCAAAAGCAGTTGTCATGTTTTTAAACTCTCATTGGTCGTCGATGATGAAATTTTGCTTTTTTAAATTTATTTGATGCATTTGTAAATCGTAAATATTTTTAAAGAAATGTCACATTTAGAAGCTTGGAGAATTTTAGTAACACTTTTTACATTTTTTGGCTGTCATATTTCGATGCTTGCTGAGTTTATTTTTTTATCAAGTTATCTTTGGCGGTGTCTCTTCAAAAGATAATGGGGATGAAATGTGTCGACAAAATGGTACTCATTGCCCAGTGACCTAAACTGATGTGACTCACGATCCATTCATCAATAGCCCATTCCCCACAGTTACCAACTGATTCAAATCGTATGAAAAATTACTAATCCTTTTTGAAAAAATTAATTCATCTTATGGTTACACGTAAGCGAACGGTGAGGAAGAAAAGAACGAAATCAATACCGGAATATTCACCCAGATTACGGTAACTCAGGAACGGAAAGAAATTGAACGCTACGTCAACGCAGTCAGACGTTGGGGGGCTAGAGAATAAAACAAAAGAACACACAACCCAATTCGCCCAAACAAAAAATGATGAGTATATATACAACATATATACATCATCATCATCGGTTTGACGCAGCTCTAACTTCTTTTCTATTCTGTGCTAATCTAAAAAATTCTACATATTCTTCACAACCTAAATTTCTAATAATTTGATTAACATCGCTTGGTCTAGGTTTCCTATGCTCTGCCATCTTTTTTTATCTACCTGGCTTTACATAGATATTAGCAACCTGATGGTTGTTAAAAAACTCTAACATGTTTACATGATTACCATTTATAAGGAAATGAAATATTACCTGGTTATATGTTATGGTATGGCTTAAGCAGCGAATCGCTGCCAACATGCCAGACCGCTAGCATGCAACACTAGTCTTTCCAATACAATATGATGTTCCCTAGAAGTGTATATAATCATATTTCATTTTAATAATTTCTGTATTAGTAAACTCCACCAATAAGATTACGTTATTTCTTCATAATCATCATCATTAGGTCTTCAGTCTTGGAACTGGTTAGACGCGTACCTCCATTGTTTCCTATTCTGAACTAACCTACACATTTCCCTGAAATTTGCAGAGTCTGCATCAATCACTATTTGATGTAGGCCTATGTCTACCTCCCTTTTCCTATTTCTGCTTATCATATATCCCATACTATTCCCCAAAAATGCCTTAGAACGTATTCTGCCTTTCTATTTCTCCTATTTCTTTTCCACAGATATCTTTGTTCCCTACTATTTCGCCATTAGTTTATCCTTCTTGGGACTGGTTGGATGCGTACCATCTTTGTTTAGTATTCTGAGCTAGCCTACACATTTCCATGAAATTCCTACAGCCTGCATCTTTCACTATCTGTGTGCAATAGTCTAACTTAGGTCTACCTGCATCTCTTTTTCCTATCTCTGCTTCAAATATATTCCGCACTATTCCTTCATGCCGTAGTATGTTGCCTATCATTCTCTCTCCTATTTTTCACCGTTATTCACATATTTCCTTCTTTCCTTACCATTTTTAGTATCTATTTGTTCTTATCTTTGTCTGTCCATGATATCTTCATCATACGTCTGTAGCACCACGTTTAAAGGCTTCTACTTTTTCTTGTCCGCTTCTCCTACTGTCCAGGCTTCATAGCCGCACAGTGCTGTGCTTCACACATATGTTTTAAATAACCTTTTCTTTGTGTCTATGTTTGTTGTCTTTGAACACAGTAGTTGCTTTTTCTTGTTAAATGTAGCCCGACCTTGTGCTAATCTTTGTTTTATATTTTTTGCGCTTTTCCCATCTTGCGTTATTTGGCTTCCTAGGTAGCAGAAATCCTTAACCTCTTGTAAGTTCTTATTACCTATTTGTATTCTTGTTTTTTATTTTTTTCCCCTCCTTTGCATACTAGTACTTCAGTTTTATTTTTGCTAATTTTCGTACCGTATCCCTATGTTAGAACCGTTTGCATTTCATTAAGAGTAGCCCTCCTTTGCATACTAGTATTTTAGTTTTATTTTTGTTAATTTTCATACTGTATCTCTATGTTAGAACCGTTTGCATTTCATTAAGAGCAGCTTCTAACCCTTCCTTGCTAGATGCTAATACCGCTATATCATCTGCAAATGTAAGCATATCAATTTTTTGTCCCTGCATAGTAATTCTAAATGTCTTCCTGCATTGACAGTATTCATTGCCTCTTCAATGTACAAGTTAAAAATTAATGCGGATATTACACATCCATGTTTCACCCCTTTCCTAATGTTTAGTTCTCTATGTTGCTGCTCTAATTCTATTACTCTCGTTTGCTCTTTGTATAAGCTATGTACTATCTGTCTATCCCTATAACTCATTCCAATCTTTTTGAGTATTTCGAACATATTTTTACATTTTACATTGTCGAATGCTTTTTTCAGATCTAAAAACTCTATACACACGCCTTCCGTGTTTCCCTGTTTCGCCTAAATCCAAATTGATCTTCTCCTAGTATATCTTCAGCTCGTTTTTCCATTCGTCTTTGTACAATTCTAGTTAATATTTTTGACACGCGTGCTGTCAAATAATTTTCACATCTATCCGCGCCTTTCTTTTTTGGTATAGTTACGATGATATTACGTTTGAAATATTTAGGTGTCTCGCCTGTCTGATACATATAGCTTACAAGTTGGAAGAGACGTTCTGTTACTGCTTGTCCAGCAACTTTTAGAGTTTCTGCCTGCATCTTATCTGTACCCGGCACTATACCATTTTTCAGACCCTTTAATGCTAATTCAAACTCATCTCTAAGTATAGGATATCCCAAGTTATCATTTTCAATGTGTGATTCCTGTTCTAATGCTGTTAGTAGTTCCTCTCCTGCATATAAATTCCCTATATATTCTTGCCATCTAGCTACTTTCTCTACATTTTCTATAATGACGTTTCCTCCTTTATATTTTTGATATACGGCTGTATATCCCTAAAATTGATTCTAATTAGTTTGTATGCTTCGTCTGTCTTTCCTATTTCCATCTTAATTTGCACCTCTTTGCACTTTTCATCAATCCATTGTTCTTTAGCTTTCCTGCATTTTCGAATAATTTCCCATTCTATGACTTTGTATCTGTTTTCCTGTTTTGTCTGATTTACTTTTGTATCTTCGTCTTTCTTCTATTAAATTCAGGATATCTTTTGTTATCCATGGTTTCTTATTTTCTTTTTGTGTATACCCCAGAATATCTCTGGCCGCCATGTTTAAGTTGGATTTAAATTATTCCATTCTGTTTCTACTTCCTTAGTATCAGATATTTTCTCGATATCTTTCAGCAATTCATGTGACTTTTTTTCGAATCATTCTTGAATATCTTTATCTTTTAGTTTCTCAAAATCAAAGTGCCTTTTTCCGTTTCTTTTTTTCAAATTTTTAAATTTAAGTGCGACCTTCATAATTATGATGTTGTGGTCAGTGTCTATATCTGCTTCTGGGTAGCTTCTACAGTCTTTTACTTAATTCCTTGTATCTTTCACGTGTATCGTCTTCTAGCATGATGTTGAAATAATGTGTTTGTGATGATTAAATTGTTCTTGTCGCAAAATTCTACCAGCCTATTTTCCCTGTTGTTTCTCGAGCCTAAACCAAATAAACATACTACCGCCCTTCCCTACCCTCACTTACCACTGCATTAAAATACCCAGTAATTATTAAATTTTCATGTCCTTTTACGTATATTAGTATGTCTTTGATATCTTTGTAGATCGCTTCTACCTCTTCGTCACTGTAGCAATAGGTGGACATGTATACTTGTATTATTACTGTGTTTACCGGTTTAGATTCTAATCTAACCATGAGTACTCTTTCGTTGTTTTGTAAGTAATTTTCTACACATTGTCCTATCTTTTTTCGCATAACTATCCCCACACCCTAATTTCCTCCCTCTGTTTCTGTATGAATTACCCTGAAGCCTCCACTCCAAAAATCCTTCGTCTCTGGCCACCGAACTTTGCTGATCCCTACTATGTCTGGTGCCAACCTATTCATTCCAATTTTCTGGTTCTCTAGCTTACCTATTTGCTTCATACTTCTAACGTTCCATGCTCCGACTCGCAGAACGTTCCCGACCCTTATTCTGAACTTTCCGATCGCATCCTCCGGAATCTTTTACCCCAGTGAAAGCCACCATGTTTAATACAATTTAGTGTGTACTTGGGAGATAATGTGGTGGTTTCTCGTTGTCTTTCACATCGCGGTTGTGTGTCTTAGACTGCCATACCGACCTCTATGGTCTCTGCCAGTCTAAGTACCGAAAGAGCCAATGTCCTCTTTCGGGGACCTGTTTGGCTCTTTAGTCCATTAGAACACGCAAGCCATTTCACATGTTATGGTAATTTAGAACTTCGGCAAGATGCAGGTCCATTCGAAATGGTGGTTATTTCTTATAAGAAATATAATTTTTAGATTACATGCATTTTTGATCATCATCATTAGGTCTTTAGTCCCAGAACTGGTTGGTTGCGTACTTTCATTGCTTTCTATTCTGAACTAACCTACACATTCCCCTGAAATTCCTGCAGCCTACATCATACACTATCAATGTACAATAATCTATTCTAGTTTTACCTATGTCTCTCTTTTTCCCTTTCGCTGATTCTAATATATATCCTGTGCTAATCCTTTATAACTCTAAATTATAACTTTAACCTCGCATATCGCTATAAAACCCCGAGTAAATAATATTCGTTCAACAATTACCGCAGTAGTCCTATTCAGATGCGGAGGTCTTGGATATCCGGGCGGGATCTGTGCCTGTTTGTTGTTGCTCCTGGTGCTTCTTCAATAGACGATAAGATATAAGGGAGAAGTAGGAAGGTGGGAATCACTCGTCGATTCTGTCGAAGCACTCGCACGTCAGCACACACGGATCTATGCTACATTTCCCACGTAAATGTCTACCCCATCCACCCGAGGTTGACGCACCTCCAAGCGCATTGGTGGGAAACAGACCGTTTTAACATAAGAATCGCCATGCCAGCATATGCACCGACCACAAAAATAAATCAATGTGCTAAATAACTGTGTGAACCACAACTTATTATCTGTCGTATATTTGTTATTACTTTTATTATTTCTTCCACAAGAATCCACTCTCATACCACTGTAGTTAGCCGGTGAATCCTTAGATTGTTACGGAGTTCCCGCACCTGCAGCGTAAATTTAAATTTATAACGTACCGCTCATTTTACCCGTAACAGAATTCTTTTTGCAATTTTACTCAGATATCGTTCTTTTTTGAAATTAGTACACCACCATTTTAATGAACCAAATCGAACTTCTGTAATATTATCACTAGTAAAACATCCTTGGAACCTATGGTTTATAATGTAGTGTTGTACGTTAGAGTTGGTATAGAATAATCTTTGGCATTTTTCATGTCATGCTGGGGATACAAATTCAAAGTTCAGCTACATTTGTAATGGAGCAGACTAAATAAAGTTTTTAGTTACTCCCTTAATTGTCTGAACACCGTGTTGATATGTCATACACGAAACATTTCTGCTTAATAAACAAGTTTTAAAAATTCTTATTATAAAATGTTGATTTTTATGACTTCTATTTAAGTCAAAATACCAGTTCTGTTATATGGCGATATACAGGGTGCCCACAATCTATCTCCGTATATGGGTAACTTTTTTATTATAGAAGATACAATATTGGTTAAATTAGCAAAGTTGAAAAGAAATTTACGAGTAGTATGATGCTTTTTTGAAAACTCACCTAGATGCTCAACTTTTTTAGATATTTGAAAAAAACTGAAATTTGCCATTTTCTTCAAACGCTAATAACTTTTTAACGGTTTAACCTATAGAGAAAATAAAAACTGCTTGTAAGGTAACTTTTTACGTAGAATTCAATAGCGTATATGACAATTTTAATTGGAAATGGGTTTTCAAGCTACAAACATAACCTCACTTTTTTTAAATGGAAACCATAGTTCAATATAACCCAAATGGAAAGGTTTTTCTTTTCTGATTACACTGATGTAAGGGTTGATGTACTTATTTTCAGTAGTTTCTTCATAATAAAGAAATCAGTTATTCACGCTATTAAGGCGATGAGCTTATGCCAATATCGAACTGTTCTTTGTCTATAAAAAAGATTACTGCATTTTATTTGTAATTGAGAAGGATTAAAAGCAAAAGCTGATACTCCTCTTTATTCTAGTGTAATAAACAATAAAGTTCTGTATAGTTATAAAAATCGACGGCGCCAGTACACTAATATAAAAATACTGATGAGATAAAATTATCACTGGGCATTGTTTATGTATCAAATCAATTCTTTTTTGTTTTTAACAGGAAGTTTATTGATACCGTGTGTAAGACAAGTAGACGGTTGATAAACTTCCTCATTCTCCCTACAGTGATACTTTGAACAGTAGTTTTAAGATACCAACAGTTTCATATGTAAATTAATAGTTTCAATTAATTTTATAATAAGAAAATGCATGGTTTCATCAAAAATTGCGTAATGTCATTTTAACACAGGAATTTACATAAAAATCCATATACTTTCCATTCTCGATATAAATGATTGTAACAATTTGTTTCTTATGTTGAAAACGTCCTGTAGAAAACATAATCCGAGATAGTTTGAAATCTTAAACGGCTTTAGTGAAGAAGAAACCTTATAAAGATACATTAGCTAGCTGCGGGTTAAGCCAGGATAGATCCTGAGAAGGAGTCTTGGGGATATACGTCACAGAAAGTTTAATTTGAACGTGATACCAAGGCGGGTGGTGGTATTTAGCAGGGCACACTACTGCAAAATACAAGTCAATATATACATAAGGAAAAAAAGAACATCTATTTACAATAATATACGAGACTATAACTAATTATTTACCAAACTAACATGTGTGCGTCTTAATAAGCACAGAGAGGAACAAATACATGTATATAGAAGTATATTTAGTCAATTAATAGAAAAGCATACTGAGAGTCTACGAGATTAATAGGGTGCGTGTTAAAAAACATAAACAAGAACAACATTCATATTCTTTATATATATATATATATATATATATATATATATATATATATATATTGCTATGTACTACTGGAATTATCGAGCCCCTACGTTGGGCTGTTATATTATTATTGCTATGCTCCCTTAAATTATTCGCGCCCCATTATTTGGGCGACCATATTAATATTGCTATGTATAAACAAGAATGGTAATTATCGGAAAATTAAACCTTTTAGAATCAGAAAATATCTATTGTATAACAAACAACTATTATTCAAAAAAATTAAATCAATTCACAAAGTTTAGTGATATGAAAATAAATTATTATTTATGGAACATTTTTGTCTCTTAAGACTTGGATGAGCATCAGATCTGATAATCACGTACATATTTTAATTTAAATCTTTTTACAGTAGTTATAGCTGTAAATTCTTAAATACAAAAATTTTAACAAGTATCACTTCTAAAGAATCAAATGCTTTGAACAAGAAAATTTACTACTTAATACTAAGTTACGGACTACTAATATGGTGGCTCGGGACTTAGCTCTAGTGGAAAAGGGGGTTGCCAAAACAAAATTATCACAAGCTTATGATGTTTAAAAATGGGATGCCGAGTCTTACCGACTGAAACTTGGCTGCTGGGGACATAGCCATAATGGAAAAGGGGGTTACGAAAACAATTAATAGACCCGTTTGGGGTCTAGTAAAAGTCTCTCACCCTTAACCACTAGTTGTTGGCAGCCGCTTTTAAGCTGGTTAGGCACAGGTTCCAGCTGGATTATCAAAAGGCGTCGACCTTGGGCTAATATGGTACGGACTGGATCTGCTTTAAAATTACGAACTTATTGGTCGGTTAGGGGTTACTGGATGAGGGACAAGTGGCTTCTACCCCTACGTCTTTTTGTCTGGCTGTCTCATTATCGTGGTTGTTTATCCTATAGGGAATTTACACTGTATTGAAACCGATTAGGGAACTAAAGTTTTTGAACAGCAGTCTCACTATCACCGACTTTCCAGCTCGCTTACCTCGAAAATGTAGTGGAAGTGAACGGATTAAGAAAATTACTTCCTAAGACAGTTCAAGCAGGGGAAGTCTCATCAGAACAAAACTTTCAATGCCCACGCGCCGTGTGTATAAAACAAGTTGGAAACTATGAGGTATTTTCTGAAACATAAGGTGTTTACACGGACTTTTAAAAGATTAAATTGTTATTTCTTACTTTACAAACCAAGTAACCGCTGGATTGTATTCTGCAGGATTGTGGATACGAAATGTTGAACTTAACCTAGTTGTTTTCCATATGAAACCAAGGATCGATCTATTGCTATTAATAAATGGGGTTAACGGATTTATTCAATTTTTTTAATAGATTTCTACTTTGTTTTAACAAACAATTTTTCCCTTCCAAAAAAAAATTGTTACACCACAAAGATATCCACAATAGATATGAAAAAAAATGAAAGAAATTGCTGAAGGGTATCGGGAAAATTTCTGATACTAAGGAAATAGGAACAGAATGGACCAACACTAAATCCAGCTTAGACATTGCGGCCAGAGATATTCGGGGGTAAACAAAAAGAAAATAAGAAACCATGAATAGCAAAGGATATTCTTATTTTAATAGAAGAAATACGAAAATACAACAACAGATAAGACGAAGCAGGAAAGCAGAGACACACAGTCATAAAATGGAAAATTATTTGCAATTGCAGGAAAGCTAAAGAACAATGGATTGATAAAAAGTGCAAAGAGGTACAAACTAAGATGGAAATAGGAAAGAGCATACAAACTAATTGGAATGAATTTTAGGGATATAAAACCGTATAGCAAAAATATAATGGGCGCGGAAAGAGACACCCTTATAGAAAATGTAGAAAAAGTGGTTAGATGGTAAGAATATAGGGAATTTATATGCAGGACAGGAACTAATAGCACCATAACAGGAATCAGACATTGAAAAGAAGGTTGGGATATCCTATACTTAGAGATGAGTTTGAATTAGCATTTTACAGTCTGAAAAGTAATAGGTCACCGAGTATAGATAAGGTACCAGCAGAAACTCTATAAGCCTCTGGAAAGGCAGTATCTGAACGTCTCTTCCAACTTGTAACTTATATGTATGAAACAGGTGAGATACCCAAAAATTTCAAACGTAACGCCATTGTCACTGTACCGAAAAAGAAAGGTTTAGATAGATGTAAAAAATTTTGAACAATAAGTTTGAAGGTACATCTGTCAAAAATATTAACTAGAATAGTACAAAGACGAATGGAAAAACGTGCTGAATAAGTACTAGGTGAAGATTAATTTGGGTTTAGATGAAGCAGGGGAATACGGGAGGCATATTAACTTTAAGGGTGGTAACGGGAAAACAATAGAAAAGGGAGAAAGTGTGTATATAAGGTTTGTAGATCTGGATAAAGCGTTCGACAATTTCAAATGTCAAAAAATGTTGTAAATACTCAAAAAGATTGAAATCAGTTAAAAGAATAGACGGTTAGTACATAGCTTATACAAAGAGCAAACAGCTTTAATAGAATTAGAGCAGGAACAGAAAGAAGTAAATATTAGAAAAAGGGTGAAACAGCGATGAGCTCTATTCTCGTTAATTTTTAACGTGCATATCGAAGACGCACAGAACACTGTCAAATGCAGAATGGTATTTGAAATTATTGTGCAAGGACAAACGATTGAGATGATTGGATTTGCAGATGATATAGCGTTATTAGCATCTACCAAGGAAGAGATAGAAGCAGCTCTTAATGAAATATTGACAATACTAACAAAGAGATACTGTATAAAAATTAACAAAACTAAAACTAAAGTATTAGTAACTAAAGGTGGGGACAATAAGTCAAAAACCAGAATACAAATAGGCCATGAGAACTTACAAAGGGTTACGGATTTTTGCTACCTAAGAAGTTAAATAACGCAAGATGGAAAAAGTGCAAAATAAAACAAAGATTAGTAAAAGGTCGTGCTGTATTTAACAAGAAAAGATTGTTGAAAGCGTGTGTGGAGCACAGCACTGTACGATTGTGAAAAAAAGATAGAAGTCTTTGAAATGTGGTGCTACAGACGTATGATAAATATATCATGGCCAGACAAAGTAAAGAACAAAAAGGTTCTAGGAATGGTAGGGGAAGTAAAAAGTATGTGGAAAACTATAAAAAAAATAGGAGAGATAGGATGATAGGTCACATATTAGGGTATGAGGGAATAGTGCGGAGTATATTACAAGCAGAAATAGGAAAAAAGATCTAAATTAAACTATTTCACACAAATAGTGAAAGATGTGTGCTGTGGGAAATTCAGGTAAATGTGTGTGTTATATCAGAATAGAAATCAATGGAGGTACGCATCTAACCAATTCCAGAACGGAAAACTTGTTGTTGAAAAGTAATTGTTTTTAAACCTGATGATTATCGTAAACAACTTCAGGTGTTGGATCTGCAATATTCTCAACAAATGCTGATTGTGACAAATGAGTAATTGGAAAACTATTTATTCTGCAGTGTGTAAGTGGTGGAGAATCTTGGTAGCCGTCATGTTGCTTAACCCCCTTCGCGTATCATTGAAGGATACATTTTTAGAAAACAGTAGAAGAAGGAAGTGCAAAAGATATAAAAAAAAAGATTAGCATAAGGCCGTGCTGTATTAACCAGAAACAGCAGCTGCTATGTTCGAAGACAACAAACGTAGAAACAAGGAAAAGATTGATAAAAGCATATGTGTGGAACACAACACTGTACGGCTGTGAAATGTGGACAGTAGGAGAAGCGGACAGGATAAAGGTAAAAGCTTTTGAAATACAGTACTACACACGTATGATGAAGATATCATGGACCGGCAAAGTTAAGAACAAAGAGGTTCTAGAAATGGCAGGAAAACAAAGAAATATGTGGAAAACAGCAAGAATATGAGAGATAGTAAAGAAAGGCAGAGGTAGACCTAAACGAGACTATTGCACACAGGTAGTGAAAGATGTAACTTGTAGGAATTTCAAAGAATAGCACAAGATCACACTGCATTTAACAAGAATAAGCAGCTGCTATGTTTGAAGACAACAAACATAGAAAGAAACAAGGAAAAACTGCTGAAACCATGTGTGGATCACAATTCACAACGCTGTACGGCTGTGAAATGTAGACAGTAGGAGAAGTGGACAGGAATAATATAGAGGTCTTTGAAATGTGGTGCTACAGACGTATGATGAAGATATCATAACCAGGAAAGGTTAAGAACAAAGAGGTACCAGAAATAGTAGGGGAAGAAAAAGTATATAGGAAACGGTAAAAAAATAGGAGAGATAGGATGATAGGACACATACTAAGGTATTAGGGAATAGCACGGCTTATATTAGATGTAGAGAAAGGAAAAGAGAGGTAGGGGTAGACCTAAATCAGACTAGTGCACGAAGATAGTGAAATATGTAGGCTGTGGAAATTTTAGGGAAGTGTGTAGGTTAGCTCAGAATATGAAACAAAGGAGTTACGCGTCTAACCAGTTCAAGGACTGAAGACTTAATAATGATGATTATGTTGTTATACTCTTTTAGGTTAAAAAAAATTTGGTCAATTTATAATTAGATATTTAAATTTTGGTATGTTTGCTCAATAGTTACGGTATTATATCAAAACTGAATAAAAAATAAATTTAGAATTCATTTTAAGAACCGCCAGCGCAATCAATTTAGATTAAATTATAGCAATTTAACAGTTTGTGACATTAACATGCGTATTCAATGTTCTTTCCTACGCTCTTTATAATTTAAAAGACCATAATTTATTTACCGGTATATACCGTATTTAATTTGCCACAAAATCATTAATTTTGCAAGTTCGATATTTAAAAAGAGAGATGTAAAACGAGTTTATGCTTAAAATCTGACTGACCTAATAAAATAAATGTTATACAAATCACTTACAGCTACTTAAATTAAGACAAGAGCACAAAGTGCTAAACTTAAATATTTAGATACTTATTCTAATACGTAATTATAAAGAAAACTCACTAATTTATTTAAGTGATTAAATGAGACTTTCAGTAACTACTTTTAGCAGTAATATATTTAACAAACGAATACGTTCAGTGCTAATTAAATAATCAAGTAGTTGATAATGTAGTACTGATGACTATTTGTTTAACACAGTTCAGTTACATTGTCGATAATTACTTCAAGTGTATGTAACTTATTATACGCATTTTTACGTCCTCCATTAAACTGTTAAATGCTGCAATACGACCTTGCAAACAAACTTAATTTCTATATTTTAAAAATATACCTGAGAAATTTAACTGGTTTAAAAAATAACTTTACTTGACAACAGAGCTGCAATTAGAATAATATTTGAAATATGGCATCAAAAAGTTGAAATAGGATGCACGTTTTTGACAACCGAGTTCAAATTATAATTATTATCGCAACCTTTTAGATAAGCAAAATAGCACATATGACTATGAGATACTTGTGAGTGGCTTTGAAGACAAAAAAATCATATGGATACATATTTTTTTTGATATTTTTAAAAAGTAAGTTTGCATCCTGAATATATTGCTGTGAATTGCCTGACGTTGGACGTCGATAAAAGTTGCTATGGATGGATGTTTCTAATTACCCGTTCCTAATTTTTGCTACCTCTAATTTTTTTCTGCATTCTTATTTTCTAGAATTAATGAAACTACTGTTAAATTGTATTAAGAAGTTCAATTTCATGAAAATCGACCTATTTATCATATACATCAATACCAAACTATTTAGTAATATATGTTCAAAACAATGAAGCTCTAATATTTAAGTAAACTCAATATTACAGTAGTTTTAATTGGTTTTATTTGTCTATTTTCAATTTTAATACATTTTAAATAGTTATTACTACCAAATATTGTAATTTTGTGTAAGAATTTAATTACGTAAACCGTATGCTATCAAAGGCAGTGTACTCTTACTTCGACGTTTCAATCAACACTGATGTAATGGCTGTCTGGATTTAAATAAGCCAACCCCTTTTGAAGTCACCTCTTCTAGGTGTTTTCCGCAGTTTCCCAAATCTTCGACATTGAGCCAGTCGTCTTCCATATGTTTCTATATCAGGTTCTAAATCTCCGTATCGTTTTGCTATGTATTTTATCAACTTTCTAGTCTATTCAAGAATAAAGGTCATTAAATACGCCTTGTATGCCTTCTGCTACGTAATTTAATACTTTTAACCTTAAATGAACACACTTTTTGATTAGAAATGCGTTGTTTTGTTATTAAATTAAAAATGAAAATTCTCTTAGAATATTTATACATGCAACTTTACCATTATTATATATCATTAAGTATTTAAATGAATTTATATGAACGTAAATTTATATAAAACACGATCCTTTTATTATTTACTATGTATGAAACTCTTTTAGTACTCACTCGCTTATGCGTCAAACGTGCTTAATACATTTATACAGTGTATTTTACTAATATATTCTTGTACAAATAAATGTCGACATAAATTTGGTTTTTCTCTAGTTTTCTCGATTTTCTAAAGTAAAATCTTTATCATACGCTGTAATATGACCTAGTTATCACATTAGATCACAGTATTTTCCCCCAAATTAAAATACAAAAAATTTTATTCTGCCCGCAATCTATCTTTTATCACTTGAAATCTTTCATTATCTTTCTCCATCAACTTTAAAAGTCTCTCACACTGATACAAAATCTCATCATGCATTCGATTCATTTTCAATAAAATTCTTTTTACATATACAAGATTCACAAAATGCCCCAGCCAAGGACGACGAAGAATCGTTTCAAGTTGAGGATACCGACCGTAATGTCCAAAACACGGGACGTTCCAACTAAATTAAAAGTGAAGGTACTCAGTTCGGCGCCCCAATTGGCATCGACTTAAGTCAACAAGACAAGACGACTAGTCAAAATAACGACCAATCTCAACAAACTGAACCGCTGCGTCGTTCTGAAAGAAATCGTTGTACGCTCGGGTTCCTCAGTGATTACTTTTAACCTATATAGGACCGCAAAAATAACTTTACGTACATGACGACAGGTGTTACCCGGATGCCACAGTATATTTTACAGGATTTTAGGTGTGCTATCATAATCGCGTCAACTAAGATACGCTTCACATTCATTCATGCGATAGGGGAAACGGTCGAAGCGGATGTTGTGATTTTATGTGGTGCGGTATACTGTTTAGCAGTGTTATTATAACAATGCGTAGAACTCAACATAATATTCCAAGTACTTCTGAAGGCGGTGAATGTAGTTCTGGTAACAATGCAGACTCTGGTAATAGATCTTCTAGAAATAGAACTCCTGGTAGCAATTCAGCTTCTGGTAGCCGACATTCTAGAAGTAGAATTCCTGTTGCTGACCTGCCATATAATTCAACAGAATATCTTTAATTAGATAACTAAGTTGGCTTAGTATATTTTTGTTTATGTAGATATCCAAAAATACAAATTACAGCTTTTGTAATTATTATTGATTGTTATTTATATGCATATAGAATAACGCATGAGCACCTCAAAAGTTTGTATGTAATGTCCGACGAAAAATTTAGTGATCAGTATGAAGATGATGATCAAGATGAGTATGTTCCAGCAATATGCGACGAAGACTCAGATGTCGATGATGTTCGCGCTGGAGAGAGGGTCCCCATCGAAATATCAGTAACAGTCAACAGTGACGAGAAACATGCATTGGTTGTAGGGCCAGGGGAAGAAACTACAACACCACCATCAAATAACGCTTATCGTGCTAAAGATCAGACTATCTAGAACAAGAAACCACTACGTTCAACTCAAACGCGGTCGTATAATATTATTCGAAAACTAGGTAAAAACTTATGCTTGTTCTGCCCCATTCTAAAGTCTTGATTTTTATTTTGGGGAGTCCAACTAAAATAACCGCTTTGCATTCACGTATTGATACGCTCTGTGCATTAGTGTCATATGAAATGAAATCGTTTATCATAAAGCAGTCTAATCGAAAAGCTAAAAAAGTTTATTATGATTTCAACAAAAACTCGCCTCGGGCACCACGAGTCTAGAACGATATTACGGTTCAGGAGCTGGATAATTTTTTGGGGATTCTACTAATGGCAGGAGTTCATAAATCAAATACTGAATACATTGATGAATTGTGGAAATCAAACGCCTTACCATTATACAAAGTAGCAATGAGTAGAGACTGCTTCAAACAGTTCTACGTTTCATCAGATTTGATAACTTCATAACAAGACCGGATAGATTACAAACGGATGAAGCTGCGGCAATAAGCGACATGTGGCTTATGCTAAACCAAAATCTGCTGATGTGTTATTCGCCTTATGAACACCTAACTGTTGATGAGCAACTTTTTCCTTATCGTGGACGAACGAGGTTTACTCAGTACATTCCTTCCAAACCTGCTAAGTATGGAATTAAGGTCTGGGTGTGTGATGCCAAAACGTTTTATCCATGCCAAGGATCAATTTACACTGAAATATTAGCTGGCAATGGGCGAGAAGTGAACATCGGTGAAAAAACAATTATGCATTTATGTCAACTTTACAAAAATTCGGGCCGTAATATTACCGCCGACTATTTCTTTACATCAATGCCTCTTGCTCGCATGCTGAAATCAATTGGTCTCACTTTGGTTGGTAGCCGTAGAAAAAACAAACAATACATTCCTAAGGTCCGTCTAGTTAGCAAGGAGAGATTACTATTCTACTACTTTTGCGTTTCAGAAAGATGTTATGCTGGGATTGTATGTCCCAAAAGTAAATAAAGCAGTAGTTTTATTATCAACAATGCACTCTACGAATGCAGTGGATGACACCTTGAAGAAAAAACCTGAAATTATTTTTTTTATAGCCATACGGCGTTGACGTTATGGATAAAATGCTGGGTAGTTATACAAGAGGCGAAGAAGTCGCTAGCTCGTGGCCTTTTTTTTACAACATACTGGATGTAACAGCTCTGGCTGCCTTCGTCATATATACGAACAACAATCTTCAAATCTATAATAGTACAAGTAAGAGGCGAAATTTTCTAAAAGACCTAGCTCGTGATTTGTGTTTACTGCCGTAACCCAAAGCAGTGAAAATGACATAATATTGCGAAATCGGTATATTAAAATCGCGATTGAAAGTATTTTGGGAATTTGTCTGGAAGTTTCACATAATCCTAATTCTATAAATCATCGGGATTCTTCTGGACGCATCGCAGTAAAAGGAATATGTAAAATGTGCTATCACAGCGAAGAGAAACTAAAAAGAAAAACTCGTAAAACATGTAGCGTTTGTAAACATACGATGTGTCTACAGTAAATAGATGCAAGGGTTAAATGTCTTCAGTGTCAGAATAAATAATCATCTATTATTTGTTCATCATATTTTATAACATGTATATAACATTAAAACATAATACTAACAATATAATAAATTATTACAAATATTTTCCATTGTTTTCCTGTATAAAATACTTTTGGTACCCGGGTACCACCATCCGCCTGAAGGATGTGAAATTTCTCTATGGTAAAAAAATGCAACCCTTATATATCCACCATCTCTAAATATTCTGAAATGCAGCGGCGTGCTGTCAATGGAAGCGACGGAAGCACCGCTTCTCTTGTTGTTATAGATAGGAATATTAAATTTCGGACATTAACAGTGTATTCAATATTCAATAGAATTCTCCTTACATTTTTCAGTATTCAGAACTAACTTCCTCAAGCCAAGCACAAAACACTAATAACAAGAGAGCGAAAGAGAAATTTCTAAATTCATGAATCATGACGCCTTCACAATCTGTATACGACCGTTCGTAGATAATCGCCCGTCCTCGTCTACCTGCACACAAATAAATGAACTTGCGGCATTTTCTAGCGCTTCCAAAGTTCAAACGATCTCAGTTCTGGTTCATCACAGACGTTGTGTGCCATCACTATCGAGTATTGTCGAATGCCGATGATATAAGCCGAGCTGGAAGCGCTGTGAACTGGAGCTTCTTGCAACATTGTATACGTAAAACGTCCATTGTTATGTGATGGTATAGCGTATGCATATTTGGAATTCACTTTATTTTAATAATAGCACGGCTTCATAAGTAAAGTATTAGTCACTCTTATGTGTAGTAATAATTATTTTTAAAATTACTGCACTTCATCCATATTTTAGATCATCAACCAAACTTACGAAGTAAGTTAGGTTAATATAATCGCTACGTCGTCGTCGTCGCCGCCGTCGTCCGTTGCCATATTCCCATAAAGATACAATAAATGATATATATGTACCTTGTTTAGTTTTTACGCTGATAACAAATATGCTATACACTTTTCGATATCACATTTAGTTTTCGAGTTAATCGAATTTATTTGAGAAATGTTAACAGTACAAACGAATATAAACTTTAATAGATATCCAAATGATTCTTATTATCATTTCGGCTTCAGTATCACATCATATAATTTTTGTGCAAAAGAAGATCAATTAGTTCGCGAGCTTTTAGCTGTAGTTCATTGCGCTGGAAATGTCGGGGATGTGATACAAGGAGATCACTATGAAGCAATCATTCTTAATTCGGCTGAAAATATTCCAACCGTACATCAAACTGACTTATTCGGAGGAATCACAATACCCGGGACTAATCACAGAATATGTTAACAATTTTAATTAATTATTCTTTATTTTTCTGTTATATATTTAATAATTATAATTCATGTTTAAATTAAGATTTATGTTTGTTTGAGTGGTGCTGAGAGCTTATATCATTAAGTAGTCCGACTCAAACTTGATTAAAATAATAAAATTTATTAAATTATATTTATAATAATAAAATTTTGTTTAACATTTAAGTACTAGTTATTTAATTTAAAATATATAATTTCCTTTTATAAAATTTCCGTAAGTTTGGTTGTAAGGCGTACATGCGTTTTAGATTTTTTTTAATTGGAATTGCGAAATTACAAAATAATTGATAGTATCCCATAATTAGGCAGTGTTTGTATTTGTTATCAGTGTCATTTAAGAATAACTTGTGTTATAATGGAGCAAACCAATGAACCGTCTTGTTCCTCAGTGCAGGGAAATATACAATTAAAAGCAAACGAGAGTAATAGTAGTGGTTGCGTTTGCGTGGTGTGTAAAATTTTAGAAAAACGATTTTCTCCGGGCAGTTTTCAAGAAAAATATAACATAATTTCTTCAGGTATACCAAACCCGCCTACCAATTTAGAAACTAAAGTTGAACACTCCGTTAAACAATTTATTAGACACTTTAAAATGAACTTTTATGATAAATATAAATGGTTAACTGGATGTGACACACTGAAAAAATTATTTTGTTGGCCCTGTTTGCTCTTTAATATTTTTGAAAACACCTCTTGGAACTTAAACGGCTTTTCGGACTTCCATAAAAATGTTAAAAGACACACTAATAGCAAAGGACATTTAACTTCGTTACTTAAAGAAAAAATATTTGGTAAGTCTCGTATTGAATATAGTTTGGACAATCAGTTAAAACTTAGTCATAAGCAACATAATGACCTAGTGAGTAAAAATAGGAACATCTGGAAGTGGTTAATTGACGTTACGTGTTTTCTTGGAAATCATGAACTAAGTTTTAGGGGTTACCAAGAGGATAAGGAATCCAATAATTGTGGAAACTATATCGACTTGGTGGAGTTCCTTGCTAAGTATGACGAAACCTTAAAAACCCATTTAAGGGATTCAACTGTTTTTCGTGGTACATCTAACCGAATCCAAAATGATTTAATAAAATGCGTATCCGATATTGTACTGATAGCATTAAACTAGAAGTAAAGAACACATCTTTTGTATCAATTGTTTTAGACGAAACAACCGACATAACTAATTTTAGCCATCTAGTTGTGGTAGTACGTTACGTAAAATTGGGCGAAGATGTTCAAGAACGGTTTTTAAAATTTTTGGATATAACCGCCGACAGAACAGCAGATGCCATGTTTATGAAAGTATGTGTGGTACAAAACTTATTGCTCAGAGTTACGACGTAGCTGCTGTAATGGCAGGACACTTGGGCGGTCTTCAAGTAAAAGTAAGACTAAAGTTTGACAAAAGTTTCAAAATGCCAGTTTTGTTCATTGTTTGGCACATAAATTAAATTTAGTATTATCCCAAAGTGTTGGACTTATAAAAGATTGTAAAGTGTTTTTTTCGATGTTAAATGGAATGGCTGAAGTTTTTTCAAAATCCACTAAAAGAACTCGCACTTTAGATACACATGTTCAAAAAAGATTTCCTAGAGTTGCTTCCACACGCTGGAATTACAGCGCACGCCTGGTACAGACGGTGTCGCAATATGGTGAAGCTCTAATAAAAATGTTTAAAAATATTTTAGCGAATAAAGAAATGTGGGATCCTGAAACGGTAAATTCTTCTAGAGGTTACTTACAGCTGATGGAAGCGGATTTTAATTTTAATTTTGTGCTCAATGTGTTTTCAGAAATTTTTCCTTACACGGACCTTTTGTTTGATATGTTGCAAACTAAATCAAATGATATTAGTTTCTGTGTTCAAAACATCAATAATTTTGAAAAACAATTAAATCAAAAAAGAGAAAACTTTCAAGAAATTTGAGACAAAACGCTAGATTTGAGTTTAGAGCCACAAAGAAAACGTATTAGAATTGACAATATAGGTGATATGGTAACTTCCTATCGTAGACTATATTTAGAAATTTTTGATAATATTTCTCAACAACTTAGAAGCAGATTTCAGAACTTCAGTGAATTAAAATTCGTGGAATTATGTAACTATAACAACTATAATAAAGCCAGTTTTCCTGAAGAAGCCTTTAATAGCTTAAAACTTAATTATGCAAATTTTTTTGATATTTTGGCATTAAATTTACAGCTTAGTTTTTTATACAACACTCCAGGAGTCAATAATAAAAAAACACCTTCAATATTCTACGTTTTCTTAAAGAAATTGATTTGGTTGAGTCCTATAATGAAGTCTATAAATTGTGTCAACTTGTTTTAACAATTCAGGCAACAAGTGCTTTGGTTGAACGCAGTTTTTCTACATTAACGCTCATTAAAACCTTTATCAGAAATTCAACTGGTGATGAAAGACTATCCCATTTAGCTGTGTTGTTTATAGAAAAAGAATGTATTAGTAACTTGCTACAGAATCCAAGATTTTATGATGATGTAATAGACAGGTTTGCACAGGTTGATAGAAGAATAGAATTGCATTATAAATAAAATATTGAATAAGAGTCAAAGAAAAAAGTGCGTCGTGAACACTGTATATAATGTTTAAGTGAGTGTATATTCGTGTGTCTTATTGTTTATAGTTATTAATACTTAGCTTTTTTAGTGCTTAGAGTGTAAGTGAATTTATCTACATAAATTGTTTATATATAGGAATTGTGCAGAAATATCTGGTAGTTAAACTTTTTTACAAGTATTGTGCATTGTGCATCACAAATGACTGTTGATATAAGTAATATTTCTACTAGCTGGTAAGTAAATTGAAAAATAGTCACATTAATTTGAATTTTTACATCCTTAGGTTTATTATTTTTTTAAGATAATTAGTTTTACTTCGAATAATAAATAGGTTTTAACGATTTTTCTTTGTTAATGTGAATGCAATTCTTAAAATTGGAAAACTAAAAAAGTAATGTGGTCTTCCTCACATTTTAACAGCTGGCTTTTAATGCAAAATTCGCAGAATAATTTATCGGTTATATTTTAGCATATTTTTTAAAATGGTTGGTTCAATTCTAAATGAAAGTTTATTGGCATCAAATGTTTTGAATAACTTTTTAGGTAATTTGAAAATTCAAAATAATACAAACATTAACAATACATAAATCAGCAAAACTAATTATTTCAAATCCAAAGAAATAAAGCAATATGCTGCAATGCACCTCCAAAACAACATACTTTCTTATATCTACTTTTTTGCTTATAAACACAAAGCTTAAGCTTCTTAAGTTACACATAGTCACACACGCACCACACACACACGCGCGCGCTCAACACACACACACGCATACGCGCCCACACTCACACTGGGTGTCCTTCAAAATGCGGAAAACAGAATTTACTTATGTTAGAAAAAGAGGAGTATTAAAAATCTAAGATTCAAAAGGAAATAGAATTAAGTAGTATAAGTGCCAACTTGAAGCGTTTCCCCACTAAAAAATCTCACGGCACGCCACTGCTGAAATGTGTGTATAATGACCTACTTGAAGGTGTCTTAGAAGCCCACACTGATTCGGTTTACCAAAAATGAAATATCTCACATTTGATGCACTAAAAGTAACCGTGTACTACCTTCAGCCACATACGGGTTAAAGGGTAGTAATTGTGATGAAAATGGTGTATTGGCAGTATGTCTCACAGTATAATTGTTATCTATGAACTATATGTAGTTATAGTTACGCTTGTTTTGTTCTGATTAATGTCATTATCTATGTACGAGTTGTAATTGATTAAAACCTTAATTTGGAGGTTTTTTATTATATTCTTATAAATAATACTACATCAGTTATTTGAAATAAATATTAAGCGCGTCAATCTAGCAAGTGCAAATTTCACAGTTCACCATATCCGTCCCTAATTATATTCATCTCGGCTTGTAAGAGAGACTCTTGTGTCAGGGTTCCTAAAACTTGCTGCAAATTACTACCACCACACCAAGAGTTCAGGTAATGCAATGGGACGGTGAGAATACTTTTCAAAGCGTTCGTCTGTTACCAATAACCTTACTAAAACGCAGTTCAGAGATATAAATGAATTAAAATAGTTATTTGTATACCAAGGCCGTGAAATTACCTTTCAACGTACCGAGAGAAAAATTATCGCCGAGGTCGCTTGCATCCGAGGTTAGATAATCTCGAGTCGCTTAGATTTTGCGTCCAAGGTGTATACATTATTTTTTGTGTATCGCTATGAATGGCTGTTACAAAAACTTTTTCTACCTGATAAAACTAAAGCTAGAACATTAATGTTAATGATACTTCCGCTTATAATATCTTTGTAATGGCTTTAAATTACAACGGTGCTATGGAAATGATAAAATATTAAAACTCTTTGACAGTTCTTAAAAATTTTTGAAAATGTCTGGCTGTGATAGCTCAATTTGTTGCACTCCTCCAGAAAGTTTGAAAATAATTACACCTAATTTTGTTTTAATAAAGGGTAATAATAACACTTTAGTCGAATTCAAGCGAATGACCGTTTAATACCGCGGTTATAGTAGTGGTGTGATATTTACTTTTAAATAATTTTCATTTTCGATATATATATATATATATATATATATATATATATATATATATATATATATTAACAAGGGCCAAGCTTCAGTAGTATTAAGTTTAACATCATCTAAACAATTAGGCTAGATAGCTCAATTGGTTAGAGCACTGATCCGGAGAATCAGAGGTTGCAGGTTCAAATCCTGCTGTAGCCGTTCTTTTAGTGGTTTTCAATTACTAGTTCGATTTGAAATGGTAATTCAACTTTAAATACAAAGTTGGGTTTTCATTTCATCTTAATAACTATTAATATATATTAAGCATTCATTTGCATTCCAAATGTGGATTATTCTTCTCTATTAATAATATATATATATATATATATATATATATATATATATATTACCATGTATTTTTTGACCCACGTTGTTGCGTCATTTAAATATTGATATGATAACGCCGTACGCCGATGTAATAAACGTCCAGCTTAACGCCACTGCTCTGTGTTTTTTAACTTTCTAATTTTATTATGCCACGGCTAGCCTTTTTTAATTTACACAGAGTGCACAGCGTTACGATGATCAATTTTTATTTACCCCTTTATGATTACCTGTTTGAATTGATAAAACGAAGTCAATCAACATTCATATAATGAAAGGAAATAATATTTACACTTCACAATTTTTATAATTCTTTAAATACACCCTTCAATCAATTAATATTGTATGGATTATATATCCAAAAGCTTATATCCTTTTTAACTTAATTTAAAGTCACCAAAAACGACACCTTTTACAAAAAATTTGGAACGTTTGAGACCTTTTTATGATTTTTACGTAAGTTTCAACGTATTCAATGTTCCTGTTGACTTCTTACAAACTTTAGAGAAAATTAATATATTCAGTGTTAAAATTTTAATTTGAAAAGATTCCTTAAAACAAGGCATTTCTGACCTGTGATATTTTGATGAGTTGTTGCGTGTTGTGGATCAAGACCCGCTTGTTATCTTCAATCGAAAACCAATGCTCTGCTTTGTACTCCTGATGTTTGAACCAATAATTCAGTACGGTTACCCCTTGTTTCCAAATTTCACCTCGTGCTTTATTCTATATTTCTCTGTATACGCTTGGGCCTATTACCTTAAATACCTTGGAATTCGTAGGTTTCTTAGTATTATCAATTTAGAATTATTCCACTTATTGTCGTGAATTAGAATTGTCTTAGTAGTGGACCAGAATTGTTTTAGACGCGGATTAGAATTGTTTTAGACGCGGATTAGAATTACAGCCTTAGGACCATGCATTAGAATTGTCTTAGAAGTGAACCAGACGCGGATTAGAACTCCAGACTTCGGATCATAAATTAGCAGTGTATTAGAAGTGGATTAGAAGCCCTATATCATTATTAATATTTAATTTAAATTAATTAACCAATTTCTACTCACGTTTTCTGCAAAAACGGCAAAAACTTTTTCATATATTCTTCACGTAATTCTTACACAGCACTATTTTTACTATAATATAAATTTTATTTATCTGACGCGTAAATATTTGATTAAGAGTATTGTGGATTTAACGTGCTTCAAATTGAGACTCACTGTTTCTTATCACCTTTGAGCGTTATATAGCTTTTGCCCACTACATTTGGATTGGTTTTCCAAGCAGCTTTGCAAATTGTTGCGACCAACCATATTTGTCTTGGATATTCCTAGTGTATTTTCAAGCTGATTTCTGATAAAACTATTTTGGAGTTTCGTATCATGCTGTTATTTACTATTATTTCACGATCTTTGACCACCTTATTCTTGTTATTGTCACTGGACTTTTAGCTTGTGTCTGTTGTTTTCTGTAGATAAAGCTTTTGGAGAATTGTACAAAAATAAATGATATAACACGATTGCTGTTTTCGTTTATGTATTTATTTAAACTCTTATTTGAAAGTGCGTTTTCTTATGAAAGCGCTTATTGTTCCCTCTTTATTACAAGCGTAATTGCATAAACATTTATTAAGTTTTATCTTATCTTCTGCGTATTTATTTTATAACTTGTTGAACACTCCCAACGTAGTTTAATTACACATATGATTATTTCTCTGCTGAGCACGCGTTCTATTATTAGAAGATATGCTTACTGGCATTGATTAACGTTAATTACGGTCCATATACAGGGTGTTAAATGCTTGCTATTTACATAATGTGCGAATTCCTTATTTTCCTGCTAAATAAATATAGTTTTCTGATTTCCATTGCTATTTACAGTTACTACACGACCCTTTCTACTCAATACACCCCTAAACAACCCCTTATCACAGCAATATATATATATATACTCGCAGACTTGCATCGAAACTAGGGTTTTTAGCTATTTGTGAAGATTAGGCCACAAAATTAAGACCACTTCAACTAAGATTTGGCACCAGGAGTAGCTGCGAAGCAATGGTTCATTCAACTCGGACTTTCTTGGAACTTAACAAAGATACCAACAAAATGTTTCTGAAAATAGATTTTGAAAACCCGTTTAACTCTGTTCGCCGGGATAAACTTCTCCACAGTGTAAAGATTATGGCACCAGAGCTTTTTCCGTTCATCTGGCAAGCTTACTCACAATCCTCTCTTCTTACTTTTGATTCCTGGACAATTCCATCGGAGATTGGTTGCCAATAAGGAGATCCGGAAGGTCCTGGACTGTTTTGCATGTCAATTCAGTCAGTTATTGAGAATGTGATTTCCGATTTGGTCATGTTGTATTTAGACGATGGCACAATAGGAGGTGATCCAAAAGATGTGCTCCATGATTTTTCAACGATCATTGCCGATTGTGAAAAGTTTAGCATAGCCATTAATCTTGCTAAATGCGAATTATACTTTCCCGGAAAAATTGACCAATCTGTTTACCAATGCTTCGATAATTTGTCATCAGGAATTAAATGTTTAACCGACGTAACTCTTCTTGGAGTTCCCATTACACAGGGATCATGCGCAGTCGTGTATGATAATAAACTCATTGGGATGGACCTTCTTTTTGACCGATTAAAGGAGATCAAGAATCTTCATATGCTTCTTTTGGAAGCGATTTTGTATAATCCAGTTTGTGACACCAAAATAAGTGCCCCTTTAAGGTCACTTATGTTTTAGCTTT
The DNA here is from genome assembly GCA_036346225.1 of Platerodrilus igneus. Taxonomy (NCBI): domain Eukaryota; kingdom Metazoa; phylum Arthropoda; class Insecta; order Coleoptera; family Lycidae; genus Platerodrilus; species Platerodrilus igneus. The sequence goes on along the minus strand of JARFIW010001276.1, from coordinate 666,357 downwards.
TCATTTTAATTTTGTTTGTTTAATTTTTCGATTGACATATTTTGCATATACCAAATTTAGCTTTCTGTTTGTCACTATGCATAATGCTAAAACGCACAGCAAAGTATCGCTTTTGTGTTTCTATACGCGTAATTGTAGTACACGCGCACACATCATTATACGTTATCGGTCGTTCAATATCAAAAATAGAATCAACTTGCTTACCTTTGGGTACTTCTATATTGTCACATCTAGACATTTTTTGATTACAAATCGGTGAATTTGCACCACCTTTACTACTTCCACTGTGAGTATAATTGAAGATACGTCTTCTTTAAAACTTTCAACGCCAATCTCTTTTGAACTCTTATCTACCTTAGTCTGGAACTCTTTTCTACCTCGTTTCATGTTGAAGAAAATTCAAGAAATTGCTTTTTGCCTAATGACTGTCGCTTTAGAACTGCAGTTTCTACTTCTGACAAAACTGAGTAGGGATAGCTAAATGGGGCAATAAATATGCATATAGTTAGAACGCCATTGACAGTATCTGTTTCACAACTGTAAAATGGCCTCAAACAAAGTATTACACACGAATGAAAAATAATAAATTATTAGTTTTGATTTAGTACAAGTAATTTATTGAACTAAAACATTTTTTAAAGCGAGAGCATTGTTTATTAGCAGCAATAATTTATGTATTTCAGCATTAGCAAGGATGATTTCAAAGCTATCTACCAATAAAATAAGGAATAGGCACGTTTTAGAACGCGCCAAAAGGGGTACGTTGCTTTGTTACGTTTATTTTATTATACTTTTAATAATAATAATAATCTATAGGAACACTGTGGCACGATTTAAATAAAATTAAATAAAAACCCTTAACCACAAAAAATATTTAAATTACTAAATACGTATTTCGACCACTATGTGGTCATCATCAGTAGAAAACCTGTAATTAAAAAAAAATTAGATGTTGTTCTGGAACACTTCAGAGGATATTCTCCTCGCCACTTAGGCTGAAGTGAACCTTCCCAACCTATAATTTACTATATTGTTGCTTTAAACACTATCGAGGATATTCTCCTCACCCGCAGGCTGGTGTTCTCAACAACAAACAAGTGAATTGTGACATTATAACTTAAATCTACTTAATTTATACTAATTCTAAATCTACTGAAGCGGAACCTGTTTAATCTTGCTTTCTCATTGGTTGTTGACCAATAGGGAAAGCAAAGCAGATGACTCTATTGGCCCTTTATCGGTGTTTAAGAGGGGTCCTTTATGTTTAACAATTTTAATTGATTCATAGGCATTTAAGGAGGAAAACGTTGGTACCGCTTTTAACAATTTAACATTTTCTAGTTTAACGGGTGGCTGGTTTCAAATATATGTTTGGTGACCTGAGACCTTTCATATTTACCATATTTGAAGTGAGCAATGTGTTCTTTAAATCTTGTTGTTATATTCCTCTTGGTCTGACCAATATATTTTTGAAAACACCCTGGCCCTGCACAACTAATTTCATAAATCCCCGACTTTTGCAATTTTTCCCCCTTGTCTTTTGGATTACCTAGCAAATCTTTAATTTTATTAGTATTAGTAAAAGCAATTTTAAAATTACTGTTTGAATATTTTATCAAGACCCTTTGTGGTTTTGTGAAACTGAAGTTTAACATATTTAACATTATCGTTAGAGGTGGTTGATTGCAAAGTCGTTGATTTACGGATGTTGATCCTATTTTTACACTTTCTAAAAATATTATCTATAATATCAGAAGAGAAACCATTGTAATTCGCTATTTGTTTAATAAGAGCAAATTCCTTATTAAATCTGTTTTTATTTAAAGGGAAATTCAATAATCTATTAATTAAAAAGTTAAATGAAGCCAACTTATGTTGTATGCTATGATTAGAGGAAGACAAAATAAAGCGATTTACATTGGTTTCTTTTCTATAAATGTCAAATTCTAATTTATTACCATTTCTAATTACTAATGTATCTAAAAGGGTAATTGTACATTATTCTCTAGTTCATACGTAAATTTTATGCTTTGAAATTTTGAATTCATTTCTTTAAGAAAATCATCAACATTTGATTTAGAAGTGTCAAAACTGCAAAAATATCATCCACGTACCTTAACCATATTCTTGGGAAGTATTTGGAGTTTTCTTTTAACTCGGTTTCAAAACGAGACATAAATAAATTTGCTATGAAGGTGATAAGCTATTTCCCATTGCTGTGCCTTCATGTTGTTCTTACAACTTGTTGTTGAATTGAAAACAGTTCTGGGACATGCAATGCGAAACAAGCTTGATATAGTCCTCAACTTTATCATCATCAATATCACTATCTATAAGAACATCCTTTAAATATGTTAAAGTACGTGGTATTGGAACACTAGGGAATAATGAACTGACATCAAATGAAATTAAGATTTCGTTCTCTTCTAATGTGATATTTTTAATTTTATTAATGAACTCTAAAGAGTTTTGTACAGACAAACTATTAAACTTTAAATTCTTAAATTCATTTGACAGCCATCGTGATAAATAGTAAGTCGGTGAGTTGATACCTGAAACTATTGGTCTCATCGATTTATTATTTCTGTGAATCTTTGGTAAAAGTAAAGTTTTGGCATTTCAGGATTTGAAATTGTTAATTTTAAGGTAGTGTGGGCGAAATTAGGTTTGGAAATTCTTTCAAAACAGACTCTGTTGATTTAATCATTTTATTTAATAAAGGAACTTCATTTTAATTTTTGATATTGGTCTGTACGGCCTCAGACGCAAGTCTTACTCTATCAACATAGCCTTGTTTATCCAGATTAACCAACCTATTCCTTATCAGCCTTTAAATAATAACAATTTTTTGTCGTAAACTTTAAAATCAGAGATCTTTCCTTGTTTGTCTGAGGCATTCCTTGCGAAGTGCGTAAGTTGTTCGAAAGTTGAATTTTGCACGCGTTTCTAATAAAGTTTTTAATTGATCTAATTTTGAAATGGATTTTAATGCCAGCAATAATGTCTTCAAAGGAGTTTTCAAATGATCTACTCCAAATTTTAGGTCTCGATCAAGGAAAGTCAACTCTTCATTATTAAAGATTTTCGACGATTCGTTAACAACTATTGACTCTAATTGAGGTGAAGTAATTTCAGTTTTTGAGGTACATTGACATTGTGTTTCTTTAAAAGAATTTAACTTAGTGTTTTGACTATTAATTTTGTCTAACAATTTATGATTGTTGACTTCAAAAACAAATCTCTGAAATTATTCCATTCTGAAAACCGGACTTGGATAAATTGCACGTTAGTGCTAGGTGCATTTATACGTTTCAAGTTCCAATCTTAAACTTTTAGATATTTGATTTCCAAATTAAGCCATTTATCTTTTGCAAAATTGATTATTGCGTTACTACGTTTACAATTACTGCTGATTTTTACGTTAATGAAATTTGGAAAAACTTTGTGGGCTTTACAACTTTTAGAAATCGAATATCTGCTTTTATAAAACTAATTTTAAGATAAGCTCCGATACCTATTAAGTTCCAAGACCGGAAGTCATAGTTAATAATCTATAGAACATTTGGCACGATTTAAATAAAATTAAATAAACCCTTAACCACAAAAAGTATTTAAATTACTAAATACGTATTTCGACCATTAAATGGTCATCATCAAAAAACCTGTAATTAAAAAAAATTTTAGCTGTTTTCGGAACATTCAGAGGATATTCTCCCACCACTTAGGTATGTGAACCTTCCCAACCTATAATTTACTATATTGTTGCTTTAAACACTCGAGGATATTCTCCTCATCCGCAGGCTGGTGTTCTCAAAACAAACAAGAATTGAAATTGTAACTAAATTATAATTAAATTCTAAATCACTGAAGCGAACTATTAATCTGCTTTCATTGGTTGTTGACCAATAGGAAAGAAATGAATACTCTATTGGCCCTTTATCGGTGTTTAAGAGAGTCCTTTATGTTTAACAATTTTAATTGATTCATAGACATTTAAGGAGGAAAACGTTGGTACCGCTTTTAACAATTTAACATTTTCTAGTTTAACGCGGTGGCTGGTTTCAAATATATGTTTGGCGACCTGAGACCTTTCATATTTACCATATTTGAAGTGAGCAATGTGTTCTTTAAATCTTGTTGTTATATTCCTCTTGGTCTGACCAATATATTTTTGAAAACACCCTGGCCCTGCACAACTAATTTCATAAATCCCCGACTTTTGCAATTTTTCCTCTTTAAATGCCTATGAATCAATTAAAATTGTTAAACATAAAGGACCCCTCTTAAACACCGATAAAGGGCCAATAGAGTCATCTGCTTTGCTTTCCCTATTGGTCAACAACCAATGAGAAAGCAAGATTAAACAGGTTCCGCTTCAGTAGATTTAGTATTAGTATAAATTAAGTAGATTTAAAATTTTTAATAGGTATGACACCACCATGGTAACCTACAAAACTAAGTTTGACACAATACCAACTTTGAAAATTGTGCTAGGGCCTGTTATGGTTCTCTTTTTTATTTTATCAGTCGGTATACATTATAAAGGTAGAATTGATATCTCTAATGAGATACAATGAAATTTCCGGTCCCAATAGTGCCAATAAAACATTTTCATAAGTGCATGCACTGCACCTAATACGAGGGGTGCTCGATATGTATGGGGAATAAGTAACAAAAACAAAACTTAAGGTGTGAAAACTTCTTTACTGTTTTTCAAAATATTCTCCACGATGATTGATATACTTTTTCATACGTTGGAACCAATTTTCGTAGCACTTTTTCCATTCCGATTAAGATATCTCCATAACATGGGTTTTGAACGCATCAACCGCCTCTTCTGGTGTCGAAAATCGTTGTCCACGCAGTTTGTTCTTCACGTGTGGGAAAAAAGAAATCATTAGGTGCCAAATCAGGACTATACGGCGGATGACCCATGAATTCGATGTTTTTAGTGCTCAAATAGTCACTTGTTTGAGCCGATGTGTGAGAGTTCGTATTGTCATGATGAAGAAAATGATTCGGCGTCGTCGGTTTATTTTTTTATTTCTCCAAAAACTTGTGCAAACGAATGGTTGTATACCAAGCAGAATTAACCTTTTCTACGATCCTCTAAAGGTCTAAAGCAACGGTCGTGGCATGCCCATTTATTTCGAAAAAAACAGGTAACCATTTTCTTCTAAGCGCTTCGAGCGTGGGCAACTACTGTTGGATTTCGTTCATCGCGGAAGATCCATACAGTTGACTGCTGTTTACTTTCGGGTTCATACGAATAAATCCAAAATTCATCACCTGTGTAGATGTTATACACTGCGTTTGATGCACCGCAATCGTATTCTTTTAGCATTCCTTTGCATCAATCGACACGAGTTTTTTTGAGCAATTGTTAAATTATGTGGGATCCAACGTGCACATAGGTTTTTCACAGCTAAATGTTCATGTATTATCCAATGTATACTTGTCATTCTAATGTCTAGGGACGCCTGAATCTAACGATAAGTCACATGACGATCTTGCATTATCAATTCGCGCACAGCATCGATGTTTTCTGGTACAACATTCGATTTTGGACTACCTTTAATTTCATCCGCTAGCGAACTATGATCAATATTGAATTCATTATAGTAACGACATACAGTCGTTTTAGTTGGAGCTTCCTCCCCGAAAGTCGAAATAAGTTGATTCAGGTACTGTTTTGGAGATAATCCACATCGAAAATCGTAATATTGCACGAAAATGTTCACGAGTTAATTTCATTTTTTGGCCGAGACGAAATTTTCAACTCAATCAAAACAAAACAAGTATTGTTCATATGGCAAAATATTATAAGTATGTATACTGCCAAAAATGTCAAACTTTCGGTTAGAAACGTCAGATCGCACCTAGTAACACTAGTGTTGTCAGTCCCCAATACAAGTCGAACACCCTTTGTATAAACTTATAAATTTTTGTAAACTGTGACATTGGTTTAAGTATGCATAATTGTTTACATTTTCAAGTAAAGGTACCGCATTAGTTCATTATTAATTTCGGCGTTTAAATATGAAAAGATAAAAAATAAAGCGTATTCGATGCGTGCTTCGAACATTTGAAGTATTTTAATTTCAACTATCGAAACGCAACATAATTATTTTTCATATTTATTATTTAGGATTTAGGAAATCAAGTTTGTGAACTTTTTTCTTGCTTGAGTAAAATATCTATACCTAATAAATTGACTACACGACAGTACAATATGAGCTAGAAAACTCGAGACCGATACCAAACCGATAGTCTCGAATCGAGACCGAGATCGAAACCAGCTTGGTCTCGACTAAGTAATTGTGGTCTCGGTTTCGATTCGAGAGTGAGACCGAGACCGAGACCGAGACCGAGACCGAGACCGAGACCGAGACTCGGGTCTCGTCCATCAATATTCAAGAAGATAGAAGCATTATAGGTGTAATCAAAACAATACACTACAAAATGATTGGTCATGTTTTGACGAATTGAAGGAATGGTTGGAGCAGCGATAGAGGTTATAGTCAAATTACAGTGTGTAGGGGAATGCAAAGGCTCACATGTATAAACCAGATTAAGGCAGATTAGGCACTGAAAAGATAGTTCAGTGGAGAACTGCGACAAGCCGACCTTGAGGTTGTGATACTCATCACTAAGAATTCCATTAATAAATTATTCGAATAATTTTTTCTTTACGTTTTTATTGCAATATGTTAATAAAATATTATTAATGTAAAGTAATATGGCAATAAAATTTTTTTTATGATTTACATTAGTCTAAACGTTTGTCTTTTTTAAAATAAATTATCTGATACGTCACCACATTAAAAAAAATTTATTTTTATAACACTAATAAAAAAAGTTCGCCTATCCATTTGGTTTGAATTTTACAGATCAACAGGAAACTTCCTACATTTAGAGCCTCATGGGTGTTACAAATACAATAAATTAGAATTTAATTTCACAAAAATATACAGCAAACTAAATAAGTTTCATTCTGGTGCATTTATAATGAACAAGAGAAACTCAAACAGCGTGGGCGAAACTTCTCCGTGTTTTAAATAATAAATAGTTTTCTGCAATTGTCATAAAATTTATTACACTCTTGGATTTTTTACGCTTATAAACTGTTAAACATTAGCGAACTTGAAAGTTGATGAAAATTGCATACTGTTTCTTCCATATTCTTCACCACAAGCGATAATGAAAGTAATTTGAATACATTTTATAGGACATTTATGGTGTGTTAAGTATAATATTAAGAGAAAGGAGTAGCCGCAATGGTTTAGTTGCATAAAAAAGTATGATTGTTTAAATTTAGTTACATTAACAGTTTTGTATTAACATATCGGTCTTCAACCTATACTTAGAATTTGTTTCTTTTTTGAATTAGTCATAATTTTTGAATTTTTGTTGTACTTTTATCTAAAACTATATAGTATATGGAAATTGATACCTCTGATCCCAACTAGGATGTGCTTTTGTGAAAAATGCTCTCCTAACATTTTTCAAGCGGATCGTGTCGGGATTTGAACCTGGACCTTGGGCATAGTAGTCACACGCATACCAACTACACCACGGAGCCGCCTCGTTAAATAGTACCACTAATAAACCAATATAAAAATTCGGTTGATAGGTCTGGTATATAAGCCGATAATAAAATTAATTAAATGGGAACCGAAGCAGAGTATTTGATTTTCGAACTCGTTCCCAAGAAGCACAATAAAGCTAAGAGCCGGATTTAGTCAACAAGGTGAAATCATAACTTGCGCTTTTATGCAAAACTCAAAGAAAAAAATATAAGGTCACAGACAGGATTCAAACTTGAAACCTTCCGATATAGACTTCGATGCGCTAATCACTTAAGCCACCGAGGCCGGTTAATCATTGTAAAGGTGGACAGATTTTAATCCCTACTGTTTTAGATTGTATTTAGCAGGCGGCTTTAGCCATGCCTGCTGTCATATCATAATGTTCTTGTGCATCCTAATCCTACTTCAAGTTGGAAGAAAACAGATATGCAGAAATGGTTGAAGGAACGAAATATCCTCTTTGAATGTAAGGAAACCAAACCTGAATTATATTCCAAAATTAAGGCACATAAACCTGTTCATCAGCTGTTTGTAATTGACCAGCTACTGGCAGAACATGGTCATGTAGTATTGCGTTTACCTCCATATCACCCAGAACTAATTCCTATCGAGATGATTTGGGCGTTACTTAAAAACCGTGTCGCTGCATGTAATGTAACCTTCAAAATAGATGATGTATGGAAGTTGGCAGAAGAACAATTAAAAAGTATTGGAATCAACGAGTGGACTAAAGTATGTCTGAACGTAGAGAAAATTGAAAAGGATTATATGGAACGAGAAACTTTAACAGACGAGGTTCAAGACCTAATTATACGGGTTGATGATAATAGCGATAATTCAGGTGGATACTTATCCTCAGGCGATGAGTCTGATGATGGGGATGAAAGTTTAGAATGTGAACCATTTAAAATATAATTTATGTAAAATAGTTGAATGATGGTCTTTATTTAGCATTGTAGAAAATATGTGTCGTAAATATATTTGTTTGTACATTATTGTTTATTACTGAGGTGTTGAAATAAAACTTGCTTAAAGAGGGAAGCATTCTTTATATCAAATTATGTTCAGTAGTGCTGTGACAATCGATCACTTTTAAAGCTGAAACAATCAATGATTGGCTTTCAAAGTGATTGAATCATTTTACATTTTAATCCAATTATAATCAATTCTGTTAAGCATGTCCATTCTTTGTCTCAGAAAGGGATTTTTATTGACTGTATTTATCTCGGCGCTTCTATCCGATCGTGTTAATCCGCTTCAGTTTGGCGACATATACCAGTTTTCGATCCGATGCAGCGTCTCCAGTCAATCCATTAAAACAAGTGGATTGTACTACTCGATCGGATCTGAATTCCGCATTCGACGACATTATGCAGGTTTCACGATTTAAATAATCTATGATTATAATATCAACAGCACCTGATCAGGCCGGTGTAGTATATCTAACTTCAGTCGTATAAGCAATATTGCTTTTGCTTAGTCAGAAAGGTTAAGATTATTAATTATTCAAGGAATTATTTTATAGCTAGATTATCGATGAAGTGCGTAAAAAATATATTAATTTAGCAAATATTTCTAAACTATAAATGAGGTTATGTAAAAAATATATAACCTGACAAGATGCAAACCTTAATTACCTTTCTTTTCATACTATAACTGTTCCTCTTCCTTCAATTCTACAGCACTGAATTGTTGATTCTATGATCCATTAAAATAAAGCACGAGATATCTGCAATTTATAATAATATTAATATAACAAATGATATAAAAACCTTTTGGTATTAATTAAAAATTGTTTTTGTTAGTTACACCACCATGAGTGTCATTGTGTAAACATATTCTTAAAACATTTTTGTAATAAATCTTAGTAATATTTTCGAGGTGGGCATTTGACATTTTTATAGTGTTTATAGTTTATAGTTTGTGTTTAAAACAAAAACGTCTATTGATTTGAAAAAAACGAATATGTAGTATTACCAAATTGTTTTTGTTCTACTAGTGACTATAAGTGATAAAATATCTTGTGTACACTAATCCAAACAATCAATAATCTGGGGTATCACATCTAACAATAAGCTCAGATCATGTTTATAGAAGAGCAAAAATCAACATAAAACTATTTAAAACACATTCCTTGGTTCCTCGACAATTTTTGCTCTGGCAACACTGGACGTGCAAGCAATCGATGTTTTCTAGTCTCACTTTTTTATTTTGATTATTAATATAGCTCCTCCTCGCGCAGGTTTTTTCAAGGTCACCTGCCATGAGATAATAATACTACTATAACACTCACAACCAACACAAATAAACCATTCTAAGCACTACCCTAATTGGCCAAATTGCATATATCTATAAAAAGGAACATCTTAAATTTATTCCAGTTCAATTATACAACAAATTTAACTGGTACATGTACATTTCTACAAATACAATTGTAGTGCTTATTTCTAGTACAGTATGCTTTAACTAAGCGTACACGAACGTAAAAATCTGTATACTAATAAACTTATGTGCAACTAATGGAACACACGTCAACAGCATGTGAAGCAGGTAGAAAGTTAAAATTCTATCACTTACCGCTTTTGGTTCGAGTGCAAAGTTCAACCAACCTTTTCAGAGCAGGACAAACTTGGGTGTCAGTAATCCATAATACAACTTCTATTGCTGGAAAGTATACACTATACAAAACTTTCGCACTTTAACGGCACTTAAATCCGCAATCTTTTCACGTTTGCCGCTTGCTTCTACAAACTCGCTTTCAATTTACCATTGCTCGAAATACTGATGAACCGGTTCATCTGCTTGATGATCCTGCTTGTTATTCAACTGAAGCTAAAAGCTTGTATTTAAAGATTTGAATGAATCTGAATGAATTGATGACCCTTTCCATTACGTGATGGCGGTATTTATAAGCTATATGATTTTAGAGAATTCTCCAATTTCATCTATTCGCACGGTTAGTACAATTTTAACTGAACTTCTGGTTGAGGTCAAGGGTTTCTTGGTGCATTGGAATATTATATACTTCTACAGTTGCTATTTAATATTGACATCTACGTCATTGAATGGGTCGATACGTCTTAAATTTATATTATTTTATGGACTTGTGTCGGGTTGAGTACTTTACAACCATTTCAATTATTTACAATGAGTAACAATGTTTTCGAAATACATGTTCGTAGAATGATTAGTCATGAAAAAATGTTTGTTTTTCTAATTTGATATGTCTATTGTGAGGTCCCGGTTTTTAATTGCTGGTTGTAAAAGAATGTACTGAGTACTTTTCCTGTTAATTTCGGTATTTAACTTTGATAATATAATTGAATACTCCCTTTATTAACTATAAACTACTCACCTTCTATCAGATTTTAAAAGTATTTTTGCGCTAAAACTGCTTTCACTAACTTAGAGTAATAAATACTTTTAATATACAAATATATGCTTAATTAACGGGCGAGCGTTGCATTGGTTAGTACATCTAAGTACAAATCGAGGACGTTACGGAATCAAAACCTATCCGTGATCTTATTTTTCGTTTTCTCAATTACCAGCTCGATTTGAAATGATCATTTAAGCTTTGTATAAACGTGTAAGTTATAATTTGATCTTATTAACTAATATTGTAGCTTGCCTTGTGCAACTGTTTTTAAATTGTCATATAGTAATAGCTAAGACGCCATTATTGTCTAACGGTATGAATACTTCTACCGTTAGATAAAGAAAAAAACCATTGAAAAATAATTTGTTGTTTCAAAAATTACCGATTTTATAAAATTTTCTTTAGTTCATGTTTAGCTTCTAAATTAGTGTTAATACATTCAAAAGTTAGAATTTGAAACTTAAAGGTCTATATTTAAACATTACTACTTTTTGTGAAAGGGTAATTTTAAGAAATATTTTATTTATATTCATGTCGTATAAATTTTCCTTTACAAACTTTTAATATGTATTTTTGTTATAGGTGAGTATAAACTTATTTATTTCGACGCATTATATTTTGTAGAGGTAAGTTCGATTAGTTTTATTATTATCATTTCTATTTGTATTTTCCAGTAAGGATATATAAATATTGAAATATCCAACATCATATTTAAGAAACTGATCGCAAAGAACAATTTTGTAAAATATTTTCAATTATGTGAAAAAGACGAGGTCTTTGTACGTGTACCGTAATTATTTGTCTATTTGTGTGTGCGAATACTTTTTGATATTTGGAACACTGCTTGTTTTTGCTAATTATTTGCTAATTCAAATTGTAAGAAAAATATTGGTGAATCAAATGGCAAAATTAAAAATATGGGACTTTTATTTGAAAATACTAATTTAGTGGTTTATAAATATATCCTTTGATTTTAAACCTTGACAGCATTTGCCAAATCATTTTGTAATAAATAGACTTAAGATAGCAAATTTCTATTTTGCTTGTTTAACAGAAAAAATTCAACGTTTGTTTATAATATGATTGATTTAGGAAAAAAGTAATAATTAAACTAACGAAGAAAGAATTTTTATGGAGAAAACTTTGTATATTGGTATTTGTTTTAGAAGAATTCGAAATTTATAGGTTTAATACTAATAAAAATTACTAATTTATTCGAGAAAAACTAAGTTTGATTTATCCTGTAGAATACAATTTTTTCCTTCTAATTTGTAAATAGATTATTCTTAATACTAGTATAGAAAACTAAACTTTTAAAATAAGTTACTGGCAACTAATCAACAAAATCGGGACGAAATTTACGATAAGAAAAACTGTTAAGTTCAACAACATCGTAAACGCCTTCGAAAGATAACAATATTTTCTTAAGACACAGTCTCAATTATTTCAGGAAATACGTTACAGCGACCACAGAAAATAACAATTCAGAGAAGTGAATAACCAAATTCGAATGTTAAAGTGGAAAACGTATTCTTACTCATAAGCCTCTCATGCTATTTAATTTACACAGATTATTGAATTTTAGAACCCGCCAGATGTGGGTGACGGAAATTCACGATTCTTGCCTATATGCGAGGTGGGATTTTTATTATTCATTATTACTGTTATTCTGATTACTGATTATCATTTGGATTTTAATTTCATTTGCTTCAGATTATTAAGATTATCATTAATATGATTATTATAACCACTCTGAACAGACCTGCATCTTGAAGAAGTTGTAGAATACTAGAACGGGTAGAATGGCTTTCATGTTTCAGTACACCAAAGAGCCAAACTATACGTTTACCAAGTCAACGGGGTCTTTAGTGAGGAACCAGACTAAGACAGCAGCTCTTTCGATACTTAGAGTAGCAGAGACCTTGAAGGTCAGTAAGGCATTCTAAAACACACTACCGTGAGAACGGGAAACTACCATATTGCCTTCCAAGTACACAGCGTACCGAAATCGTTTTAAAAAATTATGGCATGCCCCGGGGTAAAAGAGTCCGAAGATAAAATAGTCCCCCGTTCAAATTTTCGGGAAGGGGCTATTTCGGAGGATGTGATAGGCATATTCAATAAAAAGAAAAGCAGAACGGGGAACGTCTTACGAGTCGGAACATGAAATGTTAGAAGCATGAAGCAACTAGGCAAGCTAGAGAATTTGAAAATTAAAATAGATAGGCTAGTATTAGATATAGTAGGGATTGACGAAGTTCGGTGCCCAGAGGCGGGAAATTTTTAGAGTGAAGACTTTTTGGTAAATTATACAGTTACAAGAGAAGGAAATTTAAGTGTGGGGATAGTTATGCGAAAAAAGATAGGACGCTGTGTAGAAAACTACTTATAAAAGAACAAAAAACTACTTATAGTTTGTAACATTCGAGTCTTCTATTAAATATGTTTGCTCTACCATACAAGTGGCAGAGCCTCGATAGAATACGAGGGGTTCCTGTTTGATGGTCAAGCCCAGGGTAAAAGGATGTTGAATGGCTTTGAGAGAAAAGGATCTCTCTAAAGAGTTCTTCCAGCCAGCTAAGTTTCTTCAACTTAGGGCAGAGCTATGAGCTAGGGTCGTAGGATGGTATACGAAAAAAACAAAAGGAATTTTATTGGACGCCACCGTATCTTAATGAGTGTTTTATAAGTAATTATTCGAAGATCAGATACGGAAATCTTCGAAAGAAAAAAAATTTACGACAAGCAACATATACAACAATACTTACTGTGGTTTCTGCAACCTGGAATAGGAACGGCGATCTCGTGCTATCTGAAAATTTAATCACACCTAGACATTTTCCAACTAGGGCTTTATGAGAGCCTAGTCACTTTATCACAAAAATAATTATATGTAAATTACTAATCAAAATTATACCTTCAAGAAAAACTTTTAACATTAACACTAATAATACCTTCCTTTAGTACTAAAGCTTCTAAATTATAAACAGTTTGTTTCTGTAGGACAAGCTTCAAAGAAAAAAATTTTGAGACAACTTAAAAATTTTTTCTATTAATTTTGTTTTCAAAAAAAAATATTTATATATACATTGTTTATACAACTTATTTATACGGAAACTTTCGAAACAGTTCCGTAGAATAGTGTTTTATTAGATGCATAAATTATTTTAGTTTTCTGTAAGAAATATGCTACTTTTAATTTACGTTACAATGACTTCATTTTACTTGGATAGGATCCTTTCCAGTTCACAAACAAAATTTATCTATTCAAAAGTAATTTCTCAGGTTATGGTTATACATTCTTAGTAACAATTTTTAATAAAATCAAAGGTCAAAGAAAGTACTTATTGTCGACATTGAATTATACTTCAGGTGTATTATTACCATGTGTTATACATTATAATTCGGCAAACAATTCTTATCCTATCGCATGTTCGATAAAGCAAATCCTTTAATACAACTTTGTAACTTCAAACATAACATTGCACAAAGATCTTAAAAATGTTAAGGTCAATACTAAATTTTTAAATTAAATTTTAAATGAAACAAATTAATTGAACTATGAACTTTAGCAAAAATTTGGAGAATTAATTTTAAACAAACTTAGATATGGCTTCTTCGAAATTTATCTGTGCATTTAATTGAAAGTTTCTTAAACAAAATATAAAAGAATAAAACTGGAGGGTGACTCACCGCTAACCATCTGCTATATCTGCGTCCTTACTCTTATAGTTGAGTGTAGCTGACACAGGGGTCCGGATTTAACCTTCGTATTAACCAATAACATGAGCGGGTTTCTACATTCTTGCCTAGTAACAATTGAAACTGCTTTTAAATTTCCATAACTTCTTTACTTGTAACTTGAATTTAATATTTTAAAAAATTCGTAATTATAATTATCTCCATATTTAATGATAGTTAGTTTAATCCTTAAAACGCTAAACTAAAAAATGAATAAAAACTTCAAGATCTCAAGAACTTCAAAAACTTGCGCTGAAATGAAACGAAAGAATAAAAATTTGGGGGTAAGCGTGTGCAATCTTTCTTACCGTAAAAATATTTCCATCACCATTTTAAATCGATGCTATTACCAAAACTAAGACTAACTTATGGAACATGTTGACTCCACTTAAATAATTTGTCCGGCGGCATGTTTGATTAAAAACGTGCAAGCTCCGAAAAATACGTGTCTACGGACTACATCTGATATTAAAAATGGCTTATTCCACGAGGCAGCCTTCCTTCTACTCGTATGTGCGGAAAAGGGGATATTGACACAAGATACAAACAACTAGAAGTCACTTGATGTGTACTTTTGCTATTCTAATGTAGAGGGCGTACTATGTATGAATTTTATAATAAAAGGTTCCAATAGAAATTTAACATTTATTGATTAGGTGTATCGAACAAAACTTGAGTATTTGAATAACAGAAAATCGAAATTGTTACAAGTTATATTAGAATCTAAACCGGTAAATACAATAATAATACAAGTATACATGCCCACCTCTAGCTACAGTGAGTAAGAAGTAGAAGCAATCTACAAAGATACCGAGGATATACTTAAGATTCGTAAAAGAACATGAAAATTTAATAATTAGGGGAAATTTTAATGCAGTGGTAGGTGAGGGATAGGGAGGGAGCGGTAGTAGCTGTATTTGGTTTAGCCACGAGAAATGATAAGGGAAATAGGCTGGTATAATTTTTTCAACAAAAACAATTTAACCATCACAAACACATTATTTCAACATCTGCTAGACGACGATACACGTGGAAGATGCCAGGAGATGTAGGAAGATATCAAATGGATTACATTCTTGTTAGACGACGGTTTAGGAATCAAGTAAAAGACTGTATATAAGCTATACAGAAGCACATATATAGACACTGACCACAACATCGTAATTATGAAGGCCGCTCTTAAATTTAAAAATTTGGAAAAAAGGAATGGGAAAGGGTATTTTGACTTTGAAAAACTGAAAGATAACGATATCCTCGAAAGATTTGAAAAAAGTCAAATGAATTGCTGAAAGATTGTAACTGATTTCTTTGTTTGATGCCAGCCCCACGTTACGGCGACAGTGAAACTGATTTTGTTGTTGTTTTTTTTTATGATGGTTTGGACGCCAGTGATACGAATTTTGTTGTAGTTGTATGATGGGCGCTAGTGAAACTTATTTTTCTAAATGGGCGCCAGTGAACAAAAATCTTTCAACATAGCTAGGGGTCTATTCCTGGGTAGAGCAATAAGAAGTGGGGGGGGGGGGGGAAGTCGAATTTTGTTTGCAAACCAAAGCTAAACTAAGTTAAATAGGCGCCACCAAGTCCTGAGATAATTACGATAATAGCAAAGCACAATTCTAAGGGCGGACGTGGAAACCCAAAGATAAAACGATCGCCTTCGTTAACAAAAACCTATCTTATAAAAATAAGACGCAGCTCCTGTAAGAAATTACAAAGATTAAATAAATAAAAATGTAGAAGACCATTTGTGTCCTATAAAAGTATCAAAAATAAAAAATGTATATCCAATATGATATTGGCACAAAATTATTACTCAAAAATTCTACTTTTATGTTATCAGATTTGATCGCATTTGACCAAAATAAAAGTCTCAAAGTTTAACTAATTGTTTACTGAAGTAAAAAAACTTTCTTTTAAAATTTCAAAACTCTTTAACAGGTAAAAAAAAATTCAACATTAACATTTATAACAGAGTCAAAATTTTTGTCTTTTTATAGCAAGAGACTGCTCTCTAAACATAAACTTGTTTTAAATATTTGATCAAAATAATTTGTAACCACAATGCATTGAACTATCGTTTCTATTCTGGGCAGATCTTTTCAGATAGATTACAGTTTCTAAATTATTACGCAGCGTGTATTTAAATATTCATACTTAGATTTTATAATTTATCTGTAAATAGAAGCTAATTACAAGATTGAAGAATGTTTAATTTGAATTTTATGAAAGCTGCACGAAGCATCTGCTTTCACGGCAACATCTGTCAAATGTGCTACAACACAAAAAAGTATGACGTCGAAAATATACCTTGAAATTTATCTGAAGTTCAAATGGAACAAAGCTTGCAATTATATAAACCTAATTTGACAAAATTTCTTTCTACGGCTTGTAAAACCAGTTCAACAATAATTGAGAATGAAACAGATTATATGTTCGTAAACATGATAGCAACTTTTCGTGCTTTTTATATGATAGTCTGTTTGTCAAATTTTAACAACATTCAAAACACATGCAAAAATTTCTTATATGTAATAACGAACCGAACTGCCTCTATTTCTCCAAGACAAACCTGGACGGAAATTCATAAGCTCCAAACAATGCTACAAGCCATTTCAAACTTGGGACGACTGCGATCAAAACCAAAATCTTCACTTGTACCTTATCTATCGTTCTTCGATGGCGAATTCTTCGTTGACGCGCTAAATAAATGAAACCAAATTAAATTAGTTCGTAAAATGTATAACTTACAAACCGTTAGTAGAAGTTATCAAAATTGTTTCAGGTCTAGCACGACCTGACCCGCTCACACAAATAGTTCAACCGAAGGTCGCATGCCTCTAGCCGGGAATACATCTTGATAAGTCGGTTGCTAGGGAGCGACTAACTCGACAAAGCGAGAACCGAACGATAGCGACGTTAGAGGTGGGGAAATACGAAAAAAGCAGCTAGAGATGCTTCACGAAATAACTTTAAGTCACACAGATATTTTACTATAAGAAGATTATTAAAACGAAGCGTTCCGTTATGTACTATATGGAACCTTAATAAAGAATAAGGCACGCTTAGCGCATTATCCTCGTAATTCAATGCGAATAATTATTGATCAAATTAAACATGTTACAAGATATCGGGAAAATTTTTTATATTAAAGAAGTAAAAACAGAATGGAATAACATTAAATCCATCTTAGAGATGGCTGCCAGAGAGCTTCTGGGGTATACATAAAAAGAAAATAAGAAACCCTGGATAACAAAAGATATTCTGAATTTAATAGAAGAAAGACGAAAATTCAAAAATAAATCAGACGAAACAGGAAAACAGATATACAAAGCCATAAAATGGGAAATTATTCGTAAAAGCTAAAGAACAATTATTTGATGAAAAGTGCAAAGAGGTACAAACTAAGATGGAAATAGAAAAGACAGACAAACCATACAAACTAATTAGAATGAATTTTAAGGTTATAAAACCGTATAGCAAAAATATAAGGAGTGCGGAAGAAATGTCATTTTAAAAAATGCAGAGAAAGTGGTTAGATGGCAAGAATATATAGGGAATTTATATGCAGGAGAGGAACTAACAGCATTAGAACACAAATCAGACATTGAAAAGGATGACTTGGGATATCCTATACTTAGAGATAAGTTTGAATTAGCATTAAAGGGTCTCAAAAATGGTAAGGTACGGGGTACAGATAAGGTGCAAACAGAAACTTTAAAAGGTGCTGAAAAAGTAGTAACTTAACGTCTCTTCCAACTTGTAAGCTATTATGCATGAGATAAGCAAGATACCCAAAGATTTCAAACGTAACATTATATTCACTATACAAAAAAGGGAGGATAGATATAAAAATTTTCGAACAATAAGTTTAACAGCACCATATCAAAAATATTAAGTAGAATTGTACAAAGGCGAATGGAAAAACGAGCTGAAGAAATACCAAGAGAAGAACAATTTGGGTTTAGGCAAAAAAGGAGAACACGGGAGGCTATTTCAGCCCTGAGGGTGATAGTGGAGAAAACAATAGAAAATGGGGAAAGCGTGTATATAGGGTTTGTAGATCTGGAAAAAGCATTTGACAATGTAAAATGGAAAAAATATTCAAAATACTCAAAAAGCTTAGAATGAGTTTGAGGGATAAACGGATAGTACATAGCTTGTACAAAAAGCAAACAATACTAGTATGTAAAGAAGGGGAAAATAAATCAAAAACTAGAATACAAATATGTAACGAAAACTAACAAGAGGTTAAGAATTTCTGCTACCTAAGAAGCCAAATAACGAAAGATGGGAAGAGCTCAACAGATATAAAACAAAGATTAGCACAAGGTCGTGCTACATTTAACAAGAAAAAGCAGCTACTGGATTCAAAGACAACAAACATAGAAATAAGTAAAAGATTGCTTAAAACATATGTGTCGAGCACAGTACTGTACGTCTGTGAAACTTGTACAGTAGGAGAAGCGGACAGGAAAAAGATAGATGCCTTTGAAATGTGGTGCTACAGACGTATGATGAAGATATTATGGACAGACAAAGTTAAGAACAAAAGAGGTACTAGAGATGGTAGAGGAAGAAAGAAGTATGTGGAAAACAATAAAAAATAGGAGAGATAGAAAGATAGGTCACATACTAAGGCATGAGGTAATAGTGCGGAATATATTAGAAGCAGAGATAGGAAAAAAGAGAGGTAGATGTAGACCTAGATTAAACTATTGCACACAGATAGTGAAAGATGTAGGCTGTGAGAATTTCAGGGAAACGTGTAGGCTAGCTCAGAATATAAATCAAAGGAGGTATGCGTGTAACCAGTTCCAAGAAAACCTAATGACGAAAAAAATGTCTAAGTGTTAGTGGTTCATGATAGTCACAGGCTGCTTAACCTCCTTCACATACCACTGAATCCCGGTGATATAGGGCATATAATTATAAAACAATAGAAGAGGAACCGAACTGTCTCTAAGCTGTGGAAATTTCAAGGAACTGTGTAGGCTAGCTCAAAATAGATATAAGTGAAGGTACACGTCTAACCAGTTTCAGGACGGAAAATCTTATGACGAAAAAAATAATTGCACTTAAATCTGATTGATTATTATAAACAACTACAGGTGTTGTTTTTGAAATACTTTCAACTAATGTTAATTGTGTGAAAAGATTTATTGGGAAACTATTAATTCGGCAAATGTCTAAGTGTTGGGGGATCTTGGTAGCCGCAGGCTGCTAGACCTCCGTTACATACCCTAGATGTGATTTTCCAATGCTCCACCCGAAGGTACTACATTGGCCAGGAAACGAGTTTTTTTTACTTGGAAAATTTGGAATTTAGCCGAACCCTTGCTGTTCCAAGCAAAATAGGGATCTTTAACGTGCGTGACAAAACTCACACACGGGACTTCCATTTTACCTCTCATTCGAACGAGGGTGTATTTTTGTGAAAAATGCTCGCCTAACATTTTTCAAGCGGACCGTGTCGGGATTCGAACCCGGGACTTTGGACGTAGTAGTCACACACATACCACTACGCCACGGAGCCCTTCTTCCCCCTTCACATACCGTTCATTTACATTTCCAATGCTCCACCCGAAGGTACTACATTGGCCAGAAGGCGAGTTTTTTGTTGCCTGGAAATTTAGAATTTTGCCGAACCCTTGCCGTTCCAGGCAAGGTAGGGATCTTTAACGTGCGTGACAGCACTCACACACGGGACCTCCATTTAACCTCCTATGCGAACGAGGGCGTAATATTTGTGAAAAATGCTCACCTGCCATTTTTCAAGCAGTCGGCCGTGTCGGGATTTGAACCCGGGACCTTGGAATCCGTAGTCTTACGCTTACTACATTGATCCACGGCGACGCCTCCCCCCCCCCTTCACATACCACAAAATATCGGGGAAATAGGGTATATATTTGTGAAACAATGGAAGGGAACCGAACTCTATCTAACAAAAAAGAGTAGCAGTTATGTTCGAAGACAACAAACCTAGAAACAATGAGTAAATTTTTGATCTATATTTTACAAGTACAGAATCAGAAGACATAAGCGAAGAGGTGATAAACAGTATTACACCAGAAGTTATAATTGAAAAAATGCGTGAAAAAGGTAAGGTATTCAAGAACTATTTTCAGTGGTCCTAACCATTTATTTGTACTATATAGCAGAATATTTACCTATAGTTTTCATTTTATGTTTTACAAATGTTTTATGGAAAAGCATTTCAAGGATTTATCTTTTCAATGGTATTATTAATCTTTTTAATCTAATGTTCATTTTTATTTAAGAAACACTTGTACGGTAGGGTGGTTAATGTATGACGATAGTATGGCCAACCACACGATGCAATATTTTCATTTTGCCAATAAATTAGAAAAAGTTAAATATCGTTTAATCAATTAACGAATCGGGGTTGGGCCCTCATAAAGAAAATTTTTCCGGGCCCTCCAAGGTATCTCAGCACGCGCCTGTTCGAAAACGTTTTATGCTCAACGTTAGGGTATTCGTTTTAAATTCATGATGTTTTATAACTTTTACTTAATGATTTACTTATCCTTTTAAGGAAATTAACGCATCTAATTATTTAGAAACAGTTCTTTTATATGTACATCCTTTGATAGGTTCGAGTTATTACATTTATGGCCAGCATACTTTTTCATATTTTCTTCTCATGAGTTAGACCTTAAAATAGTTTTGTCTCCAATTTTTAGCAAAAAGTTGGTCAATACACCTTAGTAATTATTTTACTGCTCTGCCAATGATTATCCTAATACCATATACAATTTTGCCTAATATATACATTGTGTATAATAATCAAGATTTGACAATGTACTAAGTAATAAAAACAAAAATTAGAATTTTATCTAAACTAAACATTTCCTTGTAAATAATAACCTATTGTTACTATAAAGTATTGTATTAAAAGCAAATTAGCGTGTTCAGTTTTCACTAACCTGGATATTAAATTTGTCGTTGAGAATTTGCGTTCGCCAATTTTAATAAAATGAAGTAGGTATATAATTACGGTTCCGCATTTTTCTGCCATCTGTTCAAATATTATGGGATTGGCAAAAACTTGCAGAGGCATCGAAAGTGCCGCTTAATTCTGGGATAGCTGCGAATAAATGCCCATCAGCTACTTCTGATTATAGTAGTATGATGATTAATGTGTCTCAAGAGTTACGATACATTATAATTTTGTGATTATTGTATACAACTCAGCATTTTTTGAAGACTGACTGCGAAAATGAATTACACGAAAAAATGTTGTGTATTAACAGTAACTGAGAAAATGTTTCTCAATTAAACACATATTTAAGTGAAATCAAGTCACTGGTAACATGATGGAAATTACAAGGTTAGAATGTGGAAACTCCAAATGAATGCTTTGGTTTTGTGATTTATATCAGTGGTTCATAACCTTTTTAATGCTTAGCATCCCGTTGGATCTGATAATAAGTTCTGGCATGCCCTTAAAAAATGTGTTTCGATTTTCTTTCCAAAATAACATTTTGTGCAAGGACTATTCTGCAGTTGTATATATTTGTTGACTAATAGTTATATTTCTCTTCTACATTTTCATTTTATCTAGTAACCAAAAAAGTTCATGCGATTTTTCTTGTACAGTGCCAAGGATATTTTTTAGTTATCTATATATATCACTTGTTATATACTATCATTTACTTTCGTACGAATCCTTCTTTTATTTGATGCATACAAAATTTGCGCCAATTGATTAGTTACTATTGTGAAATAATTTAAAATTGTCATAAATAAAACGTTAATTCGAATTTGTTTACTCTACGAATACAAACTTGACACCAAAGCGGCCGAGGTGGCGCGAAAAATATGTTGCGCGTCTCGAGATGACCTTGTAAGTGATCGGACAAAACAGAACTGGTTTCAAAAATTTTCTTCTGGAGATTTTAGCTTGATCGATGAAGTACGCTTTGAAAAACCGAATATCATTAACAACGAGAATCTGAAATGTTGTGGAGGCAAATTTCAGTACAATGTGCTTACAGCTTGCAAAAGGGTTCAATTGTGAGTGATGAAACCATTCGATTGCACCTTCACAGGCTACAGAAAACGCGGAAGTTAAGCAAATGGGTCCCACATGAATGTCAGATGAATTGTTCAGAAAATTTTTCACGCTATCAAAATGAACCTTTTCTTGATCGGGTGTTAACTTGCGATGAAAAGTCGATACTGTACTCCAATTCTAAGCGATCTTATCACTGGTTGTCACTAGCTGATCCTATGCCACACACTCCAAAGAATTCCTTGCATCCAAAAAATATTTTATTGCATGTTTGGTGTACAGCAACCGGAATTGTCAATTATGAGTTCTTAGAAACGGGACTAACCATAACAGCTTCTGCGAGTACAAGCAGCACTCGTCCAGAAACAGCCTACTTTGATTTACCGAAAGAAATTCCTAATCTTATAGTACAACGCTAAACCTCATACCGCAATAGTGACTCGACAAAATATTTTTGAGCTAGGCTGAGAAACGTTACCACAATCACCGTATTCTCATGACATTTCGCCAAGTGATTACCGCCTGTTCCTATCACTTGACAATTGTATCTTAGGCATCATCATCATCATTTTGTTTTCGACCTTACTTAAGGTCGGTTTGACGCAGCTCTAACTTCTTTTCTATTCTGTGCTAATCTAAAAGCTTTACATATCCTTCACAACCTAAATTTCTAATAATTTGACTAATATACTTTGGTCTAGGTCTTTCTATATCCTTCTATCTTTTTCCTATCCAGCTGACTCTACATAGATATTAGCAACCTGATGGTTGTTAAAGAACTCTAACATGTTTACATGATTACCATTTATAAGGAAATGAAATATAACCTGGTTATCCGCTTCAAAAAGGAAAAGTGTTAAATTATATGTTATGGTAAGGCTTAAGCAACGAATCGCTGCCAACATGCCAGACCGCTACCTAATTGTGAGTTATGTCATGGTGATGTTTATTAAATTATATGTTATGGTAAGGCTTAAGCAACGAAACGCTACCAACATGCCAGACCGCTAACTAATTGTGAATTATGTCCTGGTGACATTTAGTTAACTGATTTTTTTTGTTTTGTTTTCGAACTTACTTAAAGTCGGTTTGACGCAGCTCTAAATTCTTTTCTATTCTGAGCTAGTCTAAAAAGGTCTACATAGCCTTCACAACCTAAATCTCTAATAATTTGACTAATATAGCTTTGTCTAGGCCTTCCTACTCTATTTTTATTTGGTAGTCTATAATCTAAAACTTTACTAAATAGTCCCTCATGTCTTAACTGGTGCCCTATCATTCTATCTCTCCTGACCTTCAATTGTTTCCACATACAGGGATCCTCACCTATCCTTCTATAAACTTCCTCGTTTGTTACTCTATCTGTCCAACTAATCTTTAACATTCTCCTATAACACCAAGTTTCAAAAGCTTTTATCTTTTTCTTATCTACTTCTTTAATTGTCCAAGTCTCGCTACCGTATAGTAGAACGCTCCATACGTACGACTTTAAGAAACTTTTTCTATTATCTAAACTAATACTATTAGCTATTAGTAAGTTTTTCTTTTTTAAAAACATTTTTTTAGCTTGAGCTATTCTAGCTACTATATCCCTTCTGCTACGTCCATCCTTTGTAATTATACTACCTAATTCGCAAAATTCATCTACCTCCTCTAACTCGGTATTACCTATTTTTAATTTTGGTTTAGAACTAGGCTGTAACTCACTTGTCATTATCTTTGTCTTTACTGAGTTAATTCTCATACTATAGTTACTCTGTAGTATCTCATCTAAAATATTTAAAAACTCTCCTAACTCTTTTCTAGACTCTGCTATAATGGCTATATCATCTGCAAAACGTAACATGTCTATTTTCTGTCTCTGTACACTAATACTATCTCTTTTCTCTCTCTAGCTAAGTTTAAAGCTTCCTCAATATAAACATTAAAAATTAAAGGAGACAGTATACAACCCTTAACACGATTTCTAATCTTAGCTTCCTTTTCTATTTCATCAAATCTAATTACTACGCTTTGGTTTTTATATAGACTGTAAATAATTTTTCTATCCCTATGAGAAATTCCTATTTTTCGCAAAACCCTGAACATAACAATCCAATTAACACTATCAAATGCTTTTTCTAAATCTACAAATGCGAAATGAGTCTTTTTATTTTTTTGTAACCTTTTTTCGATAATTACCCTAATCATTAGTATCGGTTCTCTAGTCCCTCTGTCTTTACGAAAACCATATTGTTCTTCGCCTAAATAATTTTCAGTCAAAGCTTCTACTCTATTTTTAATTATTATTGTCAGTATTTTGGAAGCATGAGAAGTTAAACTAACCGTTCTAAAATTCTCACACCTATCAGCTCCTGACTTTTTTGGGATTGGAATAATAATATTTTTTTCGAAATCTATTGGAACCTCACCTGTGTCATATATTACATTTACTAGTTTATATAATCTGTCTAAAGTTTTCTGACTTGCATATTTTATTAATTCTGCGGGAATATCGTCTATCCCTGGCGCTTTATTTAATTTAAAATTCTGAACAGCTCTATCAAATTCCTCTCTTAATATTGAGAAACCTATTTCTACATCCTCTTCTTGGTCGTATTCTAACTCATCCATATCGTCTCCCTTATATAAATCTTCTAAATATGTTTTCCATCTATCTGCTACCTCAACTTTATTTATTAGAAGCTCATTATTCTCGTCTCTAATACCATTACATTTTTTCCTATCTTCCCCAAAAAACTTTTTAACTGCCCTGTAAGCCCTGTCTGTCTTACCTACTCTCAAATCATCTTGTATTCCCTTACAATTCTCCTCCATCCATTTATTTCTAGCTTTTCTACACTCATGTACTATCTTATTTCTAACTGTATTAAATTTTTGCTTACTTTCACTATCCACTTCTATGAAAGGTTTAAGCTTTCTTCTATTTTCTATTAAATCTAATATCTCCTTTGTTACCCACGGTTTTCTCGCTTCTATTTTTTTCTTACCTATAGTCTGTGTTGCTGTATCATGTACAGTCAGTTTTATTTCTTTCCATCTATTTTCTACATTCCCTCCTACAGCTATCTCTTTGCTCTTATTATCTAATACTTGTTTATATTCCTCTTTTACCCTACTATCATTAAGCTTACCTATATCCCATCCCTTTCTTTTAACCTTTCTCAATTTTTTGAATTTTAGTTTACACTTCATTTTAACTAAGTTATGATCGCTATCTATGTCAGCTCCTGGATAACTACGACAGTTTTTAACTTGGTTTCTAAATCTTTGTTTAACTAAAATATAATCTATTTGGTATCTAGCCCTATCACCTGGGGCTTTCCAGGTATATCTTCTCCTAACATGTTGTTCGAATAGGGTGTTTACAGTTACTAATCTATGTTCCTGGCAAAACTCAACTAATCTTTCTCGTCTATCATTTCGTCTTAGGCATAGGCAGTTCGAAACTCTAGTTGATGTTTTAGATGCACTGCCAATTCTTTTTATTCAAAATCCGTAAATTTCTACAATAACGGCATACAAAAATTGGTGTCACGTTCGCAGATGATGATTAGGTACGACGGTGACTACTTCGCAAATGCCACCTCTTCAAGCTGGGTCTGTTTCTGCCTTTTCTTATTATATCCCACATCGTTGTGTTGTGAAACCAGAAAATGTAAGTACCAAACTACGTGTACTTTTCAACGCCTCCGCTAAAACTTTATCTCGATCGTCTTTAAATGATCATTTGTTTGTTGGGTTCAAGCTTCAACGAGATATTACCGCAGCTTTGTTACAATTTCGTCTTTATTTTGTATTATTACTGCAGATATTAGTTAGATGTGTAGATAAATTTTTGTTAATTCTGATCAGCGTGATTATCAACAAATTGTTTGGAGTTCTTCTCCTAGTAAGCCTGCCAGAACTTCAAATTGAATACCATTACCTATTACCCCTTTTCTTACGATACGCACTCTCATGCAGTTGGCTGAAAACCAAAGAAATTCCTTTCTTTTGTTCTCCTTTGCTCTTCACAACCATACCTATATCGATAATATTGGTTCAAGTGGAGACTCTATAAAATCAACTTTGGATATATTGAATCAACTAAGTTTTTTTTAAAACTTGGTGGTTTTGAACTGCATAAGTGGTCTAGTAATTGTCCGATTTAATCAAAGGATCTTCCCGCTTTGCAACAATTTGCACTACAACCTAGCTCCTTTGCGGATTCTGTCACTCAGCCTCTAGATACCTTTTGTTTTCTAGTTCAGACACAGTGTACCGCCTGTATCAAGCGCAACTTACTTTCCAACTTAGCCCGTATTTTCAATTTTATAGGAACTTTATCTCCTCTAACTTTTTTGGGAAAATAAGCGTTTGTGGTCCTGGAAATTATACTGGGATGATAACCCTCCATCCGACTTACTCCGTTTGTGGGAGAGATATCTGCATGAATTTCCACTTCTCTACGACTTTGCTTTACCGCACTTGCTACTTCCACCACCATTTTCTACGCGTAAAGTTCATTGTTTTGCGGACGCTTCCGAATGCGGCTATTGTGCTGTCGTTTATTTTCGTTTACTTATCTCTTTCTCCGTTGAGGTTCGTTTAGTTTGTGCTAAGACTAAACTTGCTCCGCTTCCTACCTTCTCTTTGCGTAGACTCGAACTGTTAACCGCCGCTTTGGCCTCGAAACATTTAACCTTTATCCTCAAAACTGTTGATCTCTATATTACCTTCGAAAAAATTTTTGTTGGTTTGACTCCATGGTCGTTCTTTCTTGGATTCGTTCCCCACCCCAACTTGTGTCATTGTTCTTTATGGTGGGCGGCATCGCATATCTTACATCGCTCTTTTGACACTTACAGTTCACTTATTCCGCCTTTTAATCTTCGGAAGTTCCCATCGAAAAACGTTCCATTATTTTGACCGCTGTCGCATCCCTTCTTGGATTGAAACGATTATGGAACGTCATTCATTTTTTCAATTTATTATTCGCATTATCGCGTTGACTCTCGCTTTGTCCATAACATACAAAATACGTTGACAAAATACAATACACATTTGTCCTGTTTTGAGCTCCATAGCGCTTTGAACCCCTGATTAAATATCCTAAACAGACACATTTTTCTATTGAGTTGGGCGCCATCCAGTCCGAATCAGTACTAAAAAGACTTTTCGCAAATTCTCCCTTTTTATTAGAGACGGAATCTTACGGGTTGGTGCTTGCCTATATCACGCACTTTTATTCTCCGATAGGGGTGTCCCGTTCTTTTATCTAGTTGAAGTCGCTTTATGGATAAATATCAACTTTGTTCGTCTGAGATACTTCCACGCTGGTGTTCATATGATTGATTTTATCGTTCGTCAACGTTTTGGGATTGTTTCAAGTACACAGTTTATTCGTAGAGTTTTGAGTCAGTGTGTTATTTGTTGGAAGACTAATCCTACCGCATCGCAACTTCCTATGAGCCACCGTCCTCCGTGCAGAGTGACTCAAGCAAACCCTTTTTGAGTACGGGAGTTGATTTTGCTGGCCCCTTGTCTACTACCATGTCGCAAGAAGGGGCGGCTCAATTGTTGAAAGCATATTTGTCTCTTTATATGCATGGTTACCAAGGCACTCCATCTTGAATTAGTTCTGATCTGTCAATCGATGCCTCTCAGGTGCTCTACGACGATTTATTGCCAGGCGTGGCCACTGTAAGCATCTCTACAGTGATTGCGGCACAAATTTTGGGGGTGCCCATAGACAGTTCATTTCTCTCGCAATATCAGCTGACGCCAAAGAACATATTTCTTGGCACTCTATATCCCCTTCCACGCATCATTTTGGTGGTTTGTGGGAGGCGAGTGTGAAGTTTGTTAAAACCTTGGCTTCTTTGTACCATAGGTGAGAAAGTCCTAACCTACGAAGAACTACTCACTGTTTTTGTTCAGATTGAAGCTATCTTAAACTCGCGTCCTCTCTATTCCAAAACCTACACTTTCTGACCTTCTGCTCAACCACCTCGTTGGCAATTGCTCCAGCGAATTTCTGGTTTCGCTGGTCTAAGGAGTATTTGCATACGTTCCAACAACGGTCCAAATGGCGCAAAACATCTCCACAGGTTCAGATTAATATCTTAGTGCTAATTAAAGCCGATAACGTTCCACCTCTTCGATGATCCATTGCACGTGTTGTTGCGGTCCGTCCAGAAACTGATGGGATTGTTAGGGTTGTCACTCTCAAAATCGCACAAAATGAGCTGAAGCGCCCTTTCACTAAGCTCTGCCCTTTGCCTTCGTTCCAGATTTACTATTATCTTTCTTCGTATACTTTTTTGTTTTGGTTTTGTTCGCGTAAATATTTCCTGGGTTTTCTTGCATTAATTAATTTTTTATTCATTTCGTTCTACCCTTTGTAGTTATTTTCTTTTCATAAATGTCTTGCATTTTGGTGGGCGATATGTTCCGTTTGCAATCGTAGTTAAAGTTAAGTTTAATTATCCCATAGGATGTAGCTTGCAGGTCAATTTCCCTCCGTCGTATATCGTATAATGTATGGTTTTTACCGCGATTTAACTTCAAGTACTTTGTGTTGCGGTGTGCCGCCATAGTTGTAAAAGGGTTTGCGTGATCGTAGCTATGGTGCTATAAAAACATTAACGTTTGAGTTCCGTAATAGATCGACAGTTCCTCATCCAGCTACGACCGCTTAAATTTGAAGTATTATTGGTAAGTACTTGAAGGTTCCGCTTAAATAAACTTTGCACATATTTACACGTCCACTATTTTCCACCATCTTTGGTTATCGAAGTTACGCAGGACAGATACATTTGAAACCGTAAGAATGCTTCGGGGGTGTTCGAAAGAGTACGGGCATCAATGAGGAGAAGAATAGGCGCATGTATAAGGGTTGGGGGAGGTCACTTTCAACAATTGCTGTAACGTCTTTTTTTCAGCAACCTATAGTGAGTACTTAAAACTCTTTTACACTTTACAGTTTACAACTAAATCTTTTAATTTTATAAACATACGCAGACAAAAGTTACGAACTGTCAAAATTAATAAAAACAAGAGATTATCCACACTAAAACCAGAGCCACGACCATTTAAAAAGTGTTAATTTTATATAGCGATTTACAGAAAATCGTTCTTTATTTATTTCCTCGATAACGGTCGTAGGCACGAAAAAACTGCAAGAGGCCAAAAATTTTATAAATAAAACAGCATATTCATTTTGTATTTTAAAATCTGCCAGCAGTGCACCACAAAAAATTCAAGGGAAGAAAAGCGGGCACGAATCCTGAAAAACTATCATTCTCTTAGATTCTCACAACCATTTGACACACACGCCCAATGATGCACGTCCTACAATATAACTTAAACAGTGGTACTTTGATATACGGGTGCTTTAATATACGAGTGTTTTGAGATACGAGCGATATTTTGCTTTGAGATGAGAGCCAGATTTGAGATACGAGGAATAGCACACTACACCCCTGCACACGACCACAACATGCGGGCGCATGTTGGCGTCGTGTGCAGCGTCTAACAGAAGGGGATCTTGAGAATGTGGGAGAAAGTTGTAGAGTGGATAAAAATCACCTCCGTGGTGTAGTTGGTATGCGTGTGACTACTATGCCCAAGTTCCCGGGTTCAAATCCCGACACGGTCCGCTTGAAAAATGTAAGGCGAGTATTTTTCACAAAAATACGCCCTTGTTCGAATGAGAGGTAAAATAGAGGTCCCGTGAGTGAGTGTTGTCACGCACGTTAAAGATCCCTACCTTGCTTGGAACAGCAAGGGTTCGGCAAAAATCAAAATTTCCAGGTAAAAGAAACTCGCTTCCTGGCCAATGTAGTACCTTCGGGTGGAGCATTGGAAAATCAAATGTAGGGATAAAAATCACCCCGAAAAAGTTGCAACTGGTCGTGCATCGGAGTTGTTCAACGAAACTTGTCTAACTCATTTCCGCAATATCGTGAAAGGGAGGAAAGAACCTCCTTGGACAGTTTTTTTAAACGATCTGCAGGTGAAAATGAGCAAAGCGTGACGAAAAAAGCGAAGACCAATTACGAAAATTAAGCGCTTCCGTAAGCACTTCACTTTTTCTTTTATTACGTTTTTATAGAATATGTATATGTTATTTATAAATATGTTTCTTCTTGTAAATACATTTTTCTTGTTCAAAAACCCTTAACAAAAACAACTGAGGTGGTTTTTTGGGAGCTGGAACGGATTAATGGCATTTCAATTAATTTCAATGGGGAAAATTTCTTTGAGATACAAGCAATTTTACGTACGAGCAAGGTTGCGGAACGAATTAAACTCGTATGTCGAGGTACCACTGTATTCCAAATTCATCTAAGAACCTCAATACTATAACAACTATAAAGAAAAAACTATAAAAAATCTCGAAATTTCAACACCCCAAATTAGTAACGAAGCGGTTGCGGATAGTAATATGAATTTTTTTGTCATAAAATAAGCCAACGAATTACACCCTTCTGTATGTACATGATGAACACTCTCTGTAAGAACCTACCAAAAAATTATATGTAAAATCGTTTTTATGTATTAAGGTGTGTCCAAAATCACTTAAAAAAGTTAAAAATGTTTATTGGGGACGAGCTGGCAAAACTTCGGCGCAGCCCTGGTTCTGAACACGAAGCAGTTAAATTTTAGCACTCATTAAGGCATTGAAACTGCCCCTTCACGCAACTGTTTTAGTATTTTTGACTAATTGTTTTTGGTGCCAAATATTTTTGTGTTGCAATTTTTCACTTGTAATCGAATATATACAGGTGCGGACTGGCCTACCGGGATACCGGGATAAATCCCGGTGGGCCGATGCATTTTGGGCCGAAGAGAAAATGATGATTAAAATAATATGAATAATATTATGGACCCAGCCAAAGAGTTTTATATACTCAACTAGTGCTCTCGTGAAACGCCTATCATTTCAATTGCGTCTTTGCAACGAAAAAAGAAAAACAGCAAAAGACCATTTTGCTCTTACTGTTCTAATGTAATTTAAAGGCGTGCAGTCTAATAAATAAGACAGACCATTGGTCTGTGTAATTGAAAAAGAAAAGAGAACTTGATTTGTAAAAAGCAGATGAATGTGGCGTTATTCGACCCCAACCTATTTCCAATATATCCATTTTCACATTATTTTGCATATCAGTCAGTAAATGCTAAATGCGTTTCCACTACTTAGTACATTCCGTTGTTGACGTTGTTTTGTTTGCTCTTACTTACATATTTATTTTCGATTACAATGTTACAAACTATAAATAAGATAAAAGGAATACAATTTCAAAAAGATTCCAAAGCTTTCAATGGGGTGCAAAGAAGGTTTAAAGTTAATTGTTCTTTTACCGAGAAAAGGCAGTAGTACTTGTACCCTATACCTTGGATAAGTTAAACATTTTACAAGGAATTCTATACAATATGGCTAATATGGGGTTTAGTTTGTGAGGTGCAGGTATTTCTGATTCTGCGAATGTGATTATGTCGCCGTCTCGTCGACAGCTGTTTGTTGCGTTGTTTATTTACAGATTACTGGAACTAAAACCAGCGTTATTCATAAAATCCTAAGAGATCCCTCTTTATCTTGCTTTTACGCTTTTTTGAATTTTTTGGTTGAACATCGTCCCTTATCGGTATGCGTGTAAATTATATCGGAATCGAGAAATAAACATAAATGTTTTGTTTTAAGATTGTTGATTTTTAGATTTAGTGCTGCCGTGCTAGGTTTGTGCATATAAAAGATGGCGACCATTCTGTATACACTAGATTATAAAATGTAAAAGTACTCATACTTATAGTTTATATTGCTGTTGGTTTAAACAATTCAATAGGCAATAACTGTATAAATATGGAGCCATATACAAAAGCTATAGGGGGTGCGGAGAAACTGCGCGAAAAGAAAAAGAAATTATTGGCGGAAACCAAAAAAATGCGCGAAACTTACGAAGTATTTTCAACAAACGATCGAACAAGCAAACTTGGCAAAGATAAAGACGTCTACTTTCCTGCAATCATTACAACCATCGACCTCCACTTCCTTGCAATTGGCAGAAGAACCACAAACATTAGCATTAGAAGTTAAAAATACAGTAGCAGTTAAACGTCCAATTTCGTCAAGTATTATGGTAGCAGAGAAAGACTCAAATGAGGATGAAGCAGCCACTGAATCATCGTTAGATGTATTTGTTAGGCCTTCTATGTCCGATATGTCACTATTTTTCAAATTGCATCCCAAGCAACCTTCCTAGTTCAGTAATTTATGTTTTTTCAAAAAAATATTTCATAAGGAAAAGGGCCAACGGCGTTGTTGGCTCAGTTATAATGAATTAAATAATAAATTGTTTTGCTCTGTTTGTGTCGCGTCAACACGCTTGTTTAGTTATTACAGTTATATTTGTCAAGGGAGGCGGAGAATAAAATAAATGGTAGTAGTTGTTGATTTTGATTGGTGTCATGTACAAAATTTGTATGGTTTCAAAATAAAACTTTAGAACATTTAATTGATTATTTCAAACCCGACACAAAGCGGCGATCAACTTGGGAGCATTAAGAGAGCTAACACGGGTAGTGTTTAGTCTTGCTGATGGAACAGTTTGCCTAGCGTTTGCAAAACAAACTAAAGCAATTCGTTCATCGAAGAAATGAACGATTGGAAGCATATTTATCGAAGAATTAAGGAACACGAAGGTAGTAAAATGCATAGTCATTGTACAGAAGCTTATTTTTTACACTTGCACGAAAAAAATATTAACATCCTGTTGTTCTCAGGCCAAAAGATTATTAGAAAAGACCAAGTTAAATTGAAGCAACAAATTCTAGAAAGAGCTGTAGAAGTAGTAAAACTTATAGGAAAACGTAATTTGTTACGTGCCAAAGTGGCCCTTAAACAGGTATTAGTTTAATTTTGATGTGCGGAAGTTTGACGCCACAATTTCAAAAGACGCGGTGCGCGCATTTCCGTTACGTCAATAGTGGGTTGGACGAATACTTCGCGCCGACGTGAAAAAAGACAAGGAGTGGGGACAAAGTGGTGAGAGGTTTCCGTGACGCTCTTAAACGTGGCTGTTTGCCTAAAACTATCAAGTGAAGTGGACGTTTTTTGGTAACGTATCGTTATCTTATCTATGTAGATTTCCTTGTTTGCTTGTCTTTGTTTGTCGCTCCCTTACCATGTTCCTGTCTATTCCCTACATAGGTAGATAAATTTGCAGCCACCTAGGGCAAGCCGAACCGTACGACCCGAGAATAAGCCGGAAGCCCATGTTCCGCCAGCAGCTCCGGAGGAATCACCATCTTTAATCCCTCCGGGATGTAGCCGGATGGACTTGGGAGAGGCCTACCGTAGCGCAACTTCGTGCGAATGCCGGATATCTTATGTGAGTATTCCTTCTGTTAAAATTGATCGCTTTTATCTTTTATTATTTTAAATATGTAAATTTTCCAAAGTATTACGCAATATTGGTGACGTCATTGGAGTTAGCAACGCGGAATCTGTAATAAGATTGGCATTGCTAACAGCCCGCTTTACTCATTGCGCTTGCGCGATGTATTTATGAACTCTTAAACTGTATTACCGACTTTGTAACTGTATTTATCGACGTACTTCGTAAACTGTTTTATCGAATCTTCAAGTGTAAGAACTATCATCAATTAAATTGTAAGAAATTTAAGTTTCAGGGGCACTAAATTTGAGGCTATATACACACTAGATGATCCTACACTTGACCATGGCAATTTCTTAGAACTTATTTTGTTAATAAGCAAGTATCACGTTGTTTTAAAAGAATAATTAAATATTATAATAAATAAAAGCAAGATTGCTTATGAACAAGTCTGGTATAAGTAGAAAAGGACCAGAAAGTTTATTAACTTGCTATTTAAAAATACGCTAGTTGTAGTAATATAGTCTATTATCATTGATTAAAAAAGAAATTTCCAACCAAATTCAAAACGCAGATATGTATTCAGTACAACTTGATAGATCCCGGGATATTTCAGTAATAGATCAATGCAGTGTTGTTATAAGATGTTTTTGAAGGAAAAATGAATGAAAAACTAATTGCTATAATAAGCTACAAAAGTTCTACTGGTGAAAGTTTCTTAGAGATTTTAAAAAATGAATTACTTGTAAATGATTTAAATATTTAACAGAGCCGTGGGAAGTTAGCCACAACTACGAAGCACCAATAATTTCATATGGATTTTTTATTACTGCTTCGTTAGTGCTTCTTAGTGCTTCAAAGAAAAATGCAGCCACACCTATCGCTAAGTAGTTATTGCATTTCAAAGTTCTGTGGCTGACTTCGCAGTTAGCCACAACGCGGAAGCACTAATAATTTCATATTGGTTTTTTGTTAGTGCTTCGTTAGTGCTTCTTAGTGCTTCAAAGAAAAATGCAGCCACACCTACCGCTAAGTAGTTACGGCATTTCAATGTTCTGTGGCTGACTTCGCACTTAGCCACGACTCGGAAGTACTAATAATTTCATATGGGATTTTGGTTTGTACTTCGTTAGTGCTTCTTAATGCTTCTAAGAAAAATGTAGCTACACCTACCGTTAAGTAGTTATTCGACTTCAAAGTTGCTGTGGCTGACTTCGTAACTAGCCACAACTCTGAAGCACTAATAATTTCATACGGATTTTTTGTTAGTACTTCGTTAGTGCATCTTAGTGCTTCAAACTCCAGCCTAGCCACACTTCCGGTCTCGGAAATATCACACCTCAAAGTTGCTGAAAGTTGACCACATCATCTTTTGTTATGGAAGCACTAATGATCTGACCTCGCAAAATCATTAGTGATTCAATAGTGCTTTTTAGTACTTCAACGTCCAGCCCAGCCACACTTACGGTTTCGAATATATTATACCTCAAATTTGACGGAAGTGAGCTACACTCTTTTGTAATAATATAAGCACTAATGATCTGATCTAGCATATTGCGTAGTACTTCATAGTAGTGTTTCTCTAACAAGAGATGACGTAGTTCTCCTGATTTATTCCTCATAGATTGTTTCCTTTGAGAATATATTAAAGAGAAATTATTTAGGTATAAGCCGACCGCTCCTATGGGTATGTAAAATAGTCTAAGAAATGCTTCGTATCGATTGATGAGTACTTGCTATCAATAGTGGGTACTGCTGTTTTGAACAGATTGCATTATTGTGTTAAAAAAGACAGACATACATATTTGATCATTTAATTTAATAAATAATGACCTTTTAGTTTTATTCTTAACAAAATATTCATTTTTGATAATATGTTGTTTGTTTAATGATGAAATCTTTTTAGTTCTGGATAGATCCTTTCGGATTTTTATTAGTGTTGTGTCATTTTCGTTCCTGAGAGCAGCCTACTAACCGAAAAATCCAACGCTTTTACTAAAAAACTACTCTAAATGCCTATTTTTCTTCAATTACCCAGAAAAGCCTTATAGCAAAAGAAAGGTTACTAACAAATCTATCGATTGGTGTACAAATATACAGGGGTTTTATTTGAAACATGAGAAGAGCACTTTTTAGGTTTTGTAACTATGAACTAATGTAAGTCAGCCAGGTTCGGAAATATTACACTTTAAGGTGAGAAAAACTCTATTTTTGTTGCATACTACTGTACCAGCACAAATGATCTGATACAGCAACAATTTTAGAAATTGGCTAATGCTTCAATATGCTTTCAACTCTAACCCAACCACACTTCCGATTTAGATAGCATTTGACCCTATAGCGTGAATTTGGAAGTTTGATGTATTTTTTTTATAGAAACACAATAATTGCTGACGTATCAAAACCCTTATGATTTGTTAATATTTTACCGTGGTTCAATGCCGGCGCACTTCCGGTTTCTGAACTCCTAAGCTACGACGGGTCAGAAATTTAACTGCTACTTTTATATTATTGATGCACAACTTAAATTTGTAAAAGAAAATACTGTGTGCTATGTTGGTACTTTATTGTGCTCCAAGCAGGGACCTAACACCAGTTTCGGTGACGGTAATGTTTGCCTTAAACTCGGAAGATCGGTTCAACTTTTTTATTATTGTATTGAATACTATTAACATTGCTTAGGTTTGGATGCGTAGCATGTTTTGTTACTCTTTAATTACTAATTGGTTGTGTTCCATTTATATTGTATATAATTTACCGCTTAATTTATGTTCCGTTTATATTGTATATATTTTACCGCTTAATTTATTTTCGAAGTTGGAATTTGTTGATTATTTACTTCCGCCCGGTATATCAAAATGTTATTACATGTACCATGTATTACTTCAAACACCGCGTCTGTACAAAGTGCTGCGATATCGATAAACTATGCTCTTCGCATGTGCAAGAACTTTCTTATCACCGACCATGGACAATACACGAAGCATTGTAGTATCGCTTTCTGTTGAAGACAACCTCAAAATTACATGTGTTACACTTCTCCATATCGAAGAGTCGACTTTCGTTACCCGTACTTTACGGACGCATTCAACAGAGTTTTGTTAATATTGTTATCCGTTTGAACGGCCGCATGAACATAAATGTACTTCACTACACTCGCATACAAGGTAGGTGTTTGAAGTAATTATTTGTTTGTTTATTACTATTTATTTTATTTTTCGTATACTTGTCCACTTTTTCTCTACCATCAGTAGCTATTGAAATTACCACAAAAAAATACAGGTCGTAGTTTCTGATTCCGATTAAATAGGCAGGCCTCCATTTTCATAGCATTACTAGTTTTATGAGTATTCTGTTGGAATTAATCTATTTATTTGTGCAAATGCTTCAATAAAGTACCTGGAGTCCAAAGACACCACATAAAACTTTAAATGTGATTTCGCAATTAAGCAAAACAACTACTAAAATTGCATTTCTACCACATCCGTAGCAAATAAAATATGACGAATAATAATTTTTGTCCATTTAGTATCTCTGCAAAATTTTGCACTTTTCGGTACACCATAAAGGTTTATATCGCTCGCACAAAACTACACGTAGTATAATACCGAACGTAAACATTTTTTCGAGATTCCTGCAATGTTTATAATTTCTTTATGGTTTACAATACGCTTTCATC
Source organism: Platerodrilus igneus (assembly GCA_036346225.1). Lineage (NCBI taxonomy): Eukaryota > Metazoa > Arthropoda > Insecta > Coleoptera > Lycidae > Platerodrilus > Platerodrilus igneus. The sequence goes on along the minus strand of JARFIW010001276.1, from coordinate 628,553 downwards.
TAAGTTGCAAATAATGATCAAATATGGTTAATTTACTTTTAGATTCTATTCTGGTTGCGCATCATGTGCTTAAAATTAAAAATGTTATTGCCATCATCTGTGATAATCCCTTCCATTATGAATGTTGTTTTCGAAATCTAGCAATACGTTTTTCATTGTCTCGTTCCCAAACACTAAACTGGCTTAGGTGAATACATTGCATTTACATTTCCAATGCCCCACCGAAGGTACTACATTGGCCAGGAGGCGAGTTTTTTGTTGCCTGGAAATTTAGAATTTTGCCGGACCCTTGCCGTTCCAGGCAAGGTAGGGATCTTTAACGTGCGTGACAACATTCACACACGGGACCTCCATTTAACCTCTCATCCGAACGAGGGCGTTATTTTTGTGAAAAATGCTCTCCTGCCATTTTTCAAGCAGTCGGCCGTGTCGGGATTTCGAACCCAGGACCTTGGGATCCGTAGTCTTACGCTTACTACATTGATCCACGGCGACGCCGCTTAGGTTAATACAGTTAACTTATAATTTGAAAGTTCGTATTATAGTAGATACTTTATTATTGTGCTACATATTGTTTATGCTCTTATAAAATAATCTTGAGTAAGTATATGTTCTTCTGCAAAAATAAATAATCACTTTTTGTGTGTTTTAGTATTATTCTTTCTAAGAAGAAATTTTGATAATTTTAAAATTAGAAAACTTTTTACAAATCAAATACGATACATTTTAGTTCAAATTTAATGAATATGATGCAATTATATAATTGATCCTCATGATTTGATTAATGCTCTTTTTGAGCAAAGGAGGAAATTGTGCTAGACTTAAACCATTCTTCCGCTGCAATTTGGCATAAAATTAGCAGCCAGTTTTTATTGAAAATAAGTCCAAAAACAGTATACTGTATACACCTTTGTTAAACTGAACTGATTCGATTGCTTCAAAATATTAAATATTGACCATGCCTTTGGCGATAAATATAGCGGTATTGACAATGAGAGCGAAAGCAGTGATACCGCTGTACATCAGTATCGTTTAAAAATGAGATCGTCTGAATGGGAAGAAATTAAATCAGTAAGCGGTGAAAGATATTTAGTAAAAGGTTGGGCGGATATAATAACTGATTTGCTAATGACCTATAACGCATTAGATGAATGCATTTGGGTTTTCAAGCATGGATACTTAGGATCCGACCCAATGACCTAAAAATATCAGGATTTTGTCGAGAATATAGAGGTACGGTAGATGTTGTCGATTTCGAATATTTGCTGACGAAGTGGCAATAGACTGCAACATATCTGATATCAATAAAAGTTGCCATACCAATCATAGCAAAAGACGTTTGACAGGAAAGAGGCGTGCCGAAGTGGGCAAAATTTTATCCTCCAACCTCAGTGTTAACTTTCAACGAGAACGTGCAATTGATGCTCTAAAACCAATGACCCAATGCTTAGAAAAGCTTCCGCCCTTGCAAGTCTTAGGAAATGTAAGGAAAAATATGCTAATAAAAGTGCAAATACTGCAAAAGCACAAAGTTCTATTGAGAATTTGTATATATTGCAATACACAGAGCTATATAAGAGCGCCATACAGCACCCGTGGTATTGTAAATTTGACATTAAGTACTGGTTAAGAGAACAACTAGTTGAATACAATAACTACGTCAAATCCTGTAAAGCTGTACCATCTAATTGGCTGAAGATGAAGATGCTACATGCTACAGGAGGGTTTGTAAAAAAAAATTTAATGCCGTATTACAATATGTCCAGTAATATATTTTTATATGCCGGAGTAATTCTTAATTCACCTTATAAACATAATCAAGTACCAGTTGTGCACATGTTATCGAAATCACATAATACTGATTCTATAGCTACCGTGGTTACAACCTTGGAAGCGGCACGGTGCGCTAGTGCTAATATAGTTATTGTTTGATCGTTCATTTGCGTTACTGGGAGCTTTAGCAGGGTGCGTCAGTGTGCAGGTGCGAGTTACACATCTCAGAGGTGAGATATGATGCTCTACTGATGTTAAACGTAGTTTCCTAGATTCTAAATGATGACAACTACCATAAACTACAGACAAAATAATTCAATAAGGAAACATTTTTGCATGCTTAATAAATATTAACAGATTTTTCATTCAATATGCTAAGATTGAATGTTGCCAACAATCGACTTAAAACGTACATTTACTATTGTCATTCAGTAGAGCTGTACACAATTATAAAAGGTTACGTCTAATTCTATATTTTTATTTATATATTGTAGCAACAACTCATTTAATTTTAGTATTATTAAGAAGCTAGTTGTATTGAATTAATTTGTTATCCCAATAATAATAATAGAGATTAAATAGAATTTAGAAGTTGTGTTTTATACTTTATACTAATAAAGTGTTAGGTAGTAATTTCCCTATATTCCGTTTCTTATATCTTTCGCCTGCGAGAAACTGCATACTGCATACCAAATGGATCAATTAAAACCTGATTGCAGACAATGTTCGATTCTATAACTAACGGCAGAGAACTGTGGAAGTACTACTATTTCATTGCAGATAGATTAACAAAAACATGTATTTGTTTGGTAGAGAAGTTAGCTACAAATGGTTTAGTAACTAGCTACAAGCTGTAAATATTTACAGAAAGATTGCAACTAAATACACTAATGCAACTAACACTGCAGGAAGGATCAATTACAAACTTCGAAGTGTTATAACAATTAAGAGGAAATTGTGACTGTTTTCTAGTGTACGATGAAACACTAAAAGCAACGGCTACTAATTCATTTGTACTTCTGACCTGTGTATGAATGCGAAGCTAACCAGTCAACTTGAAGTCTTACAACGATATACAAGGTTACCTTTTGTAAACCACTATGCTGCACTAACTAAGCACCAAGAATGTTTCGAGTTCAGATCATTAGTGCTTCCATAACAAGAGATGGCGTGGTCAACTTCCAGCAACATTGAGGTGTGATATTTCCGAAACGGGAAGTGTGGCTGAGTTGGGCGTTGAAACACTAAGAAGCACTATTGAAGCACTATTGATTTTGCGAGGTCAGATCATTAGTGCGTCCATAACAAGAGATGATGTGGTCAACTTCCAGCAACATTAAGGTGTGATTTTCCGAAACCGGAAGTGTGGCTGGGTTGGGCGTTGAAGCACTAAGAAGCATTATTGATTTTGTGAGGTCAGCTCATTAGTGCTTTCATAACAAGAGATGATGTGGCCAACTTCCAGCAACTTTGAGGTGTGATATTTCAGAAACAGGAAGTGTGGCTGGGTTGGGCGTTGAAGCGTTAATAAGCACTATTGAATCATTAATGTTTTTGCGAGATCAAATAATTAGTGCTTCCATAACAAGAGATGATGTGGCTTACTTCCAGCAACTTTTAGGTGTGATATTTCCGAAACCGAAAGTGTGGCTGGGCTGGTGTTTGAGGCACTAAGATGTACTAACAAAGTACTAACAGAAAATCCGTATAAAAGCATTAGTGCTTCCGAGTTGTGGCTAGATGCGAAGTCAGCCACAGCAACTTTAAAGTCAAATAACTACTTAACGGTAGGTGTGTCTGCATTTTTCGTAGAAGCACTAAGAAGCACTAACGAAGCACTTACAAAAACCCATATATTAGTGTTTCCGAGTTGTGGCTGAGTGCGAAGTCAGCTACAGAACTTTGAAATGCAATAACTACTTAGCGATAGGTGTGGCTGCATTTGTCTTTGAAGCACTAAGAAGCACTAACGAAGCACTAACAAAAACCGTATGAAATTATTAGTGCTTCCGAGTTGTGGCTAAGTGGGAAGTCAGCCACAGAACTTTGAAAAGCAATAACTACTTAGCGGTAGGTGTGGCTGCATTTTTCTTTGAAGCATTAAGAATTTAGTGCTTTGTGACTCCAAAGAGGATTCAATTGCAGCTGCGTCATTTTTTTCTTTATTAAATGCGCTAGCTGCGGTTTTTAAAGAATCTTATACACGGATGAATATTGGTTTGATGTTGAAAAAAGGCAAAAATTACAAACTATCAGCGAAACAAGATGGTGGGCTAAGGAAGTGACTTTACGGAGAATATTTGGTTCATTTGGAAAGTACAGATATTCCGATTCCCTATTTGTTGATACATTTGTTGTACTTACCACAATTATAAATAAAAAGGAATTGAAGTTTGAAGTTTAGGCCAAAGCGCAGAATTTTACGGATTCTCTTAAAATACGAAACAATATTGGTGGCACATATTTACTTAAAAAATTTTCGACACTACACCATTATCAAATTATTTACAAACAAGCGGATTGGATCTACCTAAATGTTATCTATTGGCGTCAGAAACTTAAAGACATTAAGTAATATACAAAGGGATGCCGACACAATAACAACGGCTTTAAAGTCCTTTATAAAGCAGGTTTCCAATGAGTTGCATCAAAGAGACATCATTATCATCATCATTAGGTCTTCAGTCCTGGAACTGTTTAGACGCGTACCATAATTGTTTCCTATTCTGAACTAACCTACAGATTTCCCTGAAATTTGCACAGTCTACATCTATCCCTATCTGATCTAGGTCTACATCTAACTCTTTTTTCCTATCTCTGCTTGTAATATATCCCATACTATTCCCCAAAAATGCCTTAGAACGTATTCTACCCTTTTATTTCTTCTATTTTCTTCACCAGATATCATTGTTCCCCTACTATTTCTATAATCTATTTGTTATTAACTTTGTCTGTCCATGCTATCATCTTCATATATCTGAAACACAGCATTTCAAAAGGGCACTGCCGTTTTTCTGTTTACTTTTCAGACTGCCCGTATTTCATAGGCATACTGTGCTGTGCTCCACACATATGTTTTCAACAATTTTCTTCTTGTTCTATGTTTGTTGTTTTTCATCATTGACGCTGTTCTTTCTTGTTAGATGCAGTTCTGTCCCCTTCTATTGTTTTACAATTATATACACTATTTCTCCGACATTCAGTGGTTGTGAAGGGGGGTAAACAACCTGTGGCTGCCAAGTTCCCCCAGCACTTAAACATTTACCGATTTAATATTTTTTTCCAATATATCTTTTTGCACGGTCAACATTAGTTGCAGATATTTCACAACCATACCTGTAGTTGTTTATAATCATCATCAGAATTATCTGCGCTTATGTTTTCGTCATTAGGTTTTCTATCTCAAAACTGGTTGGACACGTACTTGCACTATTTATATTCTGAGCTAGCCTACACAGTTCTCTCAAATTATCACACAGCGTGTATACAGCTCGGTTCCCCTTCTATTGTTTTCTAATTGTATGCCCTATTTCACCGAAATTCAGTGAAGGGGGTTAAGCAGCCTGTGGCTGCCAAGATCCCCCAACACTTAGACATTTGCCGAAATAATAGTTTTCCCGTAAATTCTTTCACACAATTAACATTATTCAAGAATATTGCCCAACCAATTCTTATAGTTGCTTATAATAATCGTCATGTTTAAGTACAGTTATTTTCTTCGTCATTAATTGGTTGGATGCGTTCCTCCATTGATTTCTATTCTGAGCTAGCCTACACATCCCCCTGAAACTTCTACAGCCTACATCTTTCACTATCTGCGTGCAGTAGTCTAACCTAGGTCTACCTCTTCTTCTCTTTTTTCAACGAACTTCGTTCGTTTATGAAATCGATTTGTCGTCCGTCTGTCTGTCCGTCCGAGGCCTTTCTAATGGTCGGACATCAATGTGTGATACATCAATCGATTCAGCTCGGTGTCCTGAGCTTAAGTTTTGATGTCAGTTGAAATCGGGCCACGGGGACGCCGTGCCCCCGCGATATTCCGTCGGAAAAATTAAAATTTCAAATAGGTCCAAAATTAATGTGCGATACATATTTGGACTCCCCTAACATAGCTGAGTCGAAATATGGTACCCCACAAAATCTGACCACGGATACCCGACCCCCGGGAATTAATTTTATCAAAAATTTCAAATAGGTCCAAAATTAATGTGCGATACATATTTAGAATCCTCTGAAAAAACTGAATCGAAATATGATGCCCCCTTATTTACACACACGCACACACACACACACACACACACAAACACACATAGATACATACATACATACATACACACACACATATATAGCTTTTAAAATATTTATTCAATAAAATAAAATATATTAAAATGTCTCTTTTGTTGTTTATAAATTTTTGTATTTTATCTGAATACTTATAATTATTACAACATAATAATTTTAATTTCTTTAAATTGTTTTAAAGTAAGTCTACATTTGGAAGTTCGTTGCGACAATGCCTTGCATTTTCAACTTGTTATCTCTGCTTTTAATATATTTCGCACTATTCCCTCATGCGGTAGTATGTGGCCTGTCATCATATCTCTCCTATTTTTTAGCGTTTTCACATATTTCTTTCTTCCCCTACCATTTTTAATACCTCTTCGTTCTTAACTTTGTCTGTCCGTGATATCTTTATCATACGTCTGTAGCACCATATTTCAAAGGCTTCTACCTTTTTCTTGTTCGCTTGTCCTACTGTCCAGGCTACACAGCCGTACAGTGCTGTGCTTCACACATATGTTTTAAGTAATCTTTTCCTTGTTTCTATGTTTGTTGTCTTTGAACACAGTAGTTGCTTTTTCTTATTAAATGTAGCACGACCTAGTGCTAATCTTTCTTTTATATCTTTTGTGCTTTTTTCATCTTGCGTTATTTGGCTTCCTAGGTAGCAGGAATCCTTAACTTCTTGTAAGTTCGTGATACATATTTGAATTCTTGTTTTTTATTTATTTTCCCCTTCTTTGCATACTAGTACTTTGGTTTTAGTTTTGTTAATTTTCATACTGTATGTCTCTGTTAGAATCGTTTCCATTTCATTAAGAGAAGCTTCTAACTCTTCTTTGCTAGACGCTAATACTGCTATATCATCTGCAAATCTAAGCATATCAATTTTTTGTCCCTGCATAGTAATTCCAAATGTCTTTCTGCATTTGACAGTATTCATTGCCCCTTCAATGTACAAGTTAAAAATTAGTGGAGATAAGGCACATCCCTGTCTCACGCCTTTTCTAATGTTTACTTCTCTACGTTCCTGCTCTAATTCTATTACTGCTGTTTGCTCTTTGTATAAGCTATGTACTATTCGTCTATCCCTATAATTCGTTCCAATCTTTTTGAGTATTTTGAACATTTTTTTCCATTTTACACTGTCGAATGCTTTTTCCAGATCTACAAACCCTATATATACGCTATCCCCTTTTTCTATTGTTTTCTCCATTATCATTCTCAGAGCTAAAATAGCCTCCCGTGTTGTCCTGTTTTGCCTAAACCCAAATTGGTTTTCTCCTAGTATTTCTTCAGCCTGTTTTTCCATTCGTCTTTGTACAATTCTAGTTAATATTTTTGTCATGTGTGCTGGCTAACTTATTGTTCGCAAATTTTCACATCTATCGGCGACTCCTTTTTTCAACGAACTTCGTTCGTTTATGAAATCTGTGTGTCTGTGTGTCCGAGGCCTTTTTAATGGTCGGACATTAATGTGTGATACATCAATCGCTTCAGCTCGGTGTCCAGAGCTTAAGTTTTGATGTCAGTTAAAATCGGGCCACGGGGACGCCGAGCCCCGGGAAAATCCACAGGGATAATTAAAATTTTAAATAAGTTTAAAATCAATATGCGACACATATTTGAAAAATTTATGGCATTTCATGCCAATTATTCCAATATTATAGACATTGTTTAAACTTAAATTTTGATTACCGAAAATAATTAGATTCATATAAAAAAAAAAATTTCTTATCTTATTGATGAGAACTAATATATAGCTTTTAAAATATTTATTCAATAAAATAAAATATATTAAAATGTCTCTTTTGTTGTTTATAATTTTTTGTATTTTATCTGAATACTTATAATTATTACAACATAATAATTTTAATTTGTTTAAATTGTTTTAAAGTAAGTCTACATTTGGAAGTTCGTTGCGACAATGCCTTGCATTTTCAACTTGTTTTGGTATAGTTACTATGATGTTACGTTTGAAATCTTTGGGTATCTCGCCTATCTCATACATATTGCTTACAAGTTGGTAAGACTTTCTGTTACTGCTTGACCAACGGTTATTAGAGTTTCTGCTTGCACCTTATCTGTACCCGGCGCCTTACCATTTTTCAGACCCTTTAATGCTAATTTAAACTCATCTCTAAGTATAGGATATCGCAAGTCATCATTTTCATTGTCTGATTCCTGTTCTAATGCAGTTAGTTCCTCTCCTGCATATAAATTCGCTATATATTCTTGCCATCTATCCACTTTTTCTACATTTTCTGCAATGACATTTCCTCCCGCGTCCCTTATATTTTTCCTATACGGTTTTTTATCCTTAAAATTCATTCTAATTACTTTGTATACTTCATCTATCTTTCCTAGTTCCATCTAAGTTTGTACCTCTTTGCTCTTTTCATCAATCCAGTGTTCTTTAGCTTTCCTGCATTTGCAAATAATTTCCCATTTCATGGCTTTGTATTTCTGTTTTCCTGTTTCGTCTGATTTATTTTTGTATTTTCGCCTTTCTTCTATTAAATTCAGTATATCCTTTGTTATCCATGGTTTCTTATTTTCTTTTTGTGTATACCCCAGAATATCTCTGGCCGCCATGTCTAAATTGGATTTAATGTTATTCCATTCTGTTTCTACTTCCTTAGTATCAGATATTTTCCCGATATTGTTGAGCAATTCCTTTGCCTTGTTTTCGAATCTTTCTTGAATATTTATATCTTTTAGTTTCTCTCAGTCCAAGTGCCTTTTTCCGTTTCTTTTTTTTCAGATTTTTAAATTTAAGTGCGGCCTTCATAATAACGATGTTGTGGTCAGTGTCTATATCTGTTTCTGGGTAGCTTCTACAGTCTTTTACTCGATTCCTAAACCGTTGTCTGACAAGAATGTAATCTATTTGATATCTTTCTATATCTCTTGGCATCTTCCACGTATATCGTCTTCTAGCATGATGTTGAAATAATGTGTTTGTGATGATTAAATTGCTCTTGTCGCAAAATTCTACCAGCCTATTTCCCTTGTCGTTTGTCGTGCCTAAACCAAATAAACCTACAATCGCTCCTTCCCTACCTTCACCTATCACTGCATTAATGTTATTATTAAATGTTCATGTCCTCTTACGTATCTTAATATGTCTTTGATATCTTTGTAGATCGCTTCTACCTCTTCGTCACTGTAGCTAGAAGTGGGCATATATTTACCGGGTTAGATTCTAATCTAACCATGAGTACTCTTTCGTTCTTTTGTAAGTAATTTTCTACACAGTATCCTATCTTTTTCCGCATAACTATCCCCACACCCAAATTTCCGTCCTCTGCTCCTGTATGAATTACCCTGAAGTCTCCACTCCAAAAATCTCCCGCCTCTGGCCACCGAACTTCGCTGATTCCTACTATGTCTAGTGATAACCTATTCATTTCGATTTTTAGGTTCTCTAGCTTACCTACTTGCTTCATGCTTCTAACATTCCACTCTCCGACTCGCAAAATGTTCCCGACTTTTATTTTTAACTTTCCGATCGCATCCTCCGAAGTTCCCTCCCGGAGATCCGAATGGGGGACTATTTTAACTCCGGAATCGTTTACCCCAGAGATTGACATCATATTTATTACAATTAAAGTACGCTGTGTACTTGGGAGTTTAATGTGGTGGTTTCCCGTTGCCTTCCACATCGCGGTAGTGTGTCTTAGACTGCCATGCCGACCCCTATGGTCTCTGCCAATCTAAGTACCAAAAGAGCCGCTGCCCTCTTTCGGGGACCTGTCTTAGTCTGGTTCCTCACTAACGACCCTACTACTTTGGTTGGACCTGTAGTTTGGCTCTTTAGCTCATTAGAACACGCAAGCCATTTCACCTGTTCTAGTAATCTAGAACTTCGGCAAGGTGCAAGTCCATTCGAGAAATACATAAGAGAAATACATAACATAAATATTGAAGATGGGTTTCCAATTAAAAGAATTCGTTTTAAGAAAATAGTTGCTTCAGAGACAACAAGAGATACCCCGATTACTAATGCAAATGACAATTTTACAATAACTGTCTATAACGTGATTTTGGATAAAATAATTCAAAGTATGGTATTAGATTTGAAAAGAATAGTCAACTATATATGGATTTAGGTTTTCTGTTAACTTTAAACAAATAACTGAAAATGGAATGCCTGAAAACGCGCTCCAATGTTTAAGCAAAATATTGATAAAGTTTGATGAGCGTGTTACTAAAAATCATTTATCTGACGAGATTATTGATTTTGCTAGTAAATGGGACAGGTTAAAAAATTCAGTAGTTGAAGAATATTCATTACTTGAACGGAACATGGAGTTTGAAGAATCCGAGGAAGAAGACGGACAAAAGAAGAAAGTTATGATAAACTAAGAACGTGTAAAAATTGTAGAAATTGTGCTATTTGCTGTTATCAGTCACTAAACAAATTTAATTTATTTAGTGAATCGTACCGTGTGTCGGCATTGGTATATAAGTATTTATTGACTATTTCAGTTACACAAGTTTCGTGTGAAAGATCTTTCTCTAAATTAAAATTTATCAAAAATCGACTGAGAAGTATATTGTCAAATGACAATGTAGAATCATTTATGTTAATAACATGTGAAAGAAAAGTTTTAAATTGCATCGACTGTGATTCTATTATTGACAAGGTGGCTGAAACATGTAGTTTATTAAGAAGGGAAATTTAGTTTGATGTGCTACAATTATTTACCTATGTATATCCACTTTATTTCGTTTAGGTACGATAAAAATTTAGTTTTGTTTCTACGTCACCGATATTGCTTGTATGCTTAATACACTATGTATACTTTATTTGTAATTACGCTCTATTTAAAAACAAAAAATTAACGGGGCCGGTTGATTTCTTAATTTCCCGCGGTAGTATAAATGCTCCCAATTCGCCCCTGAATATATAACCACCTTACACATCTCACAGCCATCCATGGTTTAAACAATTTAATTTAACTGCAGACAAATATCTTAAATTTTCCAGCAAAATTCTTATTGTTACTTATTGCCATGTTGACAACAAATAACAGTGGGAATTACGGAAGACTTCAGATTCCATCTGAAATTCTAACAGAATCGACGAGAAGTAACGGAAAAGTTCTGAATGTATATCAACGTTCTAAGAAACTCCCATGCTTTATTAACGCATTGTTCCAGTTAAATTCTGTGAGGAATTATTAAAGCTTTTTCTGTGGGCATTTAATGTTACGGTTAGTGCTCGCGCTGCTTACACTTGCATCCCTCCTACTTGCCTTTATCTCCTTCTTATTTTAACTTTTACATTTACGTTGTATTATGTTTGTAAAGCAAAACGCGTTGGTTCATAAGCCTTTCTAGCAACCTCATTTCTATCTCTTCGAGACTTCGAGTACCGTTGTAGATACTTCTTTAACGTTGCAGATAGCCGCGAACAGCTGACCGATTCTTGCTTGACTAACCGCGATTGATTGATTAAATATTCGCCTTTCTAGTGAAGTGTTTTTTTTTGTTATAAATTGTAATACAAACTAATTTAAGTGGCTTCTTTTTTTTGTTTGGGATTTATTTAACGTTATTAACAATGAGTGCTTTGTGTGCGATAGGTAAAAGTGATAAAATATTTAATAACCAGAAGATGTTGTTGCCTGATATTACGTTACAGGTAAGCTATTTACATAATACAATACTGAAACCGATGATATCCTTGAGCTTGAGGAAATTTCAGAACATTTCAATAAAGTTAGACCTTGGAATAATATGTAAAATATTAAATGTTGTAACATTTTAAAGTTGTATTCGTTTATATATTTATCTAAGTTTGTTAATAGGAAATGAAAGCAAAATTTTAGACATCCGTTCAGATGTTATCAATCCCATCGGCCCTTGAAAATTTTGTAACCACCACGTATCTGAATTAATTAAATGGGTAATTTTAAATTATTACTTTTTTTGACACAGTCGGAGCTTAATGGAACATATTGCGCTCGGATGACAAATTGTTTGGGTGTCAGAATTGTAGTGTCTCATCCCCAATATTCCTTTATCAATTTAAAAAAATTTCTTTTTCAAATATCCTATACTAAATTGTACTTTTAGGGTATGGTACTTATCCTTCACGTTAAAATGCTAGATTCGTACTATTTCAAATGGTCTGATTTGCATAGATGAAACAAAATTGAAGGAGTCGCATAAGGCATTTTTTAAGGAAAATCTTCGGATAGCTAAATCCAAAATTTCATTGAAAACAAAAATTTGAAAATCTTACACAAAAAAATCAATTAAAAATCTCGAAAACCTGGGTTGACTAGATTTTTAAATCACTATTTAAATCACGATTTAAATCTAGTAATTTAAAAAAAATCATTGATTTAAATCATTTTTATTTTTATACTTATTAATTTTATTATTTAAATTAGTATACACTTAATTCGTGTTTTCTGCCTTTTAAATGCATTTTCAATTAAAATAAATGTTGTTGAGCACTTCGACCACAATAAAATTTCTGCAAGATGTAGAAAATAAAATGCATTTCTTTCTCTTAATTTTTATTTAAATTTTACTGTATAGATTAAGACCATAGAAATAAAAATAGTAAATACAAATGATAGATAAATCAAAACAAATATAAATTCTGTTTATTGTTGTTAACATACACGTAGAAGAAGAAAAATCTAAGAATAAACATAGTGCAGGAAACATATTCTGTAAGAAACTAAATTTTTAATCGTTATTTTGATTATGATACTCAAACAAAAATACCAACTTCTTTTTCTACACCTAGTTTATTTCTTAGTTTTGAATTCAAACGACCAACTGTTCGTTCCACAGTTGCGGAAGAAGCTATTGCATATAGAAATTGTTTTACAATATATAAATTCTTCCTGTATGTTTGTTGTGGTTTGTTTTGTATTGTTCTTAATTTTTCTTAGGTATTAAACCGCTCAGAGTTTTTAAAATTGTCTTTATATACGTTTCGATCCGTGACATAGGATCGTTGTCAAAATAATAAAAAAATTTAAGTTTGAAATTTATGACACAAATTGAAGGTGACTGATTTCTTAATTTTTGATTTGAATACATTAGGTGAAAATGTTAAAGTTTAGAAGATTGAGTGCCTTCAATTTGTGTTGCGCTCTGGGATCGGCTTTCTAAGATAGCCAATACGCTTAACGTGAAATCAGTGATTAATTTTTATATAGTTAAATTTCATATAAATTTAATAACTTGATGATAGGAACATTTTTTAACATGTTTCTATTTATACGGTTGAGGGGATGGTTATTAAAGAATTGTGTGATTATGTTACCGTAAGGCTTAAGCAGCCGGTGGCTGCTAATGTCTATTGTTATGTAATTAATTGTTGTATGTATAAATAGAAATCATCTATGTAGGCTGTATTTCATGTTATGTTGTAATGCTACCTATATATTGGGGACATTTGATTTTCATTTGTAATTTCTTTTGTTATTTCTTTTAGCAATGGAATCCATTGTTTACTGAAAGTCACCGATTCGTTTGCTACGTAGTTATTTTTATGTAGGGTTATATAAGCAGCTTCTTTGATTTTTTGTTTTTGGTGGTTTTCTTTGTCAATAATTTTTGAGTCCTCCCATTTTATTTTATGACTGAAGTCCCATACATGTTGGTAAATTATGGATTTTTCAAATTTTCTATTTTTTTGTATGATTTATGTTCTTTTAATCTAACTTCAAAAGGTCTGGAACTTTCTCCTATGTAAAACTCGTTACATTCGCACGGTATTTGGTATTGAAGTTTGTATAGCGTTTTTGTGTTTTGTTTTGTTAGTTGTGTTCTTAGTGTACTGTTGGTTCTAAATACTGTTTTGATTTTAAATTTGTTCCCTATGCTTTGGATTTTTTCGGAGAATCCTTTTATGTATGGTATTGAGAGCATTTTTTGGTGTGTATCGTTGTTTCTGTTTTCTTCTTTTCTATTTTTAGGGACTTTATTCATTTCTTTTCTATTATTCTTTTAGGATACTTGTTTTTTATTAGTGCACATTTGATTAGGTCTTTCTCTTTCTTTAAAATTTCTTTGTTTGATGATATTAATTTTGCATTATCATACATAGTTTTGATAATTTCTCGTTTTACACAGTGTGGATGGTTTGAATCGATATTTAAGTATCTATTTGTGTGTGTTGGTTTTTTGTATACAAAATCAATTGAAAATAAAATATACAAAACTCTATACAAATTTTAAAATGAGTTCGAAAACAAAGAAAGAAGCAAACTGGTCCCATATTACAGTAAACCACCCCACTTTTACGGTCTACCAAAAATTCATAAAACAAACATTCCTTCGAGACCTATCGTAAGCTCCATAGATTCACCATGCCATAATTTAGCAAAATTTCTTCTAAAAACTATAAATCCATTAGCAGGCAAAACGAATGCTTTCATAAAAAACAACCAACACTTTTTAGAAAAATTATCAAACATCAAAATTAAAAATACATACACAATGGTAAGTTTTGATGTAGTAAATTTCTTCACAAATGTCCCTGTAAACAAAACGCTTAATATTATAAAAAACAAACTACAAAAAGATAACAACCTTAAAGAAAGAACAAAACTAAGTGTATCATCGATCAGGGAATTACTTGGTATATGCCTCAATACCACATATTTTCAAATAAATGACCAATTCTACAAACAGAACTTCGGAATGGCGATGGGAAGTCCACTATCGCCAATTTTTAGTAATATATTCATGGAGGAATTTGAAAAAGATGTAATATTCACACAAGAATTGAAACCACTAATCTGGTGGAGATACGTAGATGATGTCTATGCTATTTGACCTCATAATACAGAACTGATTATAAACTTTGTAGATTCAATTAACAAAATAGAACCCACTATTAAATTCACTTATGAATTAGAACAACATGGAAAACTTCCATTTTTAGATATTCTAGTTAGCAAAAACGGTACAACAATTAATACATCAGTATACAGAAAACCAACACACACAAACAAATACTTAAACTTCGATTCAAACCATCCACACTGTGTCAAACGAGGAATTATCAAAACCATATAATGGAAAATTAATATCATTAAACAAAGAAATTTTAAAGAAAGAGAAAGACTTAATCAAATGTGCACTAATAAAAAACAAGTATCCTAAAACATAATAGAAAAGAAATGAATAAAGTCCCAAGAAAATAGAAAATAAGAAACAAACAACGATATACACCAAAAAATTCTCTCAATACCATACATAAAAGGATTCTCCGAAAAATCTAAAGAATAGGAAACAATTTTTAAATCAAAACATTATTTAAAACCAACATTACACTAAGAACACAACTAACGAAAACAAAACACAAAAGCGCTATACAAATTCAAAAAACTGCATCTACAAAATACCGTGCGAATGTAACAAGTTATACATAGGAAAATGTTCCAGACCATTTGAAGTTAGATTAAAAGAACATAAATCATATATAAAAAATAGAAAATTTAAAAAATTCATGATTTGCCAACATGCATGGAACGTCAGTCATAAAATAAAATGGGAGGACGCAAAAATTATTGACAAAGAAGAAAATCAACAAAAATGAAAAATCAAAGAAGTTGCTTATATAACCCTACATCAAAATTACTGCGTAGCAAACGAATCAGTAACCCAATATCCAGGTAGCATTGCAAGATTTTCCTAGGTTTTCCTTGCGATATTAACATGAAATACAGCCTACATACATGATTTCTATTTATACATACAACTAATTACATAACAATAGGCATATTAGCAGCCACTGGCTGCTTAAGCCTTACGGTAACATAATCACACACTCCTTTAATAACCATCCCCTCAATCGTATAAATAGAAACATGTTAAAAAATGTTCCAATCATCAAGTTATTAAATTTATATGAAATTTAACTATATAAAAATGAAGCAGCTGATTTTACGTTAAGCGTATTGGCTACTTCAAAGTCGCTCTCAGTACGCAACACAAATTGGAGGCACACATTCTTCTAAACTTTAAAATTTTTACCTAATGTATTCAAATCAAAAATTAAGAAATCAAGGTCACCTTTAACGTGTCATACATGCCAAACTTAAAATTTTTTATTATTTTGACAACGATCCTAGGTCATGGATCGAAACGTAAATAAAGGCAATTTTAAAAACTCTGAGTGGTTTAATACCCAAGAAAAGTTAAGGAAAATATAAATTCTTCGATATATCATATCTCTTTTTGCGATAGCCACCACTGCAGAGGAGTTATGTTGGTCAATACTTCATCGGTGTACATAATTTTTTAGGGATCAGGTTGGACCCGAATCAGACTCTGGGGACATTAACTCTTACTATAGGTTTTGGTTCTTGGGGGTCATGAATATAAAATCAAAATAGGTTTAACTTCATTTTAATTTACTTTTAATAAACTGATCAAATTACGTACAAACTGCATGAAGATATAAACAAAAATCGACTCCTTTACTAATAATTCTAACCTAATACAAAAACCCAACCTTAAGGTTATTTACAGCAAACAAAATAACTACGAAATTCAATTTCCTAGGCCCTACTATTCCTAATAGCAATTATTTGTAAAGATTCCTTATCATTGATTAAGTGAATAGGTTTAAACCTCACCACACAAATTATCCGTTGGTACCAAAAACATGAGCTCATTGTGGCACAATATTCAATTCCGAGGGGGAAATAACAACACCTTTGAAATATAATAGTCAATCGTTCTCATAAAATCAGTGGATACTCACCCTTAGGCGGCCCGGTGGCGTAGTTGGTATGCGTGTGACTACTACGCTCAAGGTCCCGGGTTCAAATCCCGACACGGTCTGCTTGAAAAATGTTGGGTGGGCATTTTTCACAAAAATACGCCCTTGTTCGGATGAGAAGTAAAATGGAGGTCCCGCGTGAGTGAGTCTTGTCACGCACATTAAAGATCCCTACCTTGGTTGGAACAGCAAAGGTTCGGCAAGATTCAAAATTTTTCAGGTTAAAAAACTCGCTTCCTGGCCAATGTAGTACCTTCGGGTGGAGCATTTGGAAAAAATAACATGTAACGATACTTACCGGCAATTAAAGAACCGTATAAAACAAAGCTTCGGCAGAGTGTTTACACTCTGGAAACGTCCCAAACTTTTAACCAACCAGTATCTAAGGTGTTAGCTCGAGTTTATGAACTAAAAGGATAGAAATACCAGAGTTCCTGTTGCGTAAGCTGCTACTTGTATGATTCAAGTGTCATACATTCTCTGTAAATCCTTCAATACTTTGCTGAATGACTCAATAATACTCCTTAAACACTAGACAAACACGACTGAAATCACATACCAGATTGTATTCGTTTAACTGTATCAATAATCGTCTCAATTTTATCGATCTACCCGCAACACCAGCGAGGTCAAACACATCCTTCGCAGTCAACGAGCTACCAATTACTGTCCGCCCTATTTCCCCGTGACCTCCTAGCAAACCAGTTCGCTTATCGTTACACAAACCTTGTTATAAGAAAACGCGTGCTAACTCTTTTATTACTTAACAGAACATAACATATTAAAATTAAGAAAACGCAATGTGGGGCTCAGGAAGAAAAATACAAATCAAGTTAAATAGCAAAACTAATATCCAGGGTCGCGCATGGCACGCCCCCCCCCCCAAATTAGTCATTAGAAGAATTGGCTAATTCATTTTATTACCCCAAGGCAACGGGCACTATATAGGGCTTTAAATTGATAACACTGTGGACGACCAACGATAAACCTGTCACGTCCTCTACAATATGGTACGAATTTCGATCAACTACCCTAATGACAGTAGCAGGACCCCCAAAAAGCAGAAAAAATTTCTTAATGGTTTTATTATCCAGGGAAGACAGTTAATCGATAAGTAGCATTTTGGTGACGCTCTTTTCTCTGCTCCGCTATAGTACACAATCTTTCCCAAGCCAACATATAAATATATTTAACCTCAGCAAAGTTAACAGGAAATTCTACACCGTTAACAAACTGATGTTTGGTTGTGCTGATTGTTCCCGATGTCGTGCTTGTGCTGTATACTGATTTATGTTCCTGTCGTGGTCCGTTTGCTCTGTTTCTCTTCTTGGCGTGTCTCTTGTGTTCCAATTCCTTCTAAAATTATTATCGTTGCAGTTATTGTAATTATTTCTATAAAAATTTCCCCTATAATTTCCCCTATTATTCGATCTATTATTTTCTGTGCTTCTTTGCATTCTAACTATGTTTTCTCGTTGTCTTTGTATCGTCCTACCTTCCGCCACACGACTCTGTCCTAACTCATCACAACGTTGTAAATATTCCAGGAAGATCTTCCTATTTACAATATTTTGAATCATCACATAATGTCTTATCTCTTCTCCAAAATGTCCCGCTAAGTACTTTATGGTTTGTGTTTCTTCCATCGGAGGATCTAATTGCTTCGCTATACTGAATTTTTGTATGGCGTGTCATCCCTAAGTTCTGATTATATTTTCCTGTAATTAAATTATCTCGCGTCTTGTATTGTTGATTGCCCCCCAAAATTTTCTTAAAAATTTACTTTCAAATTCCTGAATTATCTATATCTCATTTTCTATCAAGTCAAACCATATTTCCGCGCTTCCTTTCAACATTGACCTAACGAAATTTAGATTGTACCTTTCATCCGTTGATCCCTATATTAATTTTCTTATATTATTCAAAAATATTTTTGGTTTCACCTTGTTGTCTCCGTAAAATTTGGAATATTGCTCACTGATATTTCCGGTCTATTTATCTTAGTGTATTGCCCCTGATTCGTACCAGCATTTTCGAATTCTGATTTTAAATTACCTAATTCTCTATTTACATCATTAAGTCCTATTTCTCAATTTCCCTGAACTTTCCGCATCTTTTTACCTAAATCTGTAATCCGATCCTTAGTTTCCTTTTCACACGTTTCCTGATCTAATTTAACTTTCCACACTTCGTCCCTAACTTTATCCACATCGTCCAACATTCTAATAAATTTATTCTCAAATTGTACCTGCATTTCCGCGATTGTATGATTCGTTTCTTTTAATCCGTCGCTTATAATTTTTATTTCGGCACCTAACTTTTCTCCAATTTCATTAATCTGCATCTTTATATTTTTCATGGTCTCTTCGCTTTTGTCCATTTTTTTATTTAAGGCTTATAAAATAGACATCATTTCAGATTGTTGTGATATCTGTTGTTCTTCACTTTGACCTCGCGTCAATTGTTGTCCTTGCATTTCCATAGATACATCCTGTAAAATTACGCTTTCTTGGGACCCTATTTCTACCCCTTGATTCCTTAATGTTTCTCTGGTTTCCTTTATTCGTTTATTCATTTTTATTTAATTTTTTAGAATTTTTAAGTTAAATTTTAATCGTGCCTCTACAAATTTTTCATTTCTAAATTTCTGGCCCCTACGATATTTAATTTTTAATTTTCTTTTTGTGGTGTTTATGTCCCTACGATTTGGGTCGCCGTAAAATTGCTGTGATATCCCCCCTGAACAATCGAGCCCCTACGATGGGCGTCATAAATTTGCTATGATATTCGCCTCTATTATAATTTTATTTTAAGCCCCAATGTTATGAAATGTTAAATTAGGATTTTTACCCCGACTAGCTTACTGAATGGATCTTATTGAATCAAATAAAGCAATTCTATAATACACAATATAATAATTGATAATATTTACAGCACTCAAAATTTTCCTTGTTGAACAGAATATCTACATATACCAGATTTATGTTTTTCTGAAAGCCAGCAAAAATATCTTTTACTTATTCAAGGACCTTCGAACGTTCCAAGATATCTATTCCATTGTCATAAATTTTTAAGTGACCCATTTTTGATGACTCTGACAAATATACAATGTGACAAATATTAATCAAAACAGATTTCAATAATAAAGTGTATTAAGATTGCTAACCTGGAGTGGGTTCTGTAGTTCCATCCTAGTCTATGATCTGCATCCTCTTTCTGTGTTCGGTTTGCTTATTGATATGCCGGCCCCATAACTTGCTTCCAATTGAAATCGTACCAAGTCGGAATTAGAATACGTTCATTTTAAATTATCTCCAAAATTAGAGTATGTTCAAAGTTAGAAGTCCCAAATTAAAGTCATCTCAATTAAATAACCCAAATTAAAATCTAGATTGAAAATCCAAATTTAAAATCCAAAATTAAGAGTCGAAATTAAAATTCGAAATTAAGAGTCGAAATTAAAAGCCCTGTTCTATTAATATTAGAAATGAATTTAATTAAGTCGTTTTACTTACGTTTATTTATAGATCGGCTTATTTTCGTTGCACAAATTCTCGCACTTTTAATTGTGATTTATTTTGATTTATACTTCACTGGTTACGTAAGCTTTTAACACCTTGAACATAGTCGTTGCTCGGT
Source organism: Platerodrilus igneus (assembly GCA_036346225.1). Taxonomy (NCBI): domain Eukaryota; kingdom Metazoa; phylum Arthropoda; class Insecta; order Coleoptera; family Lycidae; genus Platerodrilus; species Platerodrilus igneus. The sequence goes on along the minus strand of JARFIW010001276.1, from coordinate 608,095 downwards.
TGAATATAGACTAAAATGTCGCTTCGTCACTATCGTATATATAAGCCCTACCTCCAATTGATTTCATTGGCTTGTTAACATTCAAGGACGATACTTCTGCCTTATCCCGCATACCTCGGAATTTTTACCAATTATTTAGTTTAAATCTTTCAATGCATGCCTTGTCTGTCACGTTTGAATCTCGCATATCGTGGTATTATTCGAGAATTTCCAACTTTTGACTTTTATTAACTCACGTATTTGGATGTTTGTTAATTTTATCGTTTAAATTGAATCGCCTGGTGCTTGTTTATTTCTACAGAATATTGGGTTTCTGAACAAATGTGTTTCCTTACTGTCACGTAACGATTTTCTAATAATGAATTATTTAGAATGCGTGTACGATGATATTTTCCACGCAATTGTTAAATATTTGTAATGCCAATTTATCTATGCTTCCCGGTGATTTAATTGCAATGCAATTTGTTGCATTTTAAAATCTTATCTTTACTTATAAACTACACTTGGACATTTTTATGTTCTCATGCATTTAATCCCGTGTCCTCTCAATTAACAATATGTAGAGTGACCGATTTACTCTTATAATTTCCGGAATTATGTGCTTTTCTTAAAGTGGAAGTTATTTATATTTATTCTACCACCTCCATGACTAAACCTACCCTTAAACTACCCTATTATCATAGCAATATATATATATATATATATATATATATATATATATATATTGGGTTTTTCTTGAATTTTCTCCATTTTTCTTGAGTTAACGACGTTGGATGTTTATGAAATGATCCAATATGATCTCTTTATGACCTTTAACTAAGACAGAAATGAAAAATCTAATGATCCGCATGAAGCAGCATGCAGCAGTTCCGATTATTTCTATTTTGGATAATCTACAAATAAAAAAAACATCTTACAAACATATACCAACAACCAATTAACTAGCTTCTGCATATCAGAATATTTAAAAGAACATGGATATGGTCGTACAGCGATCACTAATAGGAATAGAATATCAAAAAATTGTTTCGCTTCTGATAAAAACAATTTTTAAAAAATAGAGGTGACAGTTTCAAACGAGGAAGACGGTGTTATGCTAGCAAGGTTGGTGAATAATACAGTAGTAAGTATGGGTATGGCGTTTACTTTCTATGGAGTAAATTCAATTCAGAATGTAAAAAGATAATCGTAGGCTGAAAAAGAACGTACAAGTTACAAGTAGCCAACCTGTATAATAAATATAGGAGGGTGAATGGAGATTTAACAAGATACCGTATAAGTACCATCCGTCTTCAACATCTGGTCACTAGCAACTAGTGGAAACAGTCTCTTTCTAAATGAGTTTCTGATTATGTGAGACACGATGATATAAATCAACTTGTCAGGCCGATTCTTAACAAGAAACGTAATTGATGTGTAGGAAAAGGACGTTTCCCAGATAGGCGTACTGAGTGTGAAGAGTGTAAAGTTGGGTTTTGCATTGAGTGTTTTGCAATATTTCATAAACAATTGTTTTGTTTGAGTGTCAAAGCTGGTACGACCATATGATCAGTGTTCACTTTACATTTCAATTTTGTTTTTTGAAAAAAAAAAGCATTTATTTGCTATTTTTTCACCTTTTATTTAACTAATACTTAAAATATCGAAAGTTTGTGGAAAAACAAAATTTAGGCTTTAATGAGTTAAAAAAGCTTCCTATTGAATTGTTTTAAACCGTCGGAATCTGTTCCGTTCTGCTCCAATCATAATAATTTTAGATATATTCTTTTTTATTACCAAAATTTTTATTTTCGATTACTGGTCTAATTTGCATAGATGAAGCAGATAAAAATTCAGGTTTATATTTATGGAAATGTAACATATTAGAGCTATTAATTTACCTATTTGTTATGCATAAACCCATTAGAGAATTTTATGAATAATATTAGGTAATGGTACTTTATAGATGCCGAAGTCTGGCTTCTATTGTGTAGATACAAAAGATAAAATCTATCATGAAATCTTTCAACGTTAATCACAAACGCCTACTTGCAGAGTTCATCACACTTACAAATGTCGTCGTTAAAGAAAAGTTATAAATTCCTCCTTGTTCCTAAATGCCTTTGAAAAATCTGTTTATTTGTTTAAGAGCGAGAGATCTGGTGTGTCAATATTGACTTACAAATATAAACGCCCTAAGTATTGCTTTACAGTGAGATAATGAATAAAGCAAACATATTATTTATTTGCAAATATTTTACAATCGAAGAACTTGTTCTCTAAGGGGTTTCGGGCTGTACTCAGATTTGAATGTACGTTTTGGGTACTTATTTTAACTAGAAATTTCTAAATTTTGGTTTTACATAATATAAGAAAATAAAATAAAAACTCGTGTCTATACACGCAATTTATTTATGTTGATTATTATGGGCGTTGGTTTTTAATTGGTAAAGCTGGAACTAAACACGCATCCCAAGCTTTCACCATAGAATTTCTATATCACTTGAAAGTAAGCATTAACCGATCAAACGAAAAATTGATGTCATTCCCTAACGAACTAATATCTTTAATGATTATCGAATCGGACAGTTATCACTTGATGTATGAAATTTAACTTATAGCGTCTACGAAGGGGGAGAGGGAGACAGTTTTAATTAGACCCGTTGTTTTATGACTATGCGAGTGATTGCAATGATTGTATAATAGACGGAATGTGACTGGCTAACGTTAAATTTAAAGAAAGTATGTAATTAATTATTCAATATCCATTTATAAGAGTACAATATTTCCTTATTAGCTTAACGTATATAGATAGAATATTGACAAATTTATTGCAAAAGAAAAACGTTTACACAACCCAGCCCAACCTATCTTTGTACAAAACTGATTGTTACAAAATTCAAGAAGGTTACGTTGTTGCGTACATATTGTATAATGCAATCAGGTATGAACAGGTTAAATTATCTGTAAACGATACTAGTTTATAATAAAACTTCTGTAGATTTCTTATTAATTGTACTTATTGGCATAAACGTATTATGAAATATGCTTTAGGTTACAAGATTGCACTACGCTTAAAAATGTGATATAATAAAGGCATTCAGTTCACAAGTAGAACATGCTTGCATTTCTCTGGATTTCACTCACTTTAACCCATTTACTTCCTAAAATTACATTTTAGATCATAATTTTATAAAATTTACATTCAATCATCCGAAGGCAGCTAGTTAAAATTAGTGAAGCACTTCAGACTGCGGGGCGCGACGCGGGACAGGCTGTTGGTCCGTCCCGCGAAATAGGTTTTGGGCCTTTTGGAACAGCTTTTTAAAAAAGCTTCGTCAAAAACTCTTCTATCAATTTATTTGAAACAGAATTACAATTTAATTTTTAATTACAAATACGTCATATGCAGTAACGTGTGGAGATCGAAATAATTCTAAGTTGACTTTCACTATTTTAAATAAATTAAAATCACGGTAAGTAGCTGAACTACCAACAATGTTAAAGTTGTGAAGCTTTAGACTGACTGGCCATCTTGGACTCCGGAGGGTATTTATGCTATCCCTGCCCCTCACATTGCTTGTGGGAACTGCAGAGCTCATGTCTGCTTATTTCTGTATACAATACAATGTATTGCTTCTTAGTAATCTTAATTCTAATAATTGCTGTCTTATAACCTACTGTGACCTGCATCTGCAGTATAACGTTACGTCTGGAATACAATTTCTGTTTACGTTCTCATGTCTGGCTTGTGAACTTTCATTAACCTTTTATTATATGTCCTTCAATTTATACAATGTAACAATCTAACTTAAGATTTAATAATTCTGTTTCATTACATATATATCCTAATTTGTGGGATATATAACTCGCGTTCCGCATTAATCGCCCATTCCACAGTAAGAATGCCCGGCCCGTTCTGTCTTGTCCCGCACTTAAAATACAAGGACCGTCTCATCCCGCAATCTCGCGGAACTTGGCCCACAATCCTACATAGTTATTTTAGTTCTCATTGTTTACAAAATCTGTACAACATATCGCCTACACCAATTCAAATCAAAAATATTTAAAACTCGCACTTTAGAGAAGGTTGGATTTTAATTTTGAACATTTATTGTTTTCCATCATCACCATCGTTAGGTCTTCAGACTTAAAACTGCTTTGGACGCATACCTCCATTGTTTTTTATTCTGAGCCAACCTACACATTTCGCTGAAATTCCACAGCCTACATCTTTTACTATCTGTGGGCAAGAATCTAACTTAATTCTAAACTTCAGTACATAGGTGCGAACAAAATATCAATTATTACAGACTAGCATTTGAGCAAGATTCGACAGGATAGTCAATATAAATTGACAGAATGCGATAAGCAAGTTCTTTGGCGTTTTGAATCAAAGGAAAACAAAACTGTTTAAGAATTTTAAGATAATATCATCATCATCACCAATAGGTATTCAGTCCTAGAACTGGTTAGACGCGTACCTCAATTGTTTCCTATTCTGAGCTAACCTACACATTTCGCATTTCCCACGGCCTACATCTTTCATCATTTGTGTGCAATAGTCTGACCTAGGTCTACCTCTACTTCTCGTTTTTTCTATCTCTGCTTCTAATATATTCCACACTACTCCCTCATGCCTTAAAATGTGACTTATCATTCTGTCTCTCCTCTTTTTTACTGCTTTCCACATATTGCTTTCTTCCTCTGCCAGTTCTCTCATTGTTATTAACTTTGTCTCTCCATTACATCTTCATCATAAGTCTCTAGCAGCACATTTCAAGGTCTTCTACTTTATTCCTGTCAGCTTCTCCTATTGTACACGTTTTAAAGCCGTGCAGTGCTGTGTTCCACACATATGCTTTCAGCAGTATTTTTTTATTTCTGTTTGTTGTTTTTAAAGACAGCAGCTACTTTTTTTTGTTAAAAGTAGCACGACCTTGTGCTAATCTTTTATATCTTTTGTATTTTTCTCATATTGTGTTATTTGACTTCCTAGCTAGCAAAAGTTATTAACTTTTTATAAGTTCTCGTTTCCTATTTGTATTCTGGTTTTTGACTTATTTTCCCATCCTTTACATACTAGTAATTTAGTTTTATTTTTGTTAATTACCATACCGTATTTCTCTATTAGTACTGTTTGCATCTCATTAAAAGCTGTTTCTAACTCTTCCTTGCTATATGCCAATACCGCTATACCATCTATTACAGTTTCGCGACGGCTCTAACGCCGTTATATAACCTATACAGACCACGTTTTTACCGGATGATGCAATCGCAATGTCTATGTCAATTTACATGCACATTTTAGGTAAAGTTCAAATTACTTACGTGATATGTATATCTCGGAATCTCATCTCAGGATCCACCACGTGGGAGGGTTGTCGTAGTTACGTCGGGTTGAACATCAAATTATTATCCGTTGGTGATCTTCTTATTGCTTCTTGTAGGGGATTTGAAGGAAATATGTAGCGGGTACGATAGGGTAAGGGGAGATAAAAGTAAACTACATACTATCTTTCAAAAACTACACCACACTTCCACACTTGTTGCTTTGTCCATGTCAAGTTACTTAATCCCGCTTTCTCGACTCGCGCATTTCCGCATTCCTTCTGCGCAGACTCAACCGTCACCAACGGTGGAAGTTAGCGCATCATTTCAAAAATACGCGACAATTTACCTACGAAGTATCTCTTAACTTAAAATATGATACATGACCATTTTGGCATGTAGCACATCTGCAAATCTAAGCATATCAATAGTTTGTCCCTGCATAATAATTCCAAATGTTTTTCTGCATTTGACAGTATTTATTGCCTCTTCGATATTCAAGTTAAAAATTAACAGAGATACGGCACACCCTGTCTCACCCCTTACCTAATATTTACTTCTCTACGTTCTTTATATAAGCTATCCGTCTATCTCTATAGCTCATTCCAATCTTTTGAATCTTTCGAACATTTTTTCCCATGTTACATTGTCGAACGCTTTTTTCAGATCTACAAACTCCCTATACACAGTTTCTTCCTTTATTATTGTTTTCTCCATTATTACCTTTAAAGCTAGAATGGCCTGCCATGTTTCCCTGTTGCAAATAAATCAAAATTCATCTTCGTTTAGTCGTGTTTTAATTCTAGTTAATATTCTAAACACGTGTACCGTCAAACTTATTGTTCGAAAATTTTCACATCTATACGCACCTCTCTTTTTTTGGTATGGCGAATATGGTGTTGCATTTGAAATCTTTGGGTATCCCACCTGTCTCGTACTAAGTTACAAGTTGGAAGAGACCTTCTGTTACTGCTTGTCTAGCGGCTTTTAAAGTTTCTGCTCGTTTCTTATTTACGCCATGGGTTTTATACCCCTAAAATTCATTCTAATTAGTTTGTATGCTTCGTTTCTCTTTCCTATTTCCATTTTAGTCTGTTTCTCTTTGCACTTTTCATCAATCCACTGTTCTTTAACTTTTTTCATTTACGAATAATTTCTCATTTAATGCTTTGCATCACTGTTTTCCTGCTTTGTTTGGTCTGTTTTTGTATTTTCGCTATTCTTCTATTAAATTCAGAGTATTTTTTGTTACCCATGGTTTATTATTTTCTTATTGTTTGTACCCGAGAAAATCTCTGGCCGCCATGTCTAACCTGAATTTATTGTTATTCCATTTGTTTCTCACTTCCTTAGTATCAGAAATTTTCTCGATGTTTGTCAGCTACCCGTTTAACTTTTTCTCAAATCTTTTGTGGATGTCTTTACCTTTTAGTTTTTCTAAGTCAAAGTGCTTTTTGCGTTCCTTTATTTCAAATTTTTTAATTTAAGCACGGTTTTCATAATAACTATGTTGTGGTCAGTATCTGTATCTACTTCTAGAAAGCTTCAACAGTCTTTTAATGGATTCCTAAACGCTTGGTGCCATACACCTTGAACAAGTTCTGCATTACTAGAACGGGTGGAATTGCTTCCCCGTTCCAGTGATCTAAAGGGCCAAATTACAGGCCCAACCAAAGTAGTACGGTCTTTAGTGAGGAATCAGACTAAGACAGGTCCCCGAAAGAGTGGCAGAGACCATAGAGGTCGATATGGCATTCTAGGACACACTACTGCGATATGAAAGGCAACCGGAATCCACCAAATTACCTCCCAAGTACACATCACACTTAAATTGTATGTAACATGATGGCATGCCCTAGGGTAAAAGATTCTGGAGTTGAAATAGTCCCCCATTCGGATCTCCGGGAGGGGACTACTTCGAAGGATATGATCGGAAAGTTTAAAGAAGAGGAGGGAACATTTTGCGAGTCAGAGCGTGGAATGTCAGAAGTATGAAGCACGTAAGTAAGCCAGAGAATTTCAGAATTGAAATGGATAGGTTAGCACTAGACATCTGCGATGTTCGCTAGCCAGAGGCGGGCAATTTTTGGAGTGGAGACTTCAGGGTAATTCATACAGGATCAGAGGAAGGAAATTCGGGTATAGGAATAGTTATGCGAAGAAAGATAAGGCACTGTGTAAAATACTTACAAAAGAACGAAAGTGTACTTATGGTTAGATTAGAATTTAAACTGGTAAATAAAGTAATAATACAAGTTTACATGCCCACTTCTAGCTACAATGAGGAAGAGATAGAGGCGATCTACAAAGATATCGAAAACATACTAAGATACGTAAAAGGACATGCGTTATCCCCATTAATTTTTAACTTGTACAATGAAGAGGCAAAGAATTCTGTCAAATGCAGGAAGACATTTCCTAAGAAACCAAATAACGCGAGATGGGAAGAGCGCAAAAGATATAACACAAAGATTAATACAAGGTCGTGCTATACTTAACAAGAAAAAGCAACTACTGTGTTCATAGACAGCAAACATAGAAACAAGGAAAAGATTGCTTAAAACATATATGTGAAGCACAGCACTGTACGGCTGTGAAACATGGACAGTAGGAGAAGCGGACAGGAAAAATATAGACGCCTTTGAAGTGTAGTGCTACAGATGAATGATAAAGATATCATGGACAGACAAAGTTAAGAACAAAGAGGTACTAGAAATGGTAGTGGAAGAAAGAAGTATGTGGAAAACAGTAAAAAGATAGGAGAATTAGGGTGATAGGCCACATA